>JAAGOF010000271.1:474510-593046 GCA_010645155.1 Tigriopus japonicus | reverse complement strand
CATAGTTTAGTGTCTAGGGGTTCATTTGTCAAGTCGTCGTTTTCGAGTTCTTCATCGCACACATTTTGGATCAAGGATTTTGTGCCCCTTACCCAAGCTTTGAGGGCTTCGATCACATACGGTTTGTTTATTGTGCTACAGTCTTTTCCTTGCAAAACAAGCTCAAGACAACGCTTGGCCTCCTCGCTCAAGGAATTCAAAATTTCATCCATTTCGGAATTGCAGACTTAACAAGCGAGGTTAAGCGACTCCTTTTGTAGTAGAGTACCTGCTCCTACAGAAGGGGGAGAATTCAATGACAATATGTTTGTGTCTATACAAGGATGGCTCAAGCCAGGATTACTTTCAAAATACACACTGGGTCCGATTAGTCCTATGAAAATTAAACGGAACAATATATTTGTTGCAAAAACCTCACATTTTAGTACAATGATCGGACCCAGTGTGTATTTTTGAAATTCGTCCTGACGTACAGTGGTCCCTGGTCTATAGTATGTTCTATAATAAATCGATAATGTGTCTGTGTATAAAATGTAAAGTTCTGGAAAAAAGATAACCGTCACAAAAGGCTTGTGATTGATTGAACAATGATAGGCAAGAACAAGAACTGGTGATGAATGTGTGATGAATGATGAAAACAAGAAATTCGGTGATGTGGAATACCCCTCAAAGGCCGACGCAAAGAATAAAGAGGATAAAACGATTTCTGACCAAATCAACTTAAATGGAAGTCTGACCAATGACAAGTCTTACAACCAAGAGTTTCCTGTTCTTGAGACAGAGAAGTCTCAAGCTGTAGGAAAGAAGAAAATTGCAACGGCTAATGCCCTAACGTGTTCCGTGAGGGATGAACAAAGGCCATCTGAGACAACACTACCATCTCGTGAAGGTCTTGGGAAGAAGACCACATTGCCAACAAAGAAGAAAGTGTCTTTAGTGGACAAACCAACTCACCAGATGTCAACGCGTGGCCGGTCTCCTTCGATTCGTGATGATCCCCCAGAAGGGAGTGTGAACGAGGATAAGGGGGAAACTTAATTCACCTGAAAATCTATAAACAACATTCCACATATTGTTCAACTCATCGGACCTTTTCTCTTGTCCTTTTGTATTTTTATGTGCTTTAGTAGTTATGTCTTTGCATATTTATCCTTACTAACCACTACTATTTTATTTTGTATTTTTATCATTTCCAATCTTATATTGATTTGTACTTTTTGGGCATCCACTGACATTTTTTCCATCATTAATTTTCACAGTTGTGCCCGTGGTGGCTCTAACAGAGACCTAGGCTTGGTATGAGTGGAATTTCCTGGTTGACCTGAGACCTATGGTTGGGTGGGCGACTTGAACGGAGATATGGCTCAAGACTACTATGAAACCCCTATTGATGACTTAGGGTGTGTTGATGATTTGACAAAAGGTGAGAGCTGGTTAGTTTCGGTAAATGTGAGGTCCCTTGTTGCAAACAGATGCAAAGTTGAGGAAATACTTTCTAAGCAAAACCCTAAAATAATGGCCTTACAAGAAGTTTGGCAAGCTGAAAAATGTAACCTAGCATTCTATAACTATAATCTAGAATTCGAAATTCGAACAGGAAAAAGAGGAGGAGGCGTGGGTTTTCTTATTCATGCGTCCTTACCATATCGCAAAAGAAATGATCTCTCAGACTTGTCTTGCGACTACGAGGCCATAGGAATAAAGACTAGTGACTATTTTGTTCTGTCTGTTTATCTCCCGCCTAATGCCAATATAAGTACGGCTATTGGTAAGCTGAGTAATGCACTTGATTTAATACGCTCAAAGCCACTATATCTATGTGGTGATTTTAATATTGACTTTTTGCGAGACACGGCTAGATGTTCAACTTTTAATGATTTTATACTAAACAGAAAACTAGTTGCTCTTATAAATCATCCAACAAGAGTTACTCCCAAAAGCAGGACGCAAATTGATAATATTTTTACTAATAGCAAGAGGAATATGAAATGTGGCGTTCTAATTTGCGACATTAGCGATCATTTTGGTGTCTTTGTATCCCTCGACGCCATCCCAATTACTCAATATCCGTACGAATCTATTTGCCGTAGATGCACTGGACCAAAGAATCTTGAAAAGTTGCGTCGTAAATTGCAAAATGTAATTTGGGACATTTCCTTGACTAACCCTGTACTTTCTTTCCAAAACTTTAAGCATAAATTAGAGGATGCTTTCAATGACGCTTGTCCCTTTAAAAAAGGTAAACAAAAAAGCAAAAAAGTAGCTCAAAATCCATGGATGTTTGGGGAGATACTTCAAGCGAGAAATAAAAAACAAAAATTGCTTAGGAAATTCCACAAAGACCCTACAACGTCTAATCGTTTAGAACATTCACACTTTTCCAACCATTATTACAAACTAATCAAGAGAGCAAAAGAACATTATTGGAGAAATCATTTCAAAAATTTTGAAGGAAATCCTCGTCAAACTTGGAAGAGCGCAAAACGCCTTTTGGGATACGATAATTTACAAAGCAACGCTCCTTCAAAAATAAAAGTAGGCCCAAATTTGATTACAGATCCGTATGTTCTTGCTTCTACTTTTAATGAGTATTTCTCGTCCTGCGGAAAACCTATCAACGACGAGGTATTACATGATATTAACAACAAGCATCATCTTGATCATATTTCTATTATTCCTAATCAACGGAAGTATTACTTCAAAGTAGTTTCTCGTTTAGATATTTTAAAGGCTATTGACAAATTGTCATGCAAATCTAGCCATGGCCTTGACGGGATTTCTAATTTGGTGTTAAAAGCTATTAAAACAGAAATATCTGCGCCGTTGTGTGAGTTAGTAAACATCTCTTTGATAAGTGGATTTATACCCCCTGATTGGAAAATTGCAAAATTGTTACCTTTATTTAAGGGAGGAAACCAGCTTGAAATTTGTAACTATCGGCCTATTAGTATTTTGCCGTCGTTGTCAAAAGTCCTGGAAAAGGTTGTGTATGAGCAGATTTTTTCTTTGTTTTGCCCTGACCACATGTCTTCTGAGCAGTTTGGTTTTAGACCAAGTCACTCAACGATGCATGCTGTTCACAATTTTTTACAAAATATTTTAAACCACAACGATCAAAAGTTTTCAGTCGGCATTTTTATTGACCTTAAAAAGGCGTTCGATACAGTGGACCATAGAATCCTAATCTCTAAGCTGAGGCGATATGGTTTCGGTGAAAATATCCAAAATTGGGTTGCTAATTGTCTAAGTGATCGATATCAAAGGGTAGACATAAATAACGTGATATCAGATGCCAGGGTCATAACCTGTGGTGTACCCCAAGGTAATATCCTAGGCCCCTTGCTTTTTCTCATTTATATTAACGATCTCCCCAAAGTGACTAACCTCCGTATGACCATGTTCGCTGATGATACCACCTTGCAGAATTTTGGCAATGACTTGAATCTTTTAGAGCACGAATGCACAAGTTTAAAGTGGGGGATGTTGTTAGAATAGCCAAAAAACGAGGCGTTTTTCACAGGACCTATCAAACGCAGAGCAATCCTACCCTGTTCCAAATTGTTGACATTCGAAATATGCCCATCCCAATGTATATCTTGCACGCATGGGACGAGAACAATGTCGTAGAAGGCGGGTTTTACGACAGCGAAATTACTATGGTAGATTTCGATTCCTTGGAAATTAAAAGAACCATTCGCGAAAAAAATGACCTATTTCTTGTGAAGTGGAAGGATTTGCCTCCCAGTCAAAATTCCTGGATACCTAAGATGATTTATCAGGCCAAGATGGTCAAAAGGTCCAAAGCATCTTAAAAAGTAAATCAGATTTTCCATTGAGGAGGAGAGAGCGAACAATCGGTTAAGCCTTCCTCACCAGTGGCACGCTCAACCCGAAGACTCATGGATCATCTCAGTCGTTCATGGGGTCATATATCCGTATGAAAGCATTCCATCTGGCATTGTGGTGGTTGAGTTGGATGAACTAAGTGGCCTTGATCAATACTCAGAGTCAAGGAAAACCCTAGCCATTATTCATTCTAATCAACCAGAAAAAATTGTCATTGATCTTAGACATATCTTGACCCATCAACTTAATGAAACAACTTTAAATGATCTGAACATTCGATTTATGACCGAAAACGGCCTACCAACCACCCCTAAGAAGACCAGCTTTATCACATTGTGCTTAGAAAACATGAAACCCGAAGCACGTGAAAGAAGTCTCTTCCTATCCGTGCAAGCCCCTGAGGATGGAAATGAAATTATTTGGCAACTACCTCATTCAGTTCATTTGGAACAGCGAGGAGCATGGCAGATATGCCTCCATTCAATTGTCATGCCCAATATGCTAATTCAGTTCGACGAGGAAAGGGAATATCAAATAGATGTGATGTTAGGCGATAATAAGGAGAGTGTCGCCGTTTTTTATACACTACCATCGAATTGTAAGGATGAGCATATCGATCACTGTTTAAGTGATATGCAGTTTGTGGTGTCTACATATCTTCGAGACAAAAACTTTAGCAATCCCACCCTCGCATTTTCTATGGACAGTGACCAAAGACTGAGGATTGTGACTCAGGAGAAGGCTACAATTTCATTTACCAGGAATCTGGCTTTTGTCCTAGGATTGCTAAAGACCGGAGATGATAGCGAGATCATCAACATTGAGATTGAAGCATATACCTTGTTTCAATGCTCCAGACAAATTAATCTCCAGCGAACCCCTCCCCTTAGGGCCTATTTAGAATGTGACATCATTGAGCCCAGTATTCATGATAATCGATTTCAACCCATCCTCAAGGTCTTACCCATAGACTTTAGCCATGAAGGCAAACGAGTCCAATACGATTTTCAGTATATGGAGTATCATGATGTGACGACCTCCACTCTTCAAAATCTCAAGTTTAGGATAATCAATGAGAAGAAGAATCCTATTGAGTTCAGTCCCAAGAATAATGATGTAAAAGTAACATTGCTTTTGAGACAAATAAAGTGATTTATTGATCATCGTTGTGCAAAACATACTTGACAGGTGGTTCTATTTTGGGATTCAGTTTGATTCTGTCCGACTTGCACTTGCCGAGCGTGATCCATTGATCAGAGTCTCCTGCCTTTGTGACAATGTCCTGGTTCGCTGTAATTCCCTTCTTTCTTCTTGTTTGAATCATGGATGAACGCGGTGAAGGTAGAGGTGGCTTGGTCCCCTTTCGAGCAATTAAGTCAATCATCTCTTTTACACTCTCAGGCACTGTCACACGAGTGGCCTGCGATGTCGGTTGAAAGTCTAACGCCAGAGGTCTCATGCCTGATTGTAATCGTCGGGTGTGACGTCGTTGATTGATAGGCATCAGCTTCCGTTCTCGAGGAAGTCTGGCGCTCTGATTAGAAAAAAGATCGTCTCTACCATTGCTTTGATGCCCATCCAACCATTGAACCGGTGAACCCGATAAATCATCCTCACTTGATTCACTAATCCTCGCTCCGGCCATGATAGTGTCACCATCATTATCTATTTGATCCAAGTTACGACGCTGCATCATATTTCTCGCTCTATTGTCCCGAAACGCTCGGGTATTTTTATTTATGCGGATGTGCGTTTCAGGGCTCATTCTCGTCTTTGTCGAGGGGAGTATTGCTCCGAGGGAATTGGTATTGGAAATGGGGGAAGCAGGTGCTTTGGTTTGACTTGACTGATCATATTGCTGTGGTCTTGGATTCAAGGTCTGACTTGATTTTGATTGCCTAGTGGGAATGGCTTGTACTCCAGTCTCTCGTACGGACGGGGTGACTTGTAATCCAGCTTCTCGTATTGCGGGTAGGGCTTGAACCCCCGTCTCTTGGACAGTTGGAGTGGCTTGCACTCCGACCTCTTGTCCAAGAGGGGTGGCTTGTATGCCAGCATCCTCTACAGATGTAGAAAGAGGTGAAGAAGCGCGATCCGGGAAAGATGGTTCTGGGAAAGATGAATCAATCGACTAATCTCTTTCATCTTCCCGGGGTGGGGAAAAATCCCTAGGCAATCCTGAGACCGCCATTGGAGTCGTACCGGTAGAACCGGTCAATGGCCTCAAATGAATATTCGCTTTGGCAAACATTTTCGGGTCACATCCAGATCCATTAAGGTTCAGGCCACGGCTCGGGTTCCGCAAGCCTATGAATACGATGGTATAACGATTGTATGAACGTCGTACAATTAGCCTCAGATATACTACAATCCGACCGGTTGTTGCATCCCTCGGCCGTGCTAAAGGTCAGGATCCTTCGTAGCAATGATGCTTTCTCTATTCTAAGTGATTCTGATCCAATATTCAAAGTCAATTTATCGAACCTTCGACTGCACGCGCACTATGTGGAACTTCATGAAGGAATGGTAAAAAAACATAATGCCGCATTGCTGCGTGAACCGGCCATTTATCCCATAACGAGAACGGTTCTTCGTGAATTTAATTTGCCTTCGGGATCAACCTCAAAATATATATCACAATTATTTACTGGAAAGTTGCCAAAGAGTTTGATGATTGGCCTTGTTTCTGCCAAGGCTTTTCACGGCCATCAAAAGTTGAATCCTTTCAACTTTCGACACTATGACATTCAAGAATAAAGCCTCAAAGTAAACGGTGAGATGGTTCCGGCTGACCCATTCAAACCGGATTTTGAAAATAACCTCTACACTCGTTGATATATGCAATTCTATCGGAACATTGGTGTCGACATGAGTGAAGATCATGGGAATGCGGTCACGCATGAATTATTTGCGGGTGGTTGTTTCTTCTTGGCGTTTGACCTTACTGGTCACCAATGTAATATGCTCCATCATCACACGAGCCTTGAGGGTACCATTGATTTACCTCTGGTCTTTAAGAAACCCCTCCCTGAGGAGGTTATTGCCATTGCCCTAGCCACGAAAAGTCTGTCATGATCGAACGGTCAAAGTTGTGTTTGACTAAGTTTTGTGTTATAAAAACACCTCACCATGGATAACGCTTTAACCAACGTGGAAATTGAACGGGTTCTCACTGGAATATGTCCCTACTTTCATGGCGTGTTTTCGTGTGATACTATCTCCTTGTCCCTGCGCACGGGTTCCATTATTTGCAACCTTTCAAACGCTGCCAGTCCGGGAACCCATTTCATAACTATTCTACTACGATCGGATTGTACTCTTTACATTGATTCCGTCGGCATTCCCTCCTTTGTTCCCGAAATAACACGTTTCATGGAAAATCTAGGCAAGCCCATCTTCTTCAATGTCACGCCCATTCAAGATTTGGAATTGTTCCATTGCGGGTTCTATTGTATCCTATTTTTTTGGCTAATAGTAATAACTGTTGGAAGAATCTTCATTTTGTTAGTGAACTAAAGAAAAATGATGACATCTGTATTAACACAATTGTCAGTTGTTTGGAACACAGTCCTAAATAAAATGATCTTATTTTTCTCTTCTTTACATGACTTTTATTTTCTCAATTTATACATTCATCCCTTGTGTCATGTATGTTGTCACAATCCCAACATTCATTTAGGTGCCGACACTTGCACTCAGTGTTAACATGGAACCTGAATGCACAGAACCAGCAAGCAACTTCTCGTTCCACTTCTACGACCTCCCGTTCTTCAGGTTGTGTTGGAACCGGCCACTGGTAAAAATACCATATCCTATTGAACTCCCTCCGCTCTTCCTTGCTCATCATTTTGGGATTAAACTTTTCCTCGTCATTCCCATTGTTTTCTTCTTTGATGTTGGCGATGTTGTTGTTGGCGTTGTTGACATTGATGTTATTGTGGTCTGGTTCCTCTTCTTCATCATCACTGATTGGGATGATTGGGATTTCATTTGCAGGCATGTTACCATTCCTGTTGTTGTTGTTGGTGTTGTTGTCATTGATGTTGTTGTGGATTAGTTCCTCTTCTTCATCATCGCTGATTGTGATGATCGGGATTTCATTTGCAGACATGTTTGGACAATGTAATGTTACTGATACATTCGTTTCTAATTCAAAACCTCTTTATATAAATGCTATGGGATCATCCGCTGACTCATCCCAGAGGCATGGGGTACGGTGAACTTGGGGCGTGCATTTCAAGGGAAGTTGATCTTTATTACTTGAGTTGGGCAGGCGATGAAAGATTCATTTTTTGTAGCTAAAGAGGTTTCGGATTTATAACCGATACAAAGAATGTCATTCGGATGAAATAAAGGGTCATGTTATGTCTTAAAAGAGTGTACTGATGTATTAAGGTCAAGAGTGATAAAATATCTGATCTATCAATGAATTAGAATTGGCAGATCTAGATAGTCCCTGTACGTAGGGTTGGTCGGGAATGTTGGATAGATATCTATCCCAATGGGTTTTGAATGATAAAACTGGGTCATTAGATGAAAACATTCTTCTTAGTTCTGAAGGTAAAAAAGATTGTACAACTGTGGAGCACGATTAAGGACAAAGTTCTTTTGGAGAGTTTTTACCACCTTTGAGGTTTTTGCACTGTTGTCGTCTTTCAAGTTACATGTTATGCCTCGTCTCTCACTATATGTAGTGTTTATTCCAGGATTTGGACATATACCATGAATACATTTGAAAACATATAAAATAAGATATCGTTCATATCTTCCTTGAATGCTATAGATTCCAAGCGTTTTCAATATATCCCAGTATGAAAGTGTTACGAAAGCCATCAGAGGAAAAAGTCTAATTGAAGATTGTTCGCGAGCGATTTCAGTCCTCTCGATGAAGTAAGAAATTGAGAAAAAAAGGAGTCGTACTTTGTAATTCGTGGAATAAAGTTATCGTGAAACGTTAAAAAAGTCTTCTTATTTGTGAAATTCTAACACGTATGTTTGGTGTATAAATTGATTAGAGTGTACATTGTGACTCAATCACCCGGGCTTTGCTGATTAAGTTCACACCCACCGATTGGTATTCATACATCTGGAGAATCCAATCAATCCGGATCTGGACCATACAGCTGGAGGACCAGATCCAACCCTATTAACATCTATTCGAAGGTCAGATCAATCCAACATATTCGCTCTCAAGAAATCATTTAGAATCGATCCTCTCACTTGATAGTTCCTAGATCTTAGAGTAGGGGTTTCGGAAACATTTTGGCGTAGTCGAGTAAACCGGTTATTGTTGGAGATTTCTGACCATATTTGGACTGCAATTTTTGTGCCATTTGAAAATACAGGAAGTTGCGAGTCAACCAAGAGCTGACCCCAATTTGCGCACTTGCCTGTAGCTTTCTTTTTTGCTCCTTTGAGCTTGCAAAATAAAGCATTTTTTTGTAAAAGTAATACGCTTACGCAATTTTCTTTGTCTCACTTCAAAATTTTGATCAACTCTTGGCTACCCCTGCTTGGAATATCTGTTGGTTTTCTTACATTACTTTAACCGTGTGTACTCGACGATAGATAGCGAAAATGGATTCCTACAGGAGGGTTCGAGAAGACTCGAGCAGTGGGGATTCAGAGAAGAGAAAATCAGAGAGAAAATAAATGATCAAACTATTAACAGATTTCAAGACAGACGTATTGGCTTCAACACAAGATTTAAGATCAGAATTTAAATCTGAATTAAGCTCATTTCGCGAAGAAATAAAAAAAGAGTTATGTAAACCCGAAGGTGTCAACAGGAGTGATCGAGTTGTTGGAGGAATCGGACGTGCGAATCTGATCTCTTGATTGATTACTGAACTTGGCACATTCTTCAATTGAGACATTCTACCTGGCAAATAATGCAGTGAGCAGTTTTCTGCGAACTTTCAAGAAACATGAAAAAGATAAGTCTATTGGATTATCTGTTAATGCCTCGACCTAAAAGCGTCTCATCTCCAGCTAAGATGCAGGAGGCTTCAACACCATTGACAGTACCACGAGAAGAACCTGAAGTGTCTTCTTACGTGGAGGCTGTTCAAGCGAGTTGTAGGTCGAATCTTCAAAAGGAAAAACGCAAGTTTCCACCTTTAGTTCTGAACTTCCAATCGAGTTGGGGGGATCTCATTGTAAACCATGATGTAGTCTCGGACTTCATCTTTGATCAACTTGGGATTCAAAAGGAAAACATCTTTGGAATATGTGGTATCGGGAAAAGGCAGAACTCGATTCGGGTGCTTACTCGCGACCCAATAGTGATCAACCAAAGATTTGGTGCCAATCTCGACCATGTGAAGGTATATGGAGACGTCCAATGGAAGTGTTCCATTCAAGGTGGTCTGAAAAACTCAGTCCTAAGGTTTCTAGACATTCCTACGGATGTACAAAAGGAGGAGCTAAAAAGTGCAATTAGCTCTTTTGCAATACCTTACTCTACCGTGGAACCCGAAAGATTCAGTGAAAGAGAAAACCCAAGGATGGTGGGAATTTGGAATGGCAATGCCAGGGTCAACGTTCAAATCATAGCCCCAGTCCCAGAGTTTATTGAAGTGAACACGTGGATTTCCTCCTCACCAAAAACGAGAACCACGGGTCGTCGACACTGATGACGGAGCCGGCGATTGCCCTGATCTTGGCGTACCAGAGGGACGGCCTTTCCAATGGATCGAGGTGTGGGTAGCTCCACAAACGCTCCCTCCTCTGGTCGTCAGACAAACCAAAAGCGTCAGTCAATCGCTCCCTGAGCTGCGCGTACTTGTCCACGCCCCCCGAGCTAGGGGCCAGGAGGATGTCGCTCACCAATTGCCTGGTGTCCGCATCGAGGGCCGCCACTGCGTGGGAAAACTTTGTGGAGGAAACTGTGACACCTTTGATGCTAAACTCGATTTCAATGGTGGCAAACCACAAATCTGCCTCTTCTCTGTCAAAACTAGGAAGTTTGGGGGCCACGGCGTAAATCATTGGAAGGTCTGGCTTGTGTTCGGTGGCCATGGTCTTTTGATGAGATTCTCTCGCCCAGCGGGGTGAGAATGTCGGGGTCACCAGTGAAGTGGATGTGCTCGGAATTAAAGTCAGAACAGAACTGTGTTTATTCAATCAGTTGAACATGGCTCGCTCAGACCGAGCCAGTGTGACCGCTACACTTGGGTGTTTGCGTTTCACATAAACATACGTTATAAAAATCAGTGCTGCTAGATTTAGATATAAGTAGTGCTCGGTTTTCGTTGAAATGAGAACTTTATCTCGCAAAAAAGATTGCGAAAACAAGGGGAGTAATCAAATTCCAAAGAATTACTTTGAAGCCATCGTTGCCTTTAAACGCTGTGTTGGGTTTTCTTTTTCATTATTTCAATCATGCCGATGGTACTTTGGATTTGGAACTTATTTCAACACTGGTTATGAGTTGTCTGGGAAACAAAACTTGTTTGTATCTGGCAGACCAAAACGTCCTAACTCAATGAACATAAAATGTCCAGGAATGCGTAGCACAATGTCGGAGTGCAAAAAACTTGACGTGAATTTATTCAAATTTGGAACAATACACTTAACAGGAGAAGAGTTGAAATGACAGCGTATATTTCAAAGTACAAGTAGCATTCGGTTTTCACGCAAAAACATATACATTTTCAAAGTTATAGACGCCAAAACTTGGTAGAATTTCACAGTCCAATTCGACTTTCGACCTCTCAAGGTGCTGCGCCATCTAACGTTAGGCAATTGAACTCATTGAGCGAACGAAGAAAAGTAAACAAGCTCTACACGGTCCATTGTGGACACCGCATGAGGTTGTGTAAGCACTAATGATTTGATCCCTAACACTTCCAAACCATCGTTTCAGAGTAAATTGGGGGTCGTATCTCATCTTACGAGAAGAATAAAACTTGTTCCAAGTTTGGGCGAACAAATAATCCGGGAATTTCTGTAAGAACTTTTTCCGTACAAAAGGTAGCGAAAAAATCGTGTCTCCACCCTTACGGACTTTGTGCGAAAATTCATTTGCGCATTTTTTTAATTATTTTATTTCTGCGATTAAGGCAACTATTCAAAAAGATTAATTGCTTTATTACCCCTAGATCTGCCACTCGCAGAATACCAAGCTTTTGAAAATATGCATTAGAATGAGCTCTTCTCTTTGCCATTACAACCCATCTTATCGCCTTCTTTTGGAGAATTTGGACTCCTTTTAAGGCCGAAAAAATTCAATGCCATACTTGATCTTACTTTTAATCATCAGAGCATTGTTTAATATTAATCTCAGCTTTTGGGGCAGGGCATTCTTAGCCATAAATAAAGAGAAAAGGATTTGTCGCACATGATAACTCAGCTCCGATATATGCATTTTACACGATAATTTTTCATCAATGTGCAGTCCCAAAAATCGAACGGAAGTCTCCTTTCAACCATATTCAACGTTTTCATTTTTATGGCCATCACTTACCAAGTTGAATTCGCAAATTTTAATATTTATGTCACTCGTTCCCTTCTAATAATGCTCTAATAATACTCCAGAATTGAATTCATTTTTAAATACGACTTTAGTTAAGCTTTTGTATCCCTTTTACCGACCTTCTGCCTACCTAAACCTGCCTAAATGTTTAGTAAACAGAGTTTAGTTTTTACTCAAATTTATCGAAAGATTGTGACCCCTAAACCAGTCATTCAATTCTTCAAACCGACGATTGCAATCCTCCTCCATTGTCTTGCGATCATCACCAAAATGTTGCAGCGTCGTATTGTCGGCAAACATGGTAATTTTAAAAGACGTTAATGTAAATCAAAAATAAAAGCGGACCCAATATGTCAAATGGGCCAAATCCCCAAAAAATCCCAATTTAGATTTGAAAAATCCCAACTTTATTTCCAAATTCCCAAATGCTATCATGATTTATTTGGGTAAATCCCAAGGAAAATATAATACTATTTTCTTAATTATCGGTTATCCACTGAACTAGAGTTCTAAGGACACAAATGTCACTCCCAGCCAGCCACTTGCATTTGGTGATGTGATCAAGCAACAAGTGTTGTTTTTAAATACAGTTTGTGTCTATGTTCTCTTGAAGGCAATCTGTGTGAAATGTTTTGAGCATGAAATTTAAACATAGTTCACTATGGCATCACTTGGCAAAAAATGTTTGAATTTTATCAGTACTTGCATTCAGTTTACATATACCCCCTTCACTAGTCTAGAGTTTGGCAGGATCACCCTTAAGTGTCTTAAAAGGAATACTGACCAAACAGCCATGCCAGAAATTGGTTCATTTTTTTAGTTAAATTTGCTTTGATCTATGTGGAAAACACAAGTCATTTGTTAAATATTTGGAAACCATCACTCCACTCAACTCTTGAACTAGATCATATTTTGAATCATATTTTTGAAATTGAAATTAAAGGTCAAAAAAAGTGAAGGGAATTGGTTGCATCCTCTTGGACAAAGTATGTTGCATAAACAGAATGAACCCTTTATTAGGTTGAAAGTGAAATATATATGATGAAACTGTGTGATCTTTGATGATCAATCTCATATCCATTTGTTTCTTGTACATCAACACTTAGTAGCTGATCAAGTATGCTAGTGAACACCTCCCTGACGTCAAGGACCCTAGAGCAAGGAAAAGGCACAGAATATTTGGTCCTGCCAAAAGTTAGGCCATTCAATGCAAGTCTAAAGATCACTCAAAAGTTAAATTATCATTCTTTTACACTTTCTGAAAGCAGAAAATTCATTCAAAGGATACGATTTGGTAAATTATCATTCTTTTACACTTTCTGAAAGCAGAAAATTCATTCAAAGGATACGATTTGGTGCAACATGCTTTTTTTCATTGGCATTCTTCAAGGGCATTCTTCACTTCGTAGAATGATATAAATTTTCTTCTCTGTATCTTTTTTCAACAATTAACAGTCTTCTTTTGTCTTAAGAACCCTTTCAAGTACTGAAAATAGAGACAAAGAAGAAAATTTACATCATTCTATGCAATGAAGAATGCCAAATGATAAAAATCATGTTGTCTTCAACTGAAGATGGTCAATTATCATTATAAAGCAAGTCAGTTGATCAAGAGGTTGCGTATTCGTGGATTGACTTTGCATTAGCTGATCAAGCGACAGTATCAAAACAAAGAGAAAAACTGTTCAAGCAGCTTGCAAGAAATAGGAGTTCGAGTTTTTTGGCTCTTCAAAAAACTTGTTTCATCCAGCTCGTCTTCAACTACGATAAACAGGAAGCAGATTTCATCGCATGATGTGCGGCCACCCTATGGAAATCAAAACAAGAAAGATTTTCACAGCTAACAGCTGATGAACCTTAAAATTTTGTAAGCTGTTTTGCGTTTGCCAATATTTGATTCAAAACAATCAAATAACACAATTTCAATTCTTTAAGAGACATCAATTGGGCATCAAATGATTGCTCATTGAAACTTTTGTTTTATAGGTTATGTAAATAAAATGACATTAATCCCAATTATATTCCATTTAATCATCAGCTCGGCACTTCAGTGTGAAATTCAAATTCCTGCGCTGTCACGCAGGAAAATTAACACGTACGTGGTAACGGGCCCTCCACGCGCCCTTGCTCAATCCCACTTCATGTAATACCGTCCTCCTAGGCTCTTTTAAGGTTCAGTGCAAATCCTACCGAGAATGAATGAATTAGCCCTTTTCTGGCAATTGCTTTGCCACAAAAGGGCAAATTCATTATATGCTCTCTTTGGTACATAAAATAGAGAAGGCATAACTTTTCACTCCGGCATTCGAATGGGCTGATATTTGAAATACGTAGTCTCCTGAATACAAGCCAGATCTCGTTTGCAGAAGAACGCAATTGAATTAATCCTACAGGAAATCATAATTCTCATTGTTTGCCTCCCACTCCAGAAATTCAGTGCTTCTTGGTTTAATGAGTTTATTTATTCTAAATTGTCCCATTCTAGATCACATTTTGTCAAATGACTGTATTGTGTAATGAAAGTTTAAAAAATGTAATTTTAAGAGTGTTTTAACCATTATTTTCCAAATTATTAATTTTGGATACAATTGGACACCCTTATTTTTGGACACCTTTTGGACAGGGTACATAATGTACAGGGACACATAATGTCCAAAAATTAACTGCCAACCCTGCCTTCAGGTCTTACTTTAAAGTTTTGGTGTTGTTTTGGCCGTATGAACGTGGTATTTCAGACTTCAGCTCATTTATCAATAAGAAAAGCCTTTGAGCATTCTTTGTTAGTAGCTTTGATATTTCAAACTGCGCAACTTAAAGCTCAACCATTATGAGGCAAAAACCAGTACGTGAAATTTATTCGCTTGAAAGCAAATAACATAATAACATATTTGGATTTCAAAAGCTAAAAAAATAGAAACCTTACTTTACTTACTACTTTCCGACGGGTTTTTGGAACTTTAGAACTTTTCTCATTGCACCCAAAGCAATTTCCCAATCTTTGGCTTATTTGAACTCTGAATCTGATGAGTATGTAAAAAATCGTTGGGATGCCCTTTCCTCTCTGAATGTTATACACTTAACTTCTACATACATTAACAGGAAAAATGGTTACACACCCTGTCAGAGATCTCATTACGTCATGTCATTGGCAAAAATTCCAAGATTAGCATTAAGATTACTCAGTCATGATTGATGATTATAGTAAACGCAAACACGGTTGTTGGAATTGATGAATGAACTTGCGGAAAAAATACCGACCATAAAGACGGATGACAATTCAGAGAATCATGTAGAAACTTGTCACTATTTGAAATGAAAATCGTTATTTAAAATCATGTTAGTTTATTCTCTTTTCAAATTCAAATGGATTCTTTCATAATAATGTGTGAGGTCAGTTGTTGAGGGCATTTGGAAGTACCGTAAAATAGAAGTATAGTGGAAGTAGAATAATGGGTAATTTTATGGTTTTGGTACATTCTAAATACATAAACCGCGTTTTTCAAACGCAAAACGCAACTTATGGACTGAGACATAAACGAAAGCATGGTTCTTTCTGCTGCGTATCATTATGCTTCGACTAAATCCCCTCAACAACTTATCTAAAAACGAAGTCGTAGTTGCCCAAAGTAATTTAGATCAATTGCTTTTGCTTCTACTACAAAGCAAGTTGCTCAATGGAAATAGCTTCTCTTGACTAACCTTTATCACGAAGGCCACCAGATATTTATTAATTACATTTTACATCGTAATTAACAAAATCTTCATTTTTTGTCCAAAATTACAAAAGTTGGGGAAATTTACAGGAATGTGGGAAAATTGCTTGTTCCGTTGAAAATTTTCTGGAAAAAGTTTGGTTTATGAGTCAAATTTAAAGTTAGAGAACAAGCCGACATTATATATTACAATGGCAATAAAAACATTTTTTGGGGTATTCTTCGGGACAACCACATACTTGTGAATTATAATTCACGATGTAACTACAAAAGTCCAAAATTACAAAAGTGGAAAAATTTCAAAAAAAAATCTTTGGAAATTCCTTGTTCCCTTTAAAATGAATTAGAAATAGGATGACAAAATCAAATGAAGAAGTGAAGAAGATAGGATTTATCAAAATTTTAACCATATGTATTTAGTTTTTCAGCTATTCCAAGCTCTAAAGCAAGACTTACAGATGATGGATGGGAGTTCAGGAAAAAGTCAGTTTCTCTTACAATCAATGAGAAGGGCTAGTAAAATTACCAGCAAATCCGATTTCGTTTCATTTTTTCTCAAAATAATTACAAAAATACTACATTTTTGGCATTATTTTTTACCAAAATTTGGTGGCCCTGTTTATCACCCATAACCTGTTGCTACAGATGTTACTATATTGAGCAAATGTCAACTTTGCTTAATAACGCTAAAGATGACGGCAAAGATTAGCAACACGGTGTGGGTGCAATGCCAAATCGTGCATTTGGTGGCATTAACTCAATGACGAACGATAATCAAGGTGATTCTCCACAAATTGGAACTCTGTTCCACATTCAGGCTTAGCAAGTAGTTGTTTCCTCTTCAAGACGTTTTCGAGAGAGAGAGAAAGATAGAGAGAGAGAGCGAATGCGTGGGTGAAAAGTTGCCGTACTACGACACCAATTTACCCACCATATGTTATTCTTGACAGACCTAGCCTCCAAAGGTTGCTCTTCGTCTTCATCCCATTCTTCTGGTGGCCTCTTTCAGTTACAATACTCTGGCATGCCACGCCATTAAATTGGCCTCAAAAGGATCATCTCTGTTCATATTTTAATGGCTCTATTCATAAGATAAATCCCAAACGTAGTATTTCTTTTTGATATGTACGAAATGGCCATCTTTTCATTGGGCCTTATATCTAAAAAGTACCCAAGTATACTCCTCTGCCTGATGACGTCATTTAGTAAGAGAAAGGCCAACGTGTGTCCTGGATGGAACCAAATTGTGAATGAAGCCACTGATGAGGACACGGGGCCTGTTGGTCGGTCGGTACAACCAGAGCGAACAAACCACCGTCTCCATTTCTATTTCCAGCGTAATACTGTAGTACAGGCACAGTTGGCAAGGAAATGAGTGAGGCTGGCGAGGACGGTGGAGAGGAGAAGGAGGAGGACACAGAGACCAAGGACCCTCCTGGTCCCGCTGGACGAGGATTTGAGAGGAGCCCTGTGGCAGTGGTCTCAGAGTGAGAAGAGGAAAATGGCCGTTTCCCATCTCTAGACAGGAACATTGGGTAGCCCAAAATTCCTGATTACGTACCCTGAACCGATCTGAATATGATTTTGGCCGTTTTGGGGTGTTTATCAATATCTGCCCTACAGACTTCTGCGTACAATGGTGAGTGAGTGATAAGAAAAATGCGATCATTTCACTGAATTTCAATCCAAGCTTGTTGTGCCTTGATGGCGCTCTCTTCTTTCTTTCCGCCCTTTCAACGTTCTAAGTAGAGTATGAATAAGAGACCGTGGAATTTTCAGCTGCGCTAACATATGTTACACATTTTGTCTCTTTCCACAAAGCAAAAATGACATCTGAGATAGCTTGAAGTTGCAGGCTTGAGTGAAGTTGTGAATGTGTACTCCGACAATCCACAAAAATAGCGTCTTAAGCCTTGTTGACCCAAGGGAATTTCTTCAATAGCTACGCGAGCTGAGATCAGTCCTTATGGCACCTCCTTTGGATCAATAAGAGGCCAGTCCCAGCCGAAAATGTGGATTTCAATCATGTTACTATGAAATAATGCCATCTGCACTGAATCTGTTTGTAATTTTGGTGTGGCTTCTTGTCTCAGATCTCTACTACAACAACGCTGAAATCCTAAACAATTGGATTGATTCGGCTGACCTTCCCTTACTTTCGGATGCGGAGCTCAAGTTCTTCTTGGAGAACCAAGGGCAGTTTGGCAGAGGCTTCGCTAGGGATGTGAATGAATTCCCCGAAGGTCAAGCATTTGAGCCCGTCTTCCCCAAACTCAACGAGGTCCAACGGAAATTTGGCGTGAACCCTTCGTACCAATCTTTCTACGATCCTAGCTTCCGTCAAGTTGAAGGTGTAGCCAAAGATGTTCTGGGTAAGTTGCTAAAGTTCCTTCCGTTTATGCAGTTTGTTAAGTTATATTTGAATTTAGAACATTCTGACAAGGCTCATATTGGCATAACCTCGATCCTACGACTCTATTTGGACAAAACGCATTTGAAGCTCTCAATTAGTGCTAAAAATCTGCTTTTGAGTGGCATGAATTGGCCCTCAAGTTAGTAAAAACCTCCAATCATATCGCTTGTTCTTTGGCACTTGTTTTGAGGAAAAAATGCATAATTTTAAAGAAATTTATGATTTGAACAATTATTAATTGGTCCTCCCAGTAAAATGGCCTGATAGAGTATCCAAGAAACTTCTAACGGTGTTAAATTTGAACAAATGAAAACACATGTGAACTTGAGGTCTATTTAGGCCTAACAGCTTTCATTAGGCCTGTTGTTGCCCTTCAAATCAGATTGTTCATTTCACGTGAACGTGATTGACACGTCTCCAATTCTTGACTCCATTGATCAAACCATTGAAGGACAACTCGCCCGCATAACATACTTCGGTATCAATTCAACCTTGACTGATTTTCTTTGGCCTTTATTTTGGCTAGCTCCCAAGCAAAAAATCTCATCACCAACCGATGAAGTTGTCGACGATATCCTGACTTTGGTCGAGGATGACGATCGTCGTCGCCAAAGCGCCAAGAAAGCTTCTCAACAAGCGTTTTCCCGCAGCGGTGTTTCCAGAAAAGAAATGGATCAAGATCGAATGGACGACCTCTACTTCACCAGTGAGTACTTGCTACGGGATAATAAATAAATTGAAGGTCAACATAATTCGTGGCTTTTTTCTGCAGCCATCGTCGGAGTTTCCTCAGGATTAGCCGTGTTTGCCATTGTTGGGGCTGGATTCTGTTACCATAGGTAAATGACTCATTTTCGTGTCCAAATTGGCTATCCCCTAATCGAATCAAGTTTTAGAAAATTCAGACACTTGAGTCTGTTTTCCAGTTCTCTCACTACTTGAAATCCCGAACAGAACACTTGTTGCTGTATTGATATGAGAATTTTAAAAGGATGTCGTGTGGCTGTTTATTTGCGTGCGTTAAACATCTCTGGGATATTGTCCTTCTTCGCAGGGTTCGACGCAATTCCAAGGCCAGCGAGGACGTGGAATATCCCGCTTATGGAGTTACTGGTCCAGGAGGAAAGGAGACCTCACCAACTTCAGGAACCGACCGAAAACTGGCCCAAAATGCCCAAATGTACCATTATCAGCATCAGAAACAACAAATGATCGCTTTTGATAGGTAATTTGAGCTTGAGAATGATTCTAATTGGAACATGGGGAAGTTACTGAAATGGATTCTATTGCTTTTAGCGCGAACGGTTTGGCATCCGAAAAAAGAAACGGCAACGCTTCCGATTGCGAGTCAGATGAAGGCGAAGAGGGTGACTACACCGTGTATGAATGCCCTGGATTGGCACCTGTAAGTAGAAACAGATGAAAAATAAAAAAGATTATTTTTTTACAATAACGTCGGGATTAAACTAGAAAATCCACACACCACTAGCATTGCTATATTTGTGGCATCCTAAAGAGCATGCAAGTACTCTCAAAAGAAAAATGCAGCTTTTACGAGCCTAGAAACTAGTTGACTAGTAATTTTCATGTTTGATTTTGAGAACAAAAATCGAACCGAACTCAGATATGAAGACACAATGCAATGACTTTTACCGTTGAAATTTAGCTTTGATTGTATTTATATAGACCATTATGCTTTCACGTCACCTTCCCGACGTTAAAGGCCTTTGAGAAGTGAAGAGGGTAAAGGATTTTTATTTGTTACCTGACACTTCCAATGGACATTACCTGGAACGAAATTTGGATCAGTAGAAATAATATACGTTAGGAAAGCCTACAAAATATACATTGCTTAGAAACTATGATATCAGCTTAGATCATGCTGAAAAATAATCGCCTTTTTAGGAAGTTACAAAATTTCACGAAATATCATTCCAAGCAGTGTTCTTCAAATTTTGTATTTTGTACATCTTAACACTTTTTTCATGCAGGTAGTTCCAGAGTAAAGTTTCAGACCTAACATCCCTACTAGACCGGGATAGACAGTCCATCAGATTCTTTAGTGATGGGTTTCGAGTTGGGAATGTTGCCATTTTTTTTTGACTCGAAGTTTAATTGGTATTTAAAAAGGCAGGTTGTATTGAACTTTTTGGCTAAAGGCCTAAACAAGAACCAATATAGCAATATGCCCAATTTTGATTACTTAGAAAGCATGGAATGTTTCCAAAGACGTGAAGTAATTGTAACTAATTCCATATCTGAGCCAAATTTCCAATCATCAATTACTTCCCATATCTTATTTCTGGTGATGGCCCGAAAGAGTTTTCGGCCGAAATTTTGGTTTCGGTTATGCCTAACTAAACCGAAAGTTGACATGCATTATAAAGAATAGAGTTTAAAAAATATATATAATATGTTTTGATCCAAAAACCTCCGATATATTCAAGTTATCGGATTTTTTTTTCAAAATTTAGAGTCAACTAACGTCGTGCCCATAGTCAATTTAAATTTCAAAATGAATGTTGCACGTACGTACTTTTTTAGCCAGTTGCATTCGGTTGCGATTGCGGTTAATTCCTCTTTCCACCAAAGCTTTCGGTTTTGGTGAAGAGTCTTTTCAGTCCATCACTACTTATTTCCTTTAACAGACTAATGATATGAAATTAGCAATTAGACACCATTTTTTTTGTTCCATCCATTATGGATAAACACATTTCACGGACCAAAAATATTTTGAGTTGTCCAAAGTACTTTTTCATTAACTCTCAACATTTTTCACCGGGTTTCATTTTCATTTTGTCCTTATCTGGATCCAGCCATTCTCAGGGCAATAAGCAACAACGTCATGAAACTGAATCCATTATGATGAAATTGGTCTGTTCATGTTTCCGTCTTTGGCATATTTTGCCTTATCAGCACATGACCTGAATTTGAATTATAAATGGCTGAATTATAGTTTCAAACAAACTACGGCATCTCTTCAATTCAGGGAGGTAGAAATTTATCTTAACGAACGAAAACCTGATAAGTGATGAGAGCCATTTACGCGATAATGGGCAAAAGCCCCAATCCGAATGCACTTCACGCCTTTCTTCTGTACCCAACAGCTTGTGCGTGGAATTTATTTACAATCCCTCGTGTTATCAGGCATCACTCTTAAGATGCGAATAGGAGGGGGCTAGAATCATTTATCAGGCCAGAATGCACTTTTTCATGAGATTCTGCTTGGCCTTTGGCCGTGCCATTACCGATCCTGCTGATGCAATCCTCCTGTGCTGTACTCGATTTTCCGATTGCTTTCTTTTTTCCAGGCTGGTGAAATGGAAGTTCACAACCCGTTGTTCCAAGATGAGGATTCCACACCCAAAGCCTCGAAATAGACGAAAGTGTCACATCCGACTATCAAACCCCATAGTTTCTATTCAAATCAACAAGAATTATCAACAATTTGTCAGGACCTCTCCCCCCCCAAAAAAATGAAACAGTGCATTCGATATCAGAGTTTATTCCTCCTCCCCTCAATTTCCCATTCACGAGAAACAAGAGCAACTATTTTCAAGAATGATTCAGGCACCGATGAAAATAATATCCAAGCAGATGTGTATTTTCTTTAACTTTGACTTAAGTTCGTTCTCATTGGAACCCTCCCCCTCGACTTGCCATGAGAATTAGGGAAAAGTAATAGTTACTTGAAAATAAATGGACATATCGTACTTAAGAGAAAGAAGTGAGACGAAAAAACAAAAGATATAAAACAAAACAAAAATATTTAAGTGACGAAAACAGATTTATATCTATGTTTACAGGAACCGATATTTAACTCAATCGATGTTGTAGAGAACTTTCTACCCACCTCTCTTCGAACCGAATTTCAGTTAATTAAAAGAATATTTTCACGGAAATGAACTTGTGTCATGCACTTGGCAAGGCAATTTATTTCCATATCTTTTACTTTACCCCCACGAGCCTCCACCCAAAAACATGTTCAAAATTTCAAATTTGGAGAAATGTTTTTCTCGCACAACATTTTATTTGATGTGACGATTTTTGCAATCTGGAAAACGAAATAAATATGGTGTTGAATTGGCCTTAACTGCACCGACTTTGTCTACATTTCTTGATTGTGGTAGAGACAGATCCTTCTGGAAATTCCCGGTTTTCCAGATCCTGGGTGTTCGGAGATATTTTCGAATTCTTGGGAGTTTTACTCTTTGCTCACATGGCTAAACTTTGGCATCGTGTTACATAACGTCAATTGTAACTTATAAAAACTTTGCATGTCGGGCATTTCAAAGGTCAAGTCGGAAAGAAATCTCTCACAGTTCAGGACATCTGGTGGCAGAACGCGTAAACCGGTTGGCGCAAAAGATGATTGATAGCATTGACCTATTTGCAACAATTTGAGTGGCCTAATTCGATCTCAGGTTTTCAAATCGCCAGCTTGCAAATGGAAATCAAAGAATATTGAAAATGGAATAAAATGTAAGGGTAGTGCACTAACTTAAAAGTGTACGGTCATGAAGTGCGCCATCTAGTGCATTTTATGTGCCAATAGGTAGCACTTTCCATGGTACGCATGTATCATTTTTTTGGGTGGTTGTCATAGATAAATAAAATAGAGATATCTCAATTTTGACGTCGACAAAACCGCCCTCTATGAGGGATTACCTAACAACATTGGTAAAAATGATTGTTTCATAAGGAACGTCATAGAGTGCGCCACCGTGTTTGTAACGCAAATATCCTTTTTGAAGTTCGATTCTCAGAGTCAATTCAGAAAATACAGCCTACGTCATCTAGAGGTCACGGATCTCCGCACTGTCACGGCGGTCTGCCTGCTTAGCTAGAATTGAGAAGTCTGGGGGTAGTTTGTGGTGGTTGTAGATTTTTTACCACCGCTACAAGCAATGCGATTCTGTGCAAACAAATAAAATGTAAAGATATTGATTTAAACAATTAACATTTATACGAAATTTGGTCTACCAACGAGTTATTGTTGTCAAATCTGGACAACCTCGAATAGTGGGTTGATCAGTTATAGCATTTAGAAATTTGTCTAATCCTGCCTTTTATGTTATAAGAGTATCAGCTCCTACATATTCCATTCCCGATGAAGACTAATGGGCAAAAGATTGAACAATGGAGGAGCGGATAAAGAAGAGAGGAGGACTTGATTGTTCGAACTAGCCTGGATTCCTTAGGATTTGGAGGTGTTCTCAGAGCACAAATAAAACCTCTACGGTCACTACAACTGACCTCAAACCCTGGACTAAGACAGAGCCCCATGAATGCTCTTGAAGGCACACAGTATCGGATACCTTTCATACCTTTTCTGAGTACTGTACAGTCCTAACTTCTGGAGTCTCTCCCAGTACAAGAGATCTCTAATTTCTGTTATGTTTCAAGTGAAAAAACATCATTGGACCTCGTCGAACTTTTGCAAACCTGCCGAACTCTTTGAAACCCAAATGGGTGAGGCATATTCAAGATGAGGCTGAACAATCGACTTGTACAGAGTTAGCATCGTAGCACTAGAGGTTATAAATTTATCTGACGTCGTGTTATTCATGTTGAGAAAAAGAGAGGGCACCGGAACAGAGTGTGTTCAGGACGTGCTGAATAATGTGACAGCCATCTAAGTGACAAGAAAGCTGGTTTTCTTTAAAATCGTCCATAGTATTGTACCGCAAAGTGTCAGCATAAACCCTACGCCGCCAGCGCCTCTTGCGGTCTTGTTTAAGCAGGATTGCCAGATCGTAATTTTTTACAGTACATCTTATCCAAATCCGAAATTTTCTTAAATGACATCATTCAACCAACACTGGAGACATTTAGTGAAACATTGCCACTGACAAGACACGTATTATCATCTAGTAAAATAGTGTCAAAAGTGGCATCAAAAATTCCTATCTGGCAACCATACCTGAGCCTGACCTCAAGGCTCAAGTATGGTTATTTGACTATGGTTGTAATTGTGTTAGCAACCAAAATGTGGCAAGATTCGGAAATATTCCTTCATGAAACACCCATTATCAGGATGTAATATGCTGACTACTTAACCATCATACAAAACAGCTTTTCTGTTAAGAGATTAGTAAGCAATAAAACTTAGAGCAGTTTTTTTGCAGGTTTTTGTTGGGCATTAAACAGTCAGTTGTCACTTTGGTATGGTTTTAGGACAACTTAACAAACCGGACACTCCAACTTACGCAGTGAAAGTTGTCTTCTTTACTAACTAACAAAATTGGCGTTTTTGATCCTGTTCAAAACCGCAGAACCAACTTTCAAGCAACAAAAAACGTAGAAACAATTGATTTTCTTCAAAACTAGCTTTGATTTTTAAAACCATCGTTTCAGTTTATCAAAGTACAAGATAAAAATTCAAATAAAAATGAAGTGCTTTTATCGTAATATTTTTTTCATATTGCACTCAGTCCCTTGAATAGAGTAGTCCCTTGAATTGAGTTATCCATTGAATCCAGTTATCCATTGAATCCAGTTATCCATTGAATCCAATTATCCACTGAATCCAGTTATCCATTCAATCCAGTTATCCATTGAATTCAGTTGTCACCTTGTTCCAGTTAGGGATGGGTGACACCGGCATTTTTGACACCGACACTGACACCGGCCAAATTGTCAAAGTCGACACTGAAAGCGACACTGGTGTGGACCCCGACATCGACACCGACATCGGCCAATTGTCAAAGTCGACACTGAAACCGACACCGGTGTGGACCCCGACCTCGACACCGACACCAGCTCTAAAAGTAACACCTTGTAGGCGTCGACACAAAAAAGGTCGGTGTCGACACCTCGACACCGACACCGGCTTCTCGCCCACCCCTAGTTCGAGTAGCCCTTTCACCCTTCGGCATTCAAGTCCACATTTGCCTAATCCTACGTCCAGGAGAGGCAATTTGAAATCTGCGTTCCAGGTGCCATTTACTTTGAATCTGCCTTCTCGATCATCTGACCGATTGAATTTCAATCGCATTGCACAAAAAGGGACTTTAGACTCTTGATGTATTCAGATTTCATGATGAATTTCCTTCAAAGGCATTTTAATTTACCTGCCGAGGACTTTGGCGATTGACAAAAGTTCATTCACGTGGATTTGGCGATTTACTGGCTGAATCTCCTTCACGGGCTTTGATGTCCCTGATCATTGAAAATGTAGCCAAACCTTTCAACTCAAAAATCACTGATTTTTTGTTACATATTACATTTTTGCAATGCTTATTCCTGAAAGCGTCAATGTTAATGGTAAGACTAAGGAAAACCCATAGTTACACTTCTTGAAAAATCAATCATTTATTCTTTTGTAAATATACCACGACCTTGCATTGTTTTTTTAGTGAAAACTTAGCATATATTTTCAAAAACTATACAATGCTCTAGTATTGAAATACCTGTAAAAAAATAGAACGCATTTTGTGTTTTTGAAACTGATTGGATTGTGATGCCTATTAGCACCTTTGTGTTGATTTTCAGTTAACTTCTGGAAGTCTTCACCAACAAGAAACATGTTAGTTTAAAAACCCTTTAACCTTGGTCTTCGACCATCACGTTTTTCAATACTTCTATTTTAGAGTTTAAACCCTCTTTGCCTCTCAGAAGCTGTTGAATCTGCACCATGGTTAAGTAAAGATCCCGTGTTCCAAAATCAATCAAACTGACCCAGAGTAAAACAAATAAATTATGAAGGTCGAACAGATCAGACAGTCCAAGATTGTTCCTCGTCGAGAAACAACGAGCAACCATGACGAAATAGGGTCTGCTTTCTGAGTATTCACAATGGGAGTGGTAAGCATTTCGAATAATTTGACTTAATCATGTCTTGAAGTAGCAGAGAGTTTGACTGACACTTGTTTGTTTTCGGGGCTCAACTCAATTCGTAGGGTCCGCGACATTTGAACTCTAATTGGATCTCATGCATTATCCAGCACCACAACGAAGGTTTCAAAAAATGCCTCCCTATCTATCATGATATCCAGCCCCTTCTTGTTGAACTCGTGCATGCGCTGAGGTAAGAAGGAAGCTGGCCTTTCTTTGGCGCAAAGGTCGCTCGCGCAATGCATCTTCCCAAGCTTTTGACTTGTGTCCGTCCTATCATGAGATTGAGGGGACGGACCGCACAAATTTACCAAGAAGCCTTCTTTCTTTCTTTCTTTCTTTCTTTCTGCCGTTCTTTCTTCGAGGAACCAAGGCGGATGTTGGCGGTGACAAAGACGGACGAAACCTTTGGCCTGCCCACGGACGAAAACCAGGACCTAACCATGTGCCCGTGACAAACTAGGTAAGGTCTGAGGGACGATCTTGGAACCTCATAAAAGGACCATGATCTCCCAGACATACGGTTAGTTCCGTATTCACGCCTCCTAGTGTAACTTACCGGAAATCTTGAAGACGACCTATCTTCAGAATCAAGCAATTTTAGGCAACGGAACGGGAAAACCAAAAGGTAATCAATTGAAAATTGAAGGTTCTAAAGATCTGCAAAATCTTGTATAAGCAGCGATTTTACTGACTTGGAAGACTTTTTAAGCCAATTCAGTTCTGAACCCAAGAAGGACCTAATATTTAACACCTTTGCAAATTGCAATAGAGTATGGCGATTCCAGTTTCAAAATTTGACAAACACGTTTTAGGTCCTAATCTTAGCGAAGTAGTTCTTTGCCAATTATTGAATGTCTGCACTTATTAGAGTAAAAGTTGGGTATAAGGAACAGATAGACAGAGGGATGTCTACAATATGTTCTTTAGACAAATAACATATTCTTATGATTATATCCGTAATCATGCAGTATTCCCCGTAAGGATTTAGATTACCAAATGATTCCTGAAATCACTAGGTTGAATGAAGTTTGAGCGAACCATAGATTTTCATACTACTGGATGTTGGATGGCCAACAACAACATCACCAAAACGTTAAAACGAATGGTCACCTGGGAATTGGTTACAAACCAGTTTGTTGTTCCGGTGTTGTATCCGTATGTATGTATTCAGGATCAAGTATTGATGAAAACACTTTTTAAGAAAGTAGGTACAGTCAACTGCGGATATAAGGGACCCGGCGGGACCACCGAAATTCGTCCCTTATATCCGACTGTCCCTTATATCCGATCGAAATTGCATGGAAATCGATCATCCGGACCTTCCAAAACAGTCCCTTATAAGCGAAAATCTCTTATATTCGGGTCCCTTATATCCGAAGTTGACTGTATTAGATCGATGAACTTTAGAGATGGACTTGAAATCAATTGCTTGGTCGTTCTCTTGAATAGTTTTTCTTCCATTTGGTTTCCTCTGGAAGTCTGTCCACAACCTGATGGCTTTTGGAATGAAGCATTGTCTTCGGTAGTTCCTTCCATCTGGAATGGCAAGGTTGCCCTTATTGGTCGATCTTGTGGTCTTTGATGAACCCGATTTTCAGAAACTCAGCTTCTGTGTAAGTGAAGGAATGCAAGGTTTTGTTACAGACCATGGATTAGCAACTTACTAGTCGGTTGTCTAACATCTAGGTTGAAAATTTACAATTGAATCTAAAAGATGTTACTTTACTTTATTCAAAGATGTTTTTTGAAAAACTTTTATTTAATAATGTGCACTCTACTTATCAAATTATCTTACTACTATTTCTATCCTTTAACTTCACCATATAACCATTTTTGACTTCTTCCTTTTTACCTGGACTATGGAAGTGTGATTTTGCGGGTTTTGTTGTGTGTTTTATTTATTGTACATTTTTATCCTCCTCATTTGCCAATACTCTGTTTTACAAATTGTGTTTTTGAGTGGCCCTTATGCAAATATAAAACGTGTGATCTGTATGATAGATTCTCAGATCAAGCGTCTTGATTGATTTTTGATTGATCAAGCTAGAGAGATTGCAAAGCAGGAAATGATACTGAAAAGCTACAGCTGGATGGTTTTAAAGAACTTTTGTGTTGGCTGGTTTGTCTAACTAGTCGTAAGTTTTTGGCAATAAATAATTTTTCCTTAAGCTTACTAGTTCCAAGACATTTTGCCACTAAAATGCTCATTTCAGTTTATTACCTTCATTAAAACAACTAGACCTTCATCAGGGATTCATATGTCAAAAAATTTTCATGATAAAGATGTTAGAGCTAAAAAAGAAGATTTGTCTAGTCATGATGAGTTTTTAGAAAACGCAATTAAGTCTCCTAAAAAAGTAAATTGTCATTGAATTAAACAGCAATCAACATTTTGGGCGCTCCAGTAACGGCTGAACAACTTAATAACACATGGCTTTGAATAAAATGAAAATTTTAAATTATTTAGTAACCTATGCACACTGTATTTGTGAGCCAACAAATTAAACCTTATCTTTTTCTTACCTTAAGTGTATTTTCCCAGTCAATCATTGAGGAAAAGTATGCCATGCTTTAAAACTAAGCATAAACATTGATTTGAACTGAATGGCACCAAGATAACTTGGTACATGGGATAACTCAACACAGGATAACTGGGTACCGCGGAAAACTCGGTACACCGGATTTTCACCGGACTGAACCGAGTTTTCCGCGGTAGCCAGTTAATCTGTGTTGAGTTATCCCATGTACCGAGTTATCTTGGAACCGAATTGAACCACTTGGATGAATCGTCAGACGAACGTAAGCAATGTTAAACGGATGCCTTCACATTACTTCAAAGTGCTCTGACATATGATTTAAACATGCAATTGTCAAGTATCCGCGTTTAATTATAGTAAATTTGAAAATACTACTGTCATATTTAGACAGAAGTAACAATCTGTGTAATAACCAGTCAACAGGCATGCAAATTATCGTTGGAGGGGTCCATCATGAGGGGAAAATCTGGCTTGAAGTCTTTCCTCTCCTTAAATGACCTCTAATTGTCATAACGACCTGTTATTATCGCCATGATAGGACTAAGATTTGTTGATATCTTTAGAAGCGCATACTTACCATTGTTGATTTATGATGTTCTAGAATATGGATAGGTTCAAAGTGAACCACATTCTCAAAGAGTTCTTCTGTTCGTTTCTTTTGATGCCTTGAAAATGCTTGGGGTTTCATATTTTCCCATCAAGAAGTTGTAGAAAATGGTAGGAAATAACCTCTATTATTTATTTAGTAATGACTACGTTGTGGTTATCACTTTGACACTCACATCGCATTTAATGTTCTATAAAGAGGGTTCCATGACAATACCTTAGAAAAGTCATTAGTGAGGCAAACGGGTATCTTCAACTCCACGCTTGGCAAAGTTAATAGTCACTGGATCTTGTTTAAGTATAAAGTAAATGCCTTTGACGAAGTAGACAATATTTTCCGAATATTTCAATGTGAATAAAAAAAAGAAAAAAAGAAAGTTTCCTCATCAGATTTCTGAATCCGGGATCAGAAAGATAAAAAGTATTATACACATATATGAGAAGTGGACAAAGGAGAGGAAAATCAAGATTTCGTTTTTGAGCCGCCAAAAGGCTTTTAAGTACTTGAGGATCTGAGCTTATTCCTTCTATCTTAAAGAGTGAGCAGAACTGATGCACAAATTACGAATCAATGGGTGCACCACATTTTTTTTCAGATATCGCACTTGGTCACTATTCAGGCCTGACCTTGCAGGTTAAGAGGTGGTGATGAGGTTGCCCGAGGCTTCTCCAATTGTGTATTACAGACAATTAACGAAGTCAGTTAAAGAGCTCTCGTACAAATGAAAATTGAGCAGGAACTTGTTTACGGCCCCCGTCAGCTCATTAGCAATTTTCTTCTAGTGTGGCATAGCCCCATACTAACCAATCAAGTGCAACCAAAAGTGTAGTCAAATTGTGAGTTGTCATATTATGAATGTTCTCTCTTTCTTTCAGCCCACCTTAACCCCTCCCACCACCAAAGCATGCCACACCTTCTTCCCCGATCCTTTCACTCCGGTCCGTTCCTTTTGACAGTAGTGTTCGCGTGTATCTTTATAACCACCACCGGTGCGGCCTTGAATGACGCCGAAAACGCCGATTCAGAGGCTGTGGCATCTGCAGCTGCCGAAGCAGCCCAAACTCGGTTTGCCCGAGCCAGCCCTCTAAGATGGGGTAAACGAGGATCCGAAGTCTTGCGATGGGGGAAAAGGGAGCCCTTGCGATGGGGAAAGAGGTCCACTGATAACCTGGTTGATCAAAGACCCGTCAGGGACGCACCTTTAAGGTATTTGGAACAAGTCTTTACCGAAAATAGAACGTACTCCACATTCCAAGATGAGATGACAAGGCTTGTTAGTGGATTAGATGTATCTAACTACAAGCACCCTCAGGGTGACAAGCAGAATATTGGGCACGGACAAGTTAATAAATAAATGGATAGTTAGTTCGTGCATAAAAAGCCAAGGGCGATTGCAAATGTCGAGGTCGTTCGCCATTTGGCCAGTTCTTTGGGGATGCATTAAATTCATATGTCCCGTCATAAACTCATGTCTTCTCATGTCTCGAAGGCATTGCCAACAGGCAAAAACGACGAGAACCATTTTTCCCATTCAACGCTTTCGCCTTGGATCCATATCAGATGAAGATGCTCCGAGAGATGCTTCACAAATTGGGGAGCAATGCAGAGAAATGAGACCATAAGTAAATCTGAAAGACAGAAACACTGAGGGGGAAAGGACAAAGAACCCGAAATTCCTTGTCAATGGGATTATTTTGGAAGGAAAGAAGAATGGAGTTCTTTCATTTTTGCCTTCAGTATATTCTAGACTTATGTTTGCCTTTTCATGACCGATTTAGGTGGGGTAAGCGATCAACAGGCATGGACATGTTGGTGGTGGATGAGGATGAGCCCCACTATGTAAGGTATCAACGTGAGGCCTCTCCGTTGCGATGGGGCAAGCGTTTCTACGATGAGGACAAGCGAGCTCCTCTCAGATGGGGAAAACGCGCTCCTTCAAGGTAACATCCAAAACTTGTCATCCTTCGGCCAAATCGGGTTCATTTAAATAACAGTTCTTACAAGGTTGTAAATTTTGTGAGGTTTCTTGAAGTGAGGAGAATTTGTTTATGCAATGAAGACTCTACTTTGACCAAATCCTTGGCTTTTTTACCACTTTTATTTCTTTCAAGACTTTTGAACCCTACCTTTAAGTACTTATAATGTGGATGTGTTAATTAGTAACGGTATTTTCGAACAATGCCAAAAGCATGTTTTTGCCTATTTTTAGGAAATCTGTTTCTTAATTTAATGAGCAACAAAAATACGTGAAATTATGGCGTACAGGGTGGCTGATGTGTCTGGGACCGCAGTTTTTGCTATGTAAATCGTTCATTTCAAACAATTTAGCACTTATAATTTGTCACAAAAAACGCAAAACTGTTGGAAAAGAGCCGTGTTAAACATTTTCAAAATAGTCTTACTTGGCACATAAAAAATGGACACATTTGTGGAACCACCAATGCACATGTAACATGCACAAACTATTCAGATATTAATGGCCATACTATCTCAAGGGTATTATTTAGAGCCCCAATATTCTTGGAGAATTTTTTATATGCTCTGGGCTCAGACATGGATCACAAATTGAAATCCATTGGATTAAGATCAGGGCTTGAAGGCACCTGCATTTCCTTACACTACCCTACTCTTAATGTCATGGATATTTTGCTGCTCGTGGCATCTGGGCTTCTGACACTTATGGAAAGATATGCAATCTTTCCTTGCCCTTTTGGAGATGTATCTAATATCTCTATAATGATTTCTTGTAATTCTGACAAACTTTCTAATCAAATTGCTCATTTGCGTAGTTTTCAAAATCTCCTCATCTGATTTTCCCTCTTTGTGGAGCTCAACTCCTGTCGTTTAAGGGATTTTACAAACTCCATGTTGATGATGTAAGCAAAAACCTTTTGTCTCAGATTTGTTTACTATTATCAGACGCCATTGTCTGAACAATTGTGAAGAGAAATTTGAAAAACTCATGAAGATCTTTTCATTTGAAATGATGGGTTGTATTGTGCATGTTACACGTCCGTCGATGGTTCCACAAATGTGCCCATTTTTATCTGCCAAGGACTGCTATTGTGAATATGTTTATCATAGCTCTTTACCAACAGTTTTGTGTTTGCTGTGGCTAATTGTAAGTGCTAAATTGTTAGAAATTAATGATCTACAATGCCAAAACTGCGGTCCCAGACTTATCAGCCACCCTGTAGATGCAAAGCAACGGAGCAGGGATGCTGTGCCAATATCCAAATCGATGGGATAGTTTACAAAATCTACGGATGGATGGAGTTGGTTTTACTTCTTATGGATATTTTTTTTTGTTTAACGCTTGCAAGTTTTTCAACTATTTTCAGTAGAACTATTTTCATTTCCGATTTCTCTGTCAAACTTTAAGCTAAAGCTATTTATTGATTATTTCAACGAATTTTTCATGTTTTAATGGATTACGTATCCATTTTAGAGGCTGAAAACATCCAAAAGCCCCAAGAGACAATGTAAACGTTTCTGATTTTTATAAATATATCCACAAATCCAGAAAACTTTTGGACCGAAAACAGCTGACCAAATATTTATGAGCGGTGATTAATTGGGATTAAAAGCACAGGTTACAAACTTTGTTTTTGCCTCTTTTGTCCATTTTAATGAAAACAAATTTCCAGACCATTTTCAACTCAAGAACTTCTTTGGCTTTTTTCAATTGTTTCCTCTATTTTTCATCAAATATGTCGTTTTTTTTTCAATGGTCTCGGAGGAAAATTGAGATATTAACTGCACTAATTCAAATAGCTAGAGTACGTATAACAAAGTGTAGACAAAATAGTTATGCTTAAGTGTGGCCTTAGTACATAAGCTGTCTTTCAACCCCAGTTTCTGTTCTGAGACTCGGCTTGAATATGGCTTTTTATAGTTTTGAATGCAATTAACATCTGACCTATTGCTTTCCTTTTAACCGGATTTCTGATCATCACATTCCCAACAATCAATAGTTGGAATTATTTCACTCTTTCTGTAAAAATTCTGTGACATCCCCACAAGTCCAGACATGAAAATTTGAACCTTACAAGTTACAAGAACTAACAGTCTTATTCAAAGTACATTAGGTTGTCAAAGAATATCAAAAATCTTTGAATGCAGTTGTTCCAAATTTGTCAAGGTTCAAAAATTTCAAGATTCTGTAGTTACTTCCAATTGAAAAACGGATTCTTATTGATGTTTTGAATAGTGCCCAATTTTGATGATTGAAAATCTTTGAGGATAAGAGATCCCCTGCTTTGGTAAATGCTAACCAGAGGTTTTCAATTTAAGATTTGGGAAACGAAAACCCTCTCGCTTCGGCCGAAAACGAGGTCCAATGAGGTAGAGTATCAAATGAGAGTGTCCACAACGATTGCACGGCCTCACAATGGCACTTATAGTTAGCTTCATCAAGTTTTGGGCATGCCGACTCTTTGAGAGCTCTAGCGCCAACTTTAAATTCTGCCCTCTAACTTCAAATTCATTTTTAGATCGAGATAAACCCACGAATTCGACACTACATAGAAAGCTAGTTAATGAGACCACATCATCTTCTAAAGCGATTGTACATAAAACTAAACCTTTTTTCAACACACGAGCAAAATAGTTGGGGCTGCTAACATATCAAATTCTCCTTGCAGATTCGGAAAGCGAGCCCCTTCTCGATTTGGCAAGCGAGATAGCCTTGAGGATTACTTGGAGGCAATGGAAAGTGAATATGAGTAAAGAGACGAATTTTTGGGTACAACCAACGTTCACTGGAACCATGATCAATCACACCGAAAATCTACGTATCAATCAATCTGCTACTTAGTCTGTTGTTTTGGACCCTTTGATTCTATTTTTCGTGATTTGATTCGTTTCATTTTATATAACCATGTTCAAACTGGAGGAGCTTTTCACATGAGTATCGTTACAATCACTATGTAGTGTTTTTTAGCCCCTTTTGACGCTATTCTTGGGGGGAGATTCTTTTTCACCTGTCTGAGGCTGACAACTCATTTGCAACGAAACCAACACTAAATGCTATTTGAAGAACATAAGTTACTGTTGCTTCGCTAAAACAATTACACTGGATCTACAGAGAAAGATGTCGTTCTACACTGAGAGTTGTTGGTACCATTCTTACTTGAATCATACTTTCCATGCCCATTGCAACCGAAATATATCAAATCATTTCGCAGAACGCGTTTCATTCGTAAGTGATCAAGACCTATGGCTAGTTTAGAGGTATTTCGTTTTTCATTAGTGATGCATGTGTCTTGAGATATAACAGAGGATGGATCTTGTACTGTAGTATTTTTTTCCTTTCACTTTCTTTCCTAATCTCCTGAACACCATTAATCATCGCAGGTTTTTTGGGACAATTCTTGGACTTAGTTTAAGGTTGCTTTGACTTTTACATTTCTTGTTCAGATTTTCTCGAGTGGCAAATTTTAAGAGAAAGAAAGTCATAAATCTTGATTTGATCAAGAGTTCCTTCTCAACCACACGAGATCGAATAACACCTCATTGAGATGCTTTCATTCAATTTAGCTTGAATGTACGGCATTTACCAAACCCATTGCACCTATGTATATAGTAAGTGAACCACCCTCTGGTGTTTAATACCTTCATCAACTGGAATCTTGCTTGATCCCAGAGATCAATCTTCAGGCATGATCTGCATCGCTTATTTCCTTTAGCACATGCTGTCCTGCAATCTAGTTCAGACTGATGAATACAAACATTGCGATGCTTGCAAAAAGTTATTGCATTATTGTGTGGTCACAAAGCATTGGAAGTAAGAGTTTTTGGCAATAATTGAGATCGTTAATTGGGTAGCTTTACCTGCAAGACATACAAAATATAGTTTCACATTGCAGAACTTCCAATTTTTTATGTGGCACTGCTGTGTTATGGCAATTTCTGCTAATCAAATATACTATGCTCCTCCTTACTGTTCTTTGGTTTATGAGGAAAACAGTGTTATTCTGTGCACTTAATTGAGCAAGGGCACAGAGCTTTTGGTCAGAAAGGAAAATTGATCTGCCCGAGCCCACATGTCAGGACTTAATTTCCATTACGCAGCAAGTGCAACAAATAGTAAGGGCCTTCAGATCTTTGAAGTAAAGTCTTGCTCTAATAACAATTCAAATCGCTCCATTTCATAGGCAGTACATAGGTCATTCCGATTATTACCTGGTTATTATATTTTCATACTGTTATTGTTATCATAAAGAACATTTTCCTGAGTAAAAGTTCAAAAGTAAATAAAAGCAAATGTGAGTTTAAGGCATGATTGTGCATAGCTTAAAAGCATCGCGGTGTTGTCGGTTGGTTTCACTCATTTTTGACGGCTCCACCGGTCCAGATTTCTTTCAAATCCACTTTAAGATCGAGGTCTCGAAGTGCGGCTTTAACGGCATCTTCAGCGGTTGGATGACGTCTCCGAATCTCATTGAGCAGATCTTCAATGTCCAGTTCCACAAACTCTGCAGTGAGTTCTCGGGAGCGACTTACTATATTACGAATGGCGTTGCAACAGGAGATCTAGAACGAGGACACATTCTACGTTGAGAATGAAATTACAAATTAGAATGCATAAGCATTCTTTGGAAAAGTACATATTCGAATGATGTTACATTATTTCAATTGAGTTTGGATTGGGCATTTGATATTAGTGATGGAATGAACGGAGTTCATGTTAAATCGTAAATTCAGAACTGATGGAGTGTTCAAAGGTCACCTGACAGGCAAATAATCACGCATTTTTTTCAAATTCAAAATAAGTCATTTTTTTAAATAAATTAAAATATTGAATGATTGCTTTAAACATGGTTGGTTTAGTTCTACGCCTCCAGGTTGGTCTATCATTAGGTAGAATCGGGCTACCACTCTTGGCCCATCACTAGTAAACAGATCCCAAACTATTTTGGTCCATCGCTGACGTTTTAATAATGAAGTAATAATGAAGTGAAGACGATTTGTGTTCCCCTTTTTCTTTGGTCAAATTATGTCACCAGTCAACCCACAATCTATACGTCTGCTTCTAATTCTCGATAGATAAAGTTGTAAATATCTTTTCATGTCGAAATAATAGTCTTTCCTTCGTGAAGCAAATAATTGCAACGGCAAATTTAAACATTCCCTGGAGGCAAACGTGGTTTTGGGCAATATGTTTGTAACATTCCTAACGGTTCAAAGCATACATGCTTTTCATCGTTATGGTATGGCTCTTAAACATTCACAAGTTTTTTCCATTTATATGCTTTTCTTTCTAATTAAACCACCCCTCTCCGACAAAAAGCTTGGTGTTGTTACACTTCACATTGTTCTCGAGTTCACAGTCAGGAACAAACCAGTTTTATTTCTTCTCAAAATTTAAGACTAACTAACCCTCTGTATGCTCAACTTACGAGAGATCAGCGTGTTTTCATACCAGGCAGATTTTATCATTTCAAGATCATTCGCAGTTGGTTCTTACGAGTTCAAAAAACCGGAAGTATGCATGCTCTCTAAATACACACACAATGTAGGATTCATCCAAGTCCATTCTCAGCCCTACAATCCAACAACCAAGCTCCACTCCCTAGCATAGCAATCATCAACCAAGTTTCATAGCCAGGCTGAAGTGGATGGATGGAAGGGAGCATTGCTCTTGCTAGGCAGGAATAGCACCTTACTACCATTGCCTCTCTGGGTGTTAGCGAGAAAAATGATGTCATGAGAGGGGATCTCCTCTGGGGAGACTGGAGACAAACATGATCGCGGAAGAATGAACAATGAACCTGAGCTGTTTCCATCAGATTCAGACATCCTCAGCTGTTGGAAAGACCTTACATTGAGCACATGTACTGAAGTGGAGGTACAATCGGAATCATGAACGCGTCTGCTGTACTTTTTGATTAGTGGCCCTCTGGGATTTGTGAAGCACAATCGAGCAAAAGACCAGGTGGACGTTTTGATTAGAGTCAAGCATGGGATTTCACACTCGGGTGATCAAAGCCAGGCGATGCGCTTGAGCCGTCGGTGGTGGACAACATTTCACCACTGGCACCATTCCGACGATTACCATACGATTCCAATGGCTGAGCACGATCTACTTTCCAGTGTCCGTGGAACTTTGAGAACGCTTGACACATGAGGATAATGAGGCACACTAGGAAGCGGATCATTTGGATCGCTTCCATTCTTGCGATCTTCGTAGTGTTATATTTCAAGTACCACAAATCAGATTCGTCAACGATATTCTTATTCAAAGACAACCGAGGTCTGAAGTTGTCCCAAGACCTAGTGGACGAATCTGATGTGGCCAGACACTTGAAATCGGATTCCAAGCAATCGGAATACATTGACAAAAAGGGTATGCATGTAGTGGTGGGTCGATATGTGGGAGAATCCATGCACAAGGATCAAAAGTTCACCCAAAATGAACTCAACGCCAACAGGTACAAGCCTGTGGAGGGCGTTGGAGAGCACGGTGAGCCAGTCTACCTCAAGGATTCGGAGAATATCCAAAGCAAAAGACTTTGGCACATCAACAAATTCAATATCATGGCCTCCGATCGGATATCCGTGAACAGATCTGTGCCCGATGTTCGGAAGTCGATTTGCGTAGAGAAAAAATACGAAACAAATCGGTTGCCGGATACTAGTGTCGTCATTGTGTTCCATAACGAGGCTTGGTCCACCTTGATGCGGACTGTTCATAGTGTCATCAATCGATCGCCCAGAGAGAATCTCCGGGAAATTATTCTCGTAGATGATGCCTCCAATAGAACATTTCTTCAAAAGTCTTTGGACGAAGACGTTCAAAAGCTATCAGTACCCGTAAAAGTGGTACGGACAGGATCCAGAGTTGGGCTCATACAAGCCAGACTCATGGGAGCCAAAGTGGCCAAGGCCAAGGTGCTTCTATTTCTGGATGCTCATTGTGAGACAACCCCTGGTTGGTTGGAACCACTTTTGGCCAGGATTCAAGAATCCCGAACGGCCGTGGTTTGCCCGGTGATTGACATTATCAGTGACGATAATTTCAGTTACGTCAAAGCGTTTTCCCTTCATTGGGGTGCCTTCAATTGGGAGATGCATTTTCGGTGGTTCACCATGAGTAAGAGCGCTCTCGAGAGTTACAAAATCGATCAAACGGCACCATATAAAACCCCAGTTATGGCTGGAGGGTTGTTTGCCATTGACCGAGATTACTTTTACGAGCTTGGTTCGTATGATCCCAAAATGGATATCTGGGGAGGAGAGAACTTGGAGCTCTCGTTCCGAACTTGGATGTGCGGCGGTTCCGTTGAGATCGTTCCTTGTTCTCATGTGGGGCACATTTTCCGCAAAGCCAGTCCTTACGATTTTCCTCGTAAAGGGGGCGTGGGTGCAGTACTTCATACCAACCTAGCTCGAGTGGCATTAGTATGGATGGACGAGATGGCCGATTTCTTCTTCAAAATCAATCCATTCGCAGCCAAGGCATCCATAGACCAAGATGTCTCGGAGAGGAAAGCTCTACGGGACAAGTTGCACTGCAAAAGTTTTTCTTGGTATCTCGAAAAGATTTGGCCACAGCACTTCTTCCCGACAAAGGGTCGAGAACTGGGCTACTTCCAACATCGCACTTCTGGTCAATGTCTTCAAAAGCCATTCCAAGGATCCGGTGGGAGTAACCAACCCAGTGGGTCTGCAGTTCTCGGCGACTGCTCGGCCAATTTCGCACTAAACCAAATGATTGTAATGAGCGAAAAAGGATTCATCATGGGTGACGAAAGTGTCTGCTTGGACTCTCCAATGGCTCACGAAGTGGATGCCACCGTTCGATTCCAGGCTTGTGTTGAAATTGAACGACAAAAATGGTCTTACGATCGGACTCGACGAGTTTTGGTCCATACCAAAAGTGGAAAATGCTTGAGCCATCCAACTGCGGGCACCAGTGATGTGCTTACACTTCAAGACTGTAGCGGACATATCGACCAACAATGGATATTCAATCCGGAAAAATGGCGGGACGATGACTAGCTTGACTAATTGATCTAACTGTGACTCTTTTAACCAAAGAACTCTAGCAAAATGTTGTAAATAGAAATACCTAACCTGAGCCCATCTACCAATATGTGATCACAAAATAAAACGAAACCTTAACCTTATTTTGCCTCTGAATCGTGCTTAAATCATCCTCGGAATTCTACCTCCGATTGCTCTATGTCGGCGGTTCTTAAACTGTGGGACCCCAAAGATGTTTCGAAAAAAACGCCAAAAAGGGTCAAAGTTGTAAGAATTAATGTCAATGAATAGCTTCGAATTTTGATCCCATTCATTCCTTCTTAACGATGCTCCAAATCAATTCAATTCTTTTTCAATTAAGAAACCTACACCGAAAGTGTCAAGCGACTAAAAAGATAATTTTTTAGCATTTAAATGCCCTAAGCTTGGCAGTGGAGATTGTTTAATGTCTTCTCACTCCCTCTCTGACTCATAAGATTTCTTCAATAATCATCAGCCATTTGCAATAAAAAGTTTCCTTTTCTAAAGACAGGGTCCCGGGCTTCTCAAGAAGAGGTTATGCCACCCTAACTAAAAACAAGTTTAGCAACTCCTAGGACCTCTTACCAGAATCTTGGGCGTGTTCATATGTATTTTGAGGATTTGAGTCAACAGTTGGCCACCTCCACAGGTCATGATTGCCGTAGCATTTTCTGGGCTTCGTAAAGACACGGCCGTGATTGCGGCAGACCCAAACATGGCCACCAATTTCACAGACTAAAATATGAATTGTTGTGATTATCTATAGATTGTCAAAGGGGAAAAAAACAATTTCCGTTACCGTGTACTTGCTCATGGAATTAATGATGACCCGAATCCCGTCGAGTTTGAGAATATCACGCTTAACGTTATCGTTACCGGCGAGAGTCTTAATGAGTTTCAAGACTTCAGCCACCACTTCCTTGGTCTGATCCGGATCAACGAGGAGTTCCAAAAGAACCTTCAAGCCTTCATCATCGGCCACAGCTTGACAATACTCGTTCCTCACGCACAGACTACTCAAACACGACAAGATGAGTGGTAATTCCTTGGGACTTGAATTCTCTGGAAGGAAAATGAGGCCTAAATTTAGATAAAAGGGTCAGGGGTAAATAGTTTAGGATGAAACGATCACTCGGGGAAAAGGTCCATTAAGAGATTAGATTGTTAAGATTTTCTTGGTACAGGGCTCACTTCCTTTTTGAACTATTGGTGGTGTCATGTGATGAAATTGTTTAAAATGACCATTTTGTCGTGACTTTTTTCTGTGACAAAATGGTCTGCAACATTTTTTCTGTGCCTTATTTACCACAGCCCCCTAAAACAGCAAACTTATACATATCCGAAGCCACTTACCGCCGATGGTCCGGGTGAGCTTGGTCAAGGCCGAATGTTCTTCGACAATTTCACGGGCATGTTCGTGAGCCTGACCAAAAGGCACTCGTACATCATCATCCTGGACCAAGGCCTGCCAGATTTGCACCACTTCAATGGGATAGCTGTCGTACAAACGGTTCAAATGGATCAGTAATCCATTTCGGATGAAGTTTTGTCGATTGCCCTCGTGTCTCACGCAACAATTCAAAGTGGTTCCCAAAGCTCGTTGGACCAAATCTCGATCCGTTTCGTTCAAGGCCTTGAGGAGCATCTTGAATCCCTCGGGTTCCAGCGGATCCGGATTGCCATCCAAAAGCTCCTTCAAAGCCTTCATGACGTGCGTTTGAACGAGGATCTCGTCATGCAAACTCGTTTTCACCAGGATCTCATAGGCCTTGTGCTTGGTGGCCAAAACCCTCTCAGCCAATCCCTTGGCACACTCTTCGCTAATGATATCACAACGCTGACAAATGTCCTCGGGTGAAGCATCGCCCGGAGATTCTAAGAAATGAAGGGCTTGCACCATGGGATGATCGTTCTCAGCCGAATCCGTCACAATATTGTCTAGATTAACGCCCTGCAATCATTTCATATTAGATGGTTAAGAGAAAATCAAGCTATTTTTCTAGGGAAACCTATAATGAAAGAGGATTATAGTTTTGCACCTGGGTTTGGAATTGCTCTTTGGCCTCCTGAACAGCCTCGGTTCGATCCATTCCGAAGTCGTCCATGTTCTCCTTGACCACGGCATCGAAAGTCTCTTGGGAGATCACGCGTACCATGTTGAAAGGTCTGGGATTGGGGGGAAAAATGTCTTTAAATGGATTGACCGGAGTATCAAAATCATGCACGGCAAACAAACAACCTCTCAAAACACATTTTTGGGTGACCGAGAACCTGGATCAAAATATTGGGGAAGATTTTACATTTACTTTGAGATTATTGAAGGTTGCGTTTTTTTGAGTCAGTGAAAAATGAAATTGCTATGGTTTTGATAAAAGTTCTTAAACTGGGAGCATCAAGTACTTCGTTTAAAAACAGGACGACGAGAACAAAAGGTTAACTAGACAGATTTCAACGTTTATTTTGAAAGGAGATTGCGTATTGTATAGTCTCTACACGGCTCAAGTACCTCGTTTCCATTCAAGTTATTTTTTTTCTAAAAAAATGGCTCACTTTGCACCTTTTCTATGCCAATCGGACACCCTCAAGTTTATGGTCCTTTGGAAGAAGATTGGATGAGTCATTTCAAATCAAACCTTTCAGGCTCTAACAAATACGTGTCCATAAATTTCCGTAAATTCAACAACCCTCGAATCAATTAAAGAATTGTGTCCTTTTTCTTAATATTAGCCTTTCATTTTATCAGAAACCGTATTCTGTTCTTCTGACCTTTCTTTCTCTGCGTCTGAGGTAATTTTCCGTGCGTTTCCTTAGAAACGAAACCTCTGCCAGTCCAGCGTTCTGAAATTGTGACTTTCCCTGCCATTTTATTCATAAAAATCATGCGATGGCAGGTTGGGACTAGAGACGCTTTATTGTCACTAGAGCGTCTCTAGTTGGGACTAGAGCGCTATAATAAAAGCGCTCTAGTTGGGACCATTAATGGCAACCGTGGAATAGTGTCAAATCAGTCTCATGTCATTGAACACTTGTCTCAAATACGCATGACTTTGGTGGTCCCTGATCTAAGTCGACCACTTTTTTCCAAAACATGTCGGCTACAACAAGGGTCGGCAACCTCTTTTGGGTCAAGACCCACCAAATTTGTCTTGGGCAGACCTGTTCAAGATACCTTGAAAAAGTATCTAGATAAGATAGTATTTTCCGCAAAGTATCTAGATAAAGATAGTTTAAGATACTTTCCTGAAAAGGTATCTAGATAAAGATACTTTAAGATACTTTCCCGAAAAAAGTATCTAGATAAAGATACTTTAAGATATTTTCTCGAAAAAAGTATCTAGATAAAGATACTTTAAGATACTTTCCCGAAAAACTATCTAATTAAGATACTTCAAGATACTTTTCACAAAACGTATCTATATAAGATACTTCTAGATACTTTTCTTCATTATGCATAATGCATCCTTCCTCAAAGTGGATAATGAATGCATCCTCAGATTCCTCATTTAATGTGCATAATGTGTCCACTCTCAAGTCTCAACATGCATAATGGATCCACTTTCAATGTACATAATGCACAAGTAATTTGACTATGCAATATGAAGAAAATTATCTAGAATTATCTTATCTAGATACTTTTTGGGAAAATGCATAATGCATACTAAACAATGCATAATGGATGCTTTAACACAAAAGATTGAGAGAACACATTATCTAGATAAAGATAGTTCAAGATAGTTTTCCAAAAAAAGTATCTAGATGAAGATATTTCAAGATAGTTTTCCGAAAAAAATATCTAGATAAAGATACTTTAAGATACCTTCCCGAAAAAAGTATCTAGATAAAGATAGTTTAAGATACTTTCCCGAAAAAAGTATCTAGATAAAGATAAAAGATAAATTATCTTTTATCTTTATCTTTAATCTAGATAAGATAATTGAATAGGTCTGGTCTTGGGCCCACCAAACAGATGCTGGAAGGTTCGTGGGCCCACAATTTATTGATCACAGAGCTCTGGGCCCACGCGTATGGTCTTCGAATGGCCCTCAGGCCCACCATTTTGGACTTTCTATAAGTTACAGGGCCCACCCAAAACCATCCTTGGGCCCACAGGTTGCCATACAACAATATCTAGCAGCGCTGATTCGCTTTGTTTACCAAACATCACGTTTCCTTCGTTTGTTCGTTCCGTGTTCCCCTGGAATATCCCGGCCAATCCCTCCACCATGAGCGACGAGGAACCCACACCCGCCAAACGAATCCGTCTAGCTCCCAAAAACCGCCTTGAAACCCTATCCCGTGTCTCGTGTGCCTCCTCCAGTGATTCCAAGGGGCCTCGCAACGGCGGTTTCCTGACCCGTCCCTGGTCCAACTATTTCGATCTGATCTCGGATGACATTCTGCTCTATCTCCTATCTCATTTAAGGGCTTTAGACTTGATTCGCATAGCTCAAACCAATGCACGACTTCATCGGATCTGCCAAGACCCCTCTTTATGGGACCGAGTCGTGATCCAATCCTCGGAAGAGCCCCGACAACCCGTGGGTGTGCGGGAAATGACCTCGGTTATTAAACAATTGACGGAACGCACGCAAAGTGTCAAAATCGCTGGGAATCTCAAGGGTGAACCTTTACGCACGAACCTGACCTCGACGGCCTTGAAATTGATGGGCATGAAGGCTCCAAATCTGACAGAGTTGATATTAGACGCGTGTCTGATGGATTCGAAAAAGACGCCGTTGTCGGATGCGCCCAAAACTTTGACCCGATTGGCCATGCCCAATTGTGAAGTGGTGAATTTGCCGCGTGAGCACGGGTTCTTCAAAGGGATTGACACTATGTTCAAATCTTTGCGCGTTCTCGATTTGACGAACAATCGATGGGTGAGCAATCACTCGGTCATGGCCATTTGCAAACTGCAACAACTTGAGGAACTCATCCTCTTGGGATGTGTCCGGATCGGGGAGACATTTGCGTATTCGGCTTTGGCTACTAAGTTCGGATTCCCCAAGTTGGTCAAACTTGATATGCGGAATACCTCAATAACGGACTCGGAAGTGTCTTGTTACGGTCGATTGACTCATTTGAAGGAGTATCTGGTGGGTCGAACGAGTGCGGATATGAATGCCAGTTGTTTCGGGGAAGGGGATGGACAATTGGGCAGTCGAGGGGTGCTGTCGCTTTTTATTCAACCTTTAAAGTTGGAGAAGTTTGTCATGACTCATTGTGATCTCGACAATCGTCACATGGAACTCGTGGGTGCTCATGGACAGACACTCAAGCACATAGATTTTCGCGGCACAAAGGTGGACTTCGATGGTTTCAAGGAGCTTCGAAAACATCTACCCAATTGTGAGATCTACTATGGCGCAGACTGAAAATGGTTTTATTTTGTCAGAATCGCGATATCTTTTGTTTTGAGTTTGATAATCAGGTGCGAGGAGACTTCCAAAAACGTGGATGCTGGCATCTATGGATGCGTGATGGACCGAAGTCGCTTTCGGCCGAAATTTCGGTTTCGGTTATGTTTACCGAAGCCGCAAGCAGACATGCGCTATCACAGATGGAGTTTGACAACAAAATCGAAAAACTATTGGTCCAAAAATTTAAGTTTTCCAATTTTTCAAAATTTGTGACTACCCAACCTCAAACAAACACATGATCAATTCAATTTTTAAGGTGGATTTTGCATTTATGCAATTTTGTAGTCAGCTTCTTTCGGTTTCGGGATAGCCCTCTTTCGGCCGAATCTTTCGGTTTCGGTTATGAGCCCTTTCGGTCCATCACTACATCTAAGGTAGAACAAAAGTAGATAGTAAAAGGGGGTTCTGGGTTTGGTGCAATTCTTTTCGTAACTACTTTTAGGTTGCAATGCTATTCTTTACCTTAGATTAATATCTTAATAAAAGATGGACCATGCATGGGCAAAGTATCAGAAAAGCCAAAAAGCATTTTTCTGTGAAGTGAGAAATCGTATAGTTTTGTCCCCTTAAATACGCAATTCGCAAATTAACTACATTTCTGATACTCCATTTTACTTTCTCTAATAATCAAGTTTTTGGAAAAAAATAGTTTTTGGCGAATTCGTTCATGAATGAGAATGAAATGGCATCCTTTTTTTAAATCGGAGTCATCCTCGGAAGTTCCCACGTGTAATAAAAAAGACTATGTACAAATATGCATTGTGTCATACGAACATATCATCATCAAGGCAGAGATGAATAGGATGGGGGCTGTGGTCTCAGTAAAGGCAACTGTTCCTCTTCAAAGAGCTCGTCATAATTGGGCGCCAAGTAGGCGTTACTCATGTAGGCCACATACAACTGTATCAATGTACCGATCACAACTCCAAAGATGATATCGGAGGCATGATGATGATGGTCCACCAATCGAGTAATAGAGAAATACAATGTCGTGCAAATGATCCCAATCTGCACAAACATGAGGACCAAGTTCGAGCTCGGGATGCGTTTCCACATGAGACGCGAATTCAAGTAAATGATCAAGAAAGTCGCGATCGAAAACGAGAAAGTAGCATGACCGGACACGAAACTTTCTTGAACTTCTTCGATTTTGTCAAGTCTGTCGGCAATATCCGGGAACAATTTGGGATTCCCAGCACAAGTGAAGTCCATGATGTATTGGCCTCGGAAACAGGCCTTTTCGTCGTAAATTGGTTGACAAACGGCAAAAAAATGAGGTCGAGCACGAGCCACGTTCTTCTTGATCCACTCATAAATGAGTTGGGTCGAGTACATTCCGAATAGAAACACTAGATAGACATTGCCTGCGTTTAAAAGACGTTGAAGGAAGGTTCTCTGAGGATTGATGGGAACAAAGGCATCGCCAATGAGGACAACGATTGCTGGAACAATGTAACCCCATAATTCGACCACCCTCCAGCTGACATATTCTTCGATATAGGGATATTTCAAGCTTTGGTCATCGCAGAAGAACCCGCGTTGAACTGAGTGGGAGTGGTGGATTCTTTCGTATATTCCGTAGACTAGTAGGACCAATAATATATTTCCACATATACCAAAGATACTTGGATCTCGGAAGTTCATGATGCTTTTATGTGCTTGATCAAAGAGTAAATGGGCAGACTAGATGCTCGAGGGACAATCGGGTACTGACCTCTCTTGGAAAATTCTACAATAAGTTGATCTACTGTACACTAAAGCCTCTACTCTACTCTAGCTTTTTCATGTGGTTAGGTGATAAAAATGGGGAACAATGTAAGTATATTTGTGATTCAGGTGTCTTGTTGCATGTGATGAAATTTCTATATGTTGGATATGCAATAACATTTGATTGCTGCTTCATAAGTTGGAAACGGAGCTCCAAAGAGTTTCTAAGATATGAAAATTGTACGATGTGAGGGCAATGAAAGTTTACATTTTCAAAAATCAATAATTGACCTAAAACGCGTCAAACTTCCACAAAACCTTTAAAAATGAAAAAATAGCAGAGCATTATGAGTTATATGTTATCTTTGTCCATTTATGGTTCAATGCAATGTGAACATGAAAGTTTTCAAAGGTCTTAAAAACCATGTCTCTTCATCAAATCAGACTTTGAACGCTGTGAATAGTAACTGATTTACCAGACATGTTTCGAAAAAAAAATCGAACATTTATTGAAATAAAACGAAGTTATTATTCAGTCTTCTAAGTCTTTAATTTGAGTTGTAGCTCGATCCATGTAAATTAGTAGGTTTCTGATGTCCTTCATCTGTGATTGGTACCATTGGCTCTTTCGTGAAAAGTTTCATTAAGAAATTCACATTCACTATTTGAACAATGGTTCCCAAGATGCCTCCAAAAAGAACATCTCCCGGATGATGTTTGTAATCGCTGATCCTCGAGAGTGACGTGTAAAATGCGAACACAAATGCGGCAAATTGGAGGAGGGCCACCACAATGGTCGTACTGGGCCGATCTCTTTGTGTAAATCGCGCTTGCAGGTACAAAATGACAAATATCATGGCTTGAAATGAAAGACACGCATGCCCCGAAGAAAAACTCAATTGAGCATCCCGAATTCTGGCCTCGGATTCGGCTTCATTGGGAAAGAGCTCTGCATTGCCCAAACACGTGTAGTTGGTGATGAATTTAGGATGCATATCTGTGCCACAATCAATCGAAGACCAATCAGGTCGGCAAACGTCAAAGAAATGCGGTCGGAATCGACCGATTGTGTACTTGCAAACTTCGGTCAACGTCTGAGCACAACCAGCTCCGAAAAGAAAACCGACGATGAGCTTGATCATCGACACTAAATAGCTTGGTATCTCTTTCCCAAAAGACTTTGGTCTTGAAATTCCGCGAATAAGCGTTTCCACAATCACAATTAAGCAAAGGGGAACACCAAATCCCACTCCGATTAGGACGCGACTGCTGATGGTGGATCCCACATACGGGTGACTGATGGTTGCGTCGTTACAGAAGAAGCCTCGTTTGTAAGGAACACCGTTCAATCTAAAGATTGGGACTGGCACAGCCACTACAATCATTACCACAATATTGACCAACCACAACCATGATTTGTAGGTTGAGGCCATGACGAAGAATGAGGCTCAGTTGGAACGAAGAGAACTTGGACTCACCAAACGCCTGTTCCAATGTAGAGTGAAGCAGGAAAACAATTGAAATACTTGATTGCATTGTACAGCAATAAAGATCAAGGACCAATAATAATAAAAAATTATCATTTTATTGCACATTCCATTGGATGCGTAACTCTGTGTTTATCTCGCACTCAAAAAGCGCATCCGTCTTTTAGAGCGCAGACGACGCAAAGAAGTCTAGTTTGCTCTCCCTGTTGCAAGGTTTGGTCAGTTATAATTTTGCCGTAAGCAGTTTTTGCAACTTCTATGAATTTTTGAAGCAATCCCAATGAGACTAACCTTGCATATAACTGGTTAAACCTTAGACCTTAGGTCAGGGTCGGCAACCAATGGCCTAAGGGTGGTTTCGGTGGGCCTCGGCACTATGGGGAAAGTCCAGAAAAGTAAGCCCGCAAGCAATCAATAGTGCTTTATTCAAGGTCGTTGATTGTTACTTTGTGGGCCCATGAAGCTACCAACGTCTGTTTGGTGAGCCCGTGACAACACAAAATCAAATTTGGTGGGCCTTGACCCAAAAGCGGATTTCCAGGCAAGAGCTCAAAAGCAACGGATTGTTTAGTCTCTACCGTACGTACCGTAACTTTCGCAAAGAAGGCCTTTGCAGTAGTTCGGGTCTTCAATTGCATTTAGGCCATAGGTCCTCCGAGAGTAGAAGTGAATTGAAGGTTAAAGTCAAATATGAACTAGCCACCTCGTGGACAGATTTGAGAGTTGCATTTGCAGATATCCTATCATTTCAAAAAATCATTAGGTGTATAAATGAAATTCTATTACATTTTTGGCTTTTATAATAATTGACTTAACTTGCTAAAACAGTCGGAGGAAAAATCAAGATAACCCATCGAAGAAACAAGTTCTTTTTCTGAACTAAAGGTCAACTGTTAAGAACATTTGGAGCAAGGACCATTGAATGGGGTGGACCCGAACTCCGATTTCTGAGGAAATGGTATGGTGCCGGGGTTAGATTTTGACTCATGATATATACTTTATTAACGGACATACTCCTTGAAAGAATTAATTCAGCCTTCTTGGGTTGATATTTATATGACTGGATGCTCTCCATCCTGGTTTAAGAGGTCCTAACACAGCAGTTCTTAAACTGGGGGCCCTGAAGAATTTTTATAAAACACCAAAACGGTCAAAGTTTTCCAATTTAACGTTTTTTATTAATTTTGAATATTGATGCCACTCGTTCCAGTGGGGGTAAGGGGGGCCTGGGCTTCTCAAGAAGCTCTAAGGGGGCCCTGGCTCAAAAAAGTTTAAGAACCCCTGTAACACCTTGTTACTTGCCTCATGAACATTTCACATTTAGATCTCCAATGGATTTTGGTCCTTATGACAATGAAGAAATACGCAGATAAAATCTTGTTTATGAATGTCTTCTGAATTCAGACATTCTGATGAATGTCTTCTCCCGTCTCTTTTTTTTCTTTTTTCCTGTTTTTTCTCTTCACCAATACCCTCTATATATTTTCATAAATATTCTGGGTGGTCAAACAATAAACAATAAATAAACAATATTGTTTCACCAATTACCCCAAGTTTGGTGAAACAATACTCAACAGAAGTACGAATATCTCTGATGGTATCTTGATTGTTCCTCTCCTTTCACTTCTTCAATACCTTAACAATGCAGGAATCATCTCCATAGGAAAACGAAAGAATGAAGCCGAAAACAAAACCACAAGAAGTGATTTAGAGTTGAAAGCCATTTTTGACAAGAAGATTTGGCAAGTTTTTGTTTTAAAAATCCCATGTTAGAAGGCAAGGAATCTTCCCTTTTGACACACATCGAGGTTATCAGCTGTCACCAACTTCACTTTGATTTCAAACAAGAAAAAAATAGGGGCATTTAATCCTGAATCATGGATTTGAATGGACATGATTGAAGTCTTTGGGCCTATGGCGTGTATACGACACTAGTTCACAAGAAGGACTGACGTCGTGAGTATTTCAACGCGAGTAGCCAGTTGCTCGCCAAAGGCCCAAGAAGGTCAAACTGCGCAAGACTGGGGTTAAGGGTCCTTTAGGGCCAGGAGATCATGGTTTGTGATCGCTAGAATAGAGAGGTTGACATGCTATCTCTTGAATTTTCGGTCGATTTTCGTTTGATTTTTGGTTCCCAACCAACATGGCTGTGTTTGTAGTACTTTTTTACTATATCGCTTTTCTGTGTTTGTCACCAATATTTCATTGAAAGAAAAACAAAATTTAAAGATACAAAAATTGTGTACTTGGATTTAAAGAAAGCTAATAATTTTGGATATTTCTGACAAAGCTTATTTCAGTCGTTATCGTTTGTTACATCCAAGAAACTCTGAATTTCTGGAGTGAGAAGCTAACCATGAGAATTATGATATCCAGTAGGATTAATTCAAATACGTTCGTCAAGCAAGACCTTACTTTTGTATTCATTACACTACCTATTTGAATTTAAGCTCATTCGAATGAGGGAGTGAAAAGTTATGCCTTCTCAAACTTATGTACTGAAGAGAGCATAGAATGAATGAACTCGCCCTTTTGTGGTAAAGCAATTACCACAAAAGGGCTAGTTCATTCATTCTCGGCAGGATTTGCACTGAACTTTGAGAGAGCATAACTTTTGAATCAGACTTTCGATTGAGTTGAAAATTGAAACACGCATTCTAGTCAACATTGGCAAGGTCTCATTTGAAGAGAAGCGTAATTGATTCGTTCCTGCTGGAAATCATCATTCTTTTCATTCGCCTCCAAGTCCAGAGAAATTCAGTGGTTCTTGTTATAACGAAAGCGAAATCTAAATGATAACGAAAATCCTTTAATGCTATTGAAATTGGCAAAAACTAGATTGCACTTTTAAAATGTATATTTCTGATAAGAGTGTCGTGTTGCATGTGATAAAATTGGAGTACGTCATATGGGACAACATCTGAATCCTTTTCACCGGCTGATATGTGATTCCAAAGAATTTTGAAAATAGTTTGGTGGCAATGATAGGGAGGCAACCTAGAAGGTCAAAATACTTTGTCATAGAAATAAATTTTTCAAAAAAAGTGATTGGAACAGTTTAAAAACATCAATTCTCGCTATTCACATTCAGATATCTCACTTCCATTTTCTGCCAATGCTGATCCCATATTGGGAGGCAAACTTCTTTTAAATCTCATAATTAAAAAAAAACATACAATCTCTCGCTCATTAGCCCTTAGAAGAAGATTAAATTGTTCATGAAGATGTCCAACCTCAAAAGCACAAAAGGTTTATTTTCCCATTAAATTTAGTGGTCAGAAGAGACAGATTCTGGAAGTGCGATAAGTCTTATCGCACTATCTTGGCACATTTCCCCACAACTTATTGCAAATTTTTGAAAATATACATCAATTTCGGATGAATGCATGATTATCAAGGGAATTTTTACATAAATAGTTTTTTAAAGATAAAAACTTTTTATTTTAGAAAACTTTTATGGTTTTATAATTGTTAAAAAAAGTTGCTGTTTGGACATTCGTGCATTTTTTACATTATTTCTATTATATGGCAAAGTTTTTTACCTTTTAAATCGTGCATATTTCGAAAGTAATTTCGAACATCTGTTACTTTGTCTCATAAACACTGTGATCGTTCAGTTTCTACATTCCTAAATTTGAGTTGTAGCTCGTCCCGTGAACCTTCGTCAGTTTTTGTTGCTCTTCATCCGTGATTGGCTCCATTGGCTCTTTCGTAAAAAGTTTCATGAAGAAATTCACATTCACAATTTGGACAGCGGTTCCCAGAATGCTTCCAAAGAGAACATCACCCGGATGATGTTTGTAATCACTGATCCTCGAGAGTGCCGTGAAGAAGGCGTACAGAAAAGCGGCAAATTGGAGGGCGTGGATCAAAATGGTCTGATTGGGTCGGTCCCGTCGAAGTAATCGAGCTTGCAGGTACAATATGACAAAAACCATTGCTTGAAACGAAAAACTCGCATGTCCCGAGCAAAAGCTCAAATGAGAGTCCTTGATCCTGTGTTGGGATTCATCATACTCCGGAAATAGCTCCAGATTGCCCAAGCACGTGTAGTTGGTGATAAAGTTGGGATGAATTTCCGTGCCACAATCAATGGAAGACCAATCTGGTCGGCAAACGTCGAAGAAATGGGGCCGGAGTCGTCCGATGGAGTATTTGCATACATCGGTCAGTGTCTGAGAGCATGCGGTTCCAAAAAGGTAACCTACGATGAGCTTGACAATTGATACTAAGTAGCTTGGTATCTCTTTCCCAAAAACAACCTCCGACTTTGGTCCCGAGATTCCGCGAATGAAGGTCTCCACAAATACAATTGAGATGAAGGGAACGCCGAATCCCACCCCATAGAGAATGGGATTATCGATCGTGGATGACAAATACGGGTGGCTAATGGTTTCGTCGTTACAAAAGAATCCCCGTTTGTAGGGAACTCCGACCAATTTGAAGATGAGAACTGGTAAAGCCACCACAATCACTACCAAAACATTGATCAACCATAACCAAGACTTGTAGGTTGAGGCCATGGTGAAGGACGAAGCTCGATCCCAACGAGGAGGGCTTGGACTCACCAAGTAGCTATTCCAATGCCGAGTGAGCCTGGAAAACAAAAGCGAATCACATGATCACACACTATTACCACATTCCTTTACGTGCGTAATTCAGTTCTTATCTTGCACCTTGAAAACGCATCCGTCATTTACTAGATTACAGGCGACGGAAATGAAGATAAAGTCGATGGTGTTAGTCTGATACCCTTGACAGACCTCCACACTTAAATGTGAGGCTTATAGATCGAAATAGCAAAGGGCGTTGGACGAAAGGTCCTCTTAATAATATAACAAGCTTACTCTTTCTCTCGTGCAACTTTTCTAGACACACGCCGAAGAAATATAGCCTACCTGAAGGCACCCATCTCCTTGAGAGAGCAATCCGCAATGCTCGGTTTTGATGATACATGTTACTGCACGAATTATAATCAAAAGAAACTCGAGATAGATTCACAACTGAAAAGGCACTCGGATACCGTTCAAAATAATCTATTGTCTAGCTAAGCCAACGACGGAAAATGAACCAAGACCGGCTGACCTACTGTAATTGGAGAAGGCCATAATCTCTCGTGCAACGTATGGCTGATTATCACATATCAAGGCCTACCCACATGGAGTGTAGAGAGCACAAGAAGCGAAACATTCAAGCATTTAACTGAGGGTTTAAGCCCGCTACACTCTTCCAATAAATCGATACACAGTTGAGCACAGACTGCGACCTTTGAATGCCTTCAAAAGTTCAATTATTTAAGCCATTTAAGACTGGTTTATCCAAAGCATTTACCAACAGGTTCAGAGACTCTGGACGGGATTTTCCCGAGTTAAAAACGGGTTGAAAACAGTTCACGAGGCGTCAGCTCGTTTATGGAAATCGTAGCGAGATTAGTCACCAAAACATTGTCAAAAGACGAAGGAGGAAACAACTAAAGTATCGTTGTATGATAAAAAGTGAACAAGTGAGGCTTTTTAACAGAGCTTATTGGATTGACGTGAAGTGTGGTAATTAAGCCAAATGAAGCCGTGTTTGCTACTCATCTTGGCCGTTAGCTTTGTTAGAGCGAGATCTGCTAAGACTGCCGAAGCTACTGAAGTTGAGGAGGATGGACTTACTCTGGAGGAGTTCTTTGAAATGACTGAGTTGGAAGATGACCATCACCAGACTCAGAAGTCAGAAGGTGAGTTCTCTCGGTACGCTCTAGAGTCATGATCTTCTCTCGGGATCGTCAATGTCCAGAGATTCAATCTCGTCTGACTGGAAGATTCAAACTAGACACAATGACACCTTTGAAGGGATATTTCAATCAATTTCTTCGGGCTTCTCAAATCCCAATCTTGAACGGAGTGTCTTCCAATCTGAAGATTTGGCGCGCGCCAAAGGGTTTTCCAACAATTATCCATAGCTCTAGCTTGACCAAGCTGACCAGCTTGCAGCCGACCCTCTAATCTTGGTACTGTGAGAATGGTCCTTCCAGTCTCTCCTCTAATCCTGTCAAGAGTGCTTACTTGTATGTTAAACTGTCCATGGGTGATCCAGGTTGAACTACTATTGACGGCTTCTAGAGAGTGGGTGTAAGTTGATGCCGGGGGAAATGAATTTGACCACCATTATTCATGCTTCAGCACTCGCCATAAATTAAATTTCTAACGTGTTTGAGCACATGCAAAGAATTTGACGACACGTCATAACTATTTTGGGCTTGTTTTAGTATTTAAGGTATACTTGCAATCGACTTCAACCCCAAGTTTCTGAAGTAACTTTATCTTTTTTGGGACTCACCTGATATCTGAACAAGTGTAAAGACACATTACAAGGGGTTGTCGGCACAGTTTGACACTTCAATTTTAATTGGTCAGAGAGCTACTGTGGATTATCCATTGAGGAATGCCAAAATCCCCTTGGAATAATGAATCTTTCTAGAAAGGGGGGGCCTCGGTTCAAATGCTCGTTCTTGTCATCTTGATGAATCTATCTGACATTGTGGTTTCCAAATTATGAAGTACTCCCAAGTGTTTCTAAAGTTTCTTGGAGAAGAAATTGTGATTGTTTGATAGGTTTAAATGTTCAATAGCGATGGGATTTGGGACATGTTAAAAGTTGATAGATAGAGTATTCAAAAAAGGATCTAAAATAGTGATTATTTGTGAATCCTTACCCCTCTTTGGACTAATGGAAGGTTCCTTGGGACAGGAAATGAGTTCCAGATTTCGAAAAGCGAAAAACAAAATCCTCATAGTTGGTGTCAATGACTTTCTTAGATGAATCAATTTTCAAAACACTCAAAAAACTCCATAAAATATTTGATGAGCCCTACAACCACTAGAACCCTAAAAAATGCCATTCAAAGCCCTGGCTCAAAAGGATTTCCATCGCATCCTCACCGATGGAAAGAAAGATCATCTGGGTAACAATAAATGCGCCGATAAGAAATATACCCAACGATTCAAATTTTTAAAGAAGGCTTTCTCATGAACGATTGCCAAACAAGGCAAGTTTGATGGCACATCTTGTTTTACTACCTGAGCAATAAAACGATTAGGGCTCTCTGAGTAACCGAGGACGGTCAGTCATTAGAACTTACCTGGAATTGTCAGGTTGATTAATTTTGATCCGAATCTAGTGTTGCGACTGTTAACAACGTCATTTTTGATCGGACTGAATCGCTCAAATCATTGTAAGTTTTCAGCAAGCCAAGAAGGCCAACACGGCCTTAATAAATGCAGGACCACCTCTTTGAGAAAAAAGTACTCATGTTTTGCTCCCTGGACCTGTGAGGTCCTTCATGCTCGCCCGATGAATCAGCTGCAATCAATTCATACACACGAACCATTCAAAGCTCTGAGCTTTTCATTCTCCCCTTCCATATTGTCAAGTTTTTATGAAATCTCAATTCGAGCCTCTCAGATTTTTCATTTTCTCTTCTAGGTTGCCAATCATGATGTTTTCTAGTAAAATAGTCTGATAGTCTTTGGTTCTCTTTGTCATGAAGAGGTCTCTTGGCATATACTCTATGATGCGAGCACAATCATATGTTCGTGTGTGTTGGCTCGGACACATGGATTTCATTCCTTCTGGCACTTGTCGTACCTGACAATTCATCCTGTACATGCAGAGGTTGTCGTGCGTGTAAAACTTACTATAAGCCTACCACACTGTAAAAACGCAAGAGCACTGTTAAGGCCAGGCCCATTACGTGACAAGTGCATCCTGACTTTTTAAGTCCAGTGTTGATTGAATTGAGCCTTCGTTTCTTTGCCCCAACTCTCACATTGTAAATATTTCCCGGACTTTCCTCGCTCCGTCCTTTCGAGAACGAACTATCTTAGTGTTTGGGCGGAATTCATGCCTGTCAGAGACCTGACTTGATTCATCCTCGTGTCAACAAAGTTGGTCTTTCCAAAGCCTTCTTTTTCTCTCTCGTATCTTCCCCCGTATCTCGCCCGCCTGAGTCAGACCTCGTGGCTGAGGCCGCTGTGATCGATTTTTGGCCCTTCCACCACCACCACCACCACGGTGCATGTTTGAAGTCTTCCTTGCACTTGGTGTAGCCCTGACTTGTTGGCTTTGGCTGGAGGCTGTGGATGGGTGTCCATGTGTACATGACTCGTTCGTAGGAGGATAGGAAGTAGGGCTCAGTGCGAGTGTGAGGATGAATCATGTGGGGGTAGCCGGGGTTAGCACTCTTCTGGGAAGGAAGGCTCATAAGTGGAAGCAGTTGGAAATACCCGCCACTCGATTCTCGTGCGTCTCTTCAGGCTCGTGTCGACCCAAACTAGGACTTTGCATTCTTACCATTGTCGTGCTCTTAGGATTCTGTTTGATCCTCATCCCTTTGCTTATAGATTCACCTCAGATCTCGGCCCCATCAACCGGAAGTCAAAAGCAAGCCATGTCTTTGAAGAACGAAGCCGCTGTTCACTCTCTGGCTCAAGCCAATGATGCCTTTAAGGCCCAGTTGTACCCGTTATTGGTCCAGGCTGCGGGTCAGGACAAGAATATGGTCATGAGCGGCTTCAGTGCCTCAGCCGTGCTGGCCATGGCCTTTATGGGAGCCACGGGTCAGACTGCCAGCGAGATGCAGTCGGGATTGGCCTTGCCGGAAGATCAAGAACATCTTCGAGCTGGATTCGAAGAGCTCTTTGAGGTGTTGAAATCCAATGAGAATTTCACCATGGAAGCGGCCAATCGATTGTACGTTCACAAGAACTATGAGCTGTTGGAAGATTTTCTTAAGGCCACCATGGCTCATTTCAAGGCCGAGAGCGAGAATGTCGATTTCGGTCAAGAGGCCCAAACCCGTCAAACCATCAATGATTGGGTGTCCGAGCGCACCCACGACAAAATCAAGGACCTCATTCCCGCCGGGGTTCTCAGTGATCTGACCCGATTGGTGTTGGTAAATGCCGTCTACTTCAAAGGACTCTGGGCCAATAAGTTTGATGCCAAGCATACCAGTGAGGGAGACTTTCAGCTCCTCAACGGCGAGACTGTCAAGGTGCCCATGATGAAGATATCCGAAAAATACCGGGCCATCATGGACAAGGATTTGAACGCCACCATCTTAGAGATGCCCTACAAGGGCGATCGATTGGCCATGCTTCTGTTCCTCCCCAGAAAGGCCGAAGGATTCCAGGCTTTGGAGGAGAAATTTCCCTCCATTGATTTAACCAAACTCAACCTATCTCAACCCAACAAATTCGATGTGGCTCTGCCCAAGTTCAAATTTGAGAGTACCCACGATCTGGTCGCGCCTTTGAAGGCCTTGGGGATCAAGGACATGTTTGATGAGAGCAAGGCGGATTTCTCGGGGATATCCGCCCGCAAGGATCTCTACGTGTCGGCGGTCATGCAAAAGGCATTTATTGAGGTCAACGAAGAGGGCACGGAGGCCGCTGCCGCGACCTCAGCCATTATGATGACTCGAGCCATGGTCATGACCCCTCGATTTGTCTGTGATCGCCCGTTCTTATTCGCCATTCGGGACAATTTGACCGGAATGACCCTATTCTCTGGGCGTGTCGTGGATCCCTCCAAGTGAGCTCGAACAACCCACCAATTTGTATTACGAAAATCTTCAGTGTGCTAAAATTACGCCTTACTTAAATGGAGTCCTGACGTTTGTAAAGCAAGCAGAAAAGCCTTGAACGTGATGGAAATTTGAAAAACATATAACGTCCTCCCCTGAGGAAATGAGTAAAATAAATTTGAGTTGATCATTTCGTTGAGTCATTCTCTGGTAAACATGAGAACTCCTCCCCTATTTTAGTGTATTTGCAGACGATCCAGTATTCATCAGATTATCAGGAACGCAAATGCAACACCTGCTTGCTCGAAGTGAATTAGGGCTTTGGCACGCAAATGAAAGCAAATGTGCAGAATCCAAGCATCAAGTACAGGTGGATCGATCGTCAATTGACATAAACATGAACTGCCGACGATTCCATTTGCTCTAAAATGTTGCTCCATGAAATGTAACAAAAGTCAGTTTGCAGAGAGCACGGGAAAATCGAAATTTATAAAGAACATCATTGTCAAGAAAACCATGATTTATTCTCAATAAAAAGACATACTAAGTCGACAGAGTATGTGCATATAGTTATCACTTGGTCAAAGCATTGATGAAGGTAGCTAGAGTAATGTCGCGTCCACTTAATCCTTGGCAATCATGCGTTGATAAGGTTATGTCCACTTTGTTGTACACATTGAACCACTCGGGATGATGATCCATTTTGTCAGCCTTGATGGCCACTCGCGTCATAAATCCAAAGGCTTCATTAAAGTCCTTAAACATGATGGTCTTCTGAATGGCATCTCGGCCTTCCACCAGATTCCAACCACCCTCTGGGGTCAATAAAGGCTTCAATTGGGATTCTCGAGCAGAGTCGTCCAATTTTACAGCAGCCATTTTTCGAGCGATGCTTCGAGAAGTACTAAATGGTCGAGACCAACGTGGGGTTTGACTCAGAATGGTCAGAACCACTGGACCACAAAGCATGGGCTAAGAGAAAGAAACTATCAACTTGCAAGAAAAAGAGGAAGCAGATGCCCTAAAGGCAGAGCAAGATTACTCTGGTTTCAGTGGTGTGTGGTGGAAGCTACAAGTTCACGGTCCAAAACCCGTTCCGTTGCTGGCGACGTTGATCAAAGCGAGCGACTGATGCCAGTGCTGATATGAGAGCGGAGGCACCAGATATCCTCCCTATTTTATGGCAAGGGTATTTGATGGATTGGTCGACAAGCAGGGAAGACTTGGACATTATATTTCGCTCGCGGGAAAAGACTGCAACCCTACCTTTCAGGAAAGAAGCCCATAGGAAAGAAGCGTCGACACAGACAAGTTGTTTGGCTTTTTGAAGCTTTAATTGTTTGCCATTGTTGTCCCCACCATCAATCAGGAAGTTCAAGTTATAACTAGAGCACTGTAATAACATTATAGTGCTCTAGTTATAATGAAAGCCAATTTTGCAAGTAATTTACATAGTTCATGCCACTAAAGATTGATCCAGTCATTGGTTATTATCCATTATTCATGGATATTTTTCGCTCAAAGGCTCCTATTTCCTGTATTTTTTCTCCTGCACTTCCCAGTTTGTTTGATTTTCAAAGCCTCATGATAAAACCATTGTCGCTAGTGTTCCGACGACACTTCTTTCACATGAGCTTCTATACCTTTCAGGCTTTCTCTTTAAATTGCCAAAATCCAGCACGGAAAACTTGCAACATGGTAGCCAAATTAGTTTTTTGAGTTAAATAGATGCAAACTGGTGGCTTAATCATAAAAAACAAAACTTACAACTCCGTCAATCTGACCTTTTTGGCTGAAAATAAACGTCTTCCACAGACAATTTGGCCACCCTGAAGCCAACGTCGCCACTTTTTCTCGTTTCCTGAGATAATTGACATGCCGTCCTTGAAAAAATGATGTAATTTCCATCCACGCAGTGAAACAAAAGACAATCATCGACACGTGTGTGACGCTCTAGCTCCTTCAAAATGGTGTTATCGTGGTTCAAGAAAGGCGTAGGCGTGGCCGTGGCCCTTGAAGTCGCCTCCCTGGCCGCATTTATGGGCGGGGCCACCAAAATGAACCGTGATCCGGAGTTCCGTTATCAGATGTATTGCTCCGACTACGGGCACACCATTCTGGACTATTTCTACACTATGGGCGAGCAATTCGTGCCCGATTTTAACCTCCGACAGAGCGATCTCCGCGTTTGGCGGAATCAAAATCGTATGTTGCGGAACAACCACAACTGATCTATTTAAACAGAGATATTTAGTCGCCATTATCGATATCCAACTTTCAAACGCTTTCATTTGGGGAAACAGTGAACATGACGGAACGGGTGGTGGTGCTTATAGACATGGATTGTTTCTACTGTCAGGTAGAAACACGGGCTGATCCGACCTTGGCGGGTCAGCCGTTAGCCGTGGTTCAGTATAACTCCTGGAAAGGGGGTGGGATTATCGCCGTGAATTATGAGGCGAGGGCAAAGGGCGTGACTCGAAATATGCGTGGGGATGAGGCTAAGGTCAAATGTCCGGAGATTGTGCTCGTATCCGTTCCGGAAGTCAGGCAAAAGGCGGATTTGACGAAGTATCGCGATGCCGGGAAAGAGGTCATTCAAGTGCTGCTTCAATTTGGAGCCGTGGTCGAACGAGCTTCGATTGATGAGGCCTATCTGGATATATCGGCCTTGGTCGAGGATAAAATGAAGACTTTGACCAGGGTCGAAGCTCATGATCTGCCCAATACATTTGTCGTGGGTTGTGGGGAGGACCGAGAACCGGGTTTGACGGAATGGTTGAAGGAAAGTTATGATCGGGGTCACAGTGATAATATTCGGTTGGCGGTAGGCGGGATGATTGTCGAGGCCATGCGGCAAGCCGTGTGGGAACAGACCCAGTTTCGGTGTTCGGCGGGTGTGGCGCACAATAAAATGCTCAGTAAGCTCTCGTGTGGTTTACACAAGCCCAACCAGCAAACCGTGTTGCCCCATGACAAGATTGAGATCCTCTTTGCCAACCTCAAGTTGACCAAGTTACGTGGTTTGGGTGGCAAATTGGGGGATACCATTCGTGAACAATTGGGTTGTGAGACGGTGGCAGATTTGGCTAAGCATTCCGTGGGTGAGCTGAAAAGTCATTTTGAAGAAAAGACCGCTCAATGGTTGTACAATATCTCTCGTGGTCTTGAATACGAACCGGTGAAAGAGCGCGATCTACCCAAATCGATTGGTTGTTCCAAGAACTTTTTGGGACCGAAAATGTTGGATACGCGAGAAAAGGTGGAGTTCTGGTTTGGATCCTTGGCTGAAGAAGTGTGTGAACGATTAGAACGGGATCGAGAAGCCAATGGTCGCATTGCTCGAGGCGTGACCGTGTCCATGACCATTGAAGGCAAAGGTCACGTTTCAAGAGCTGGGCCTTTGAGTAGTTATGACCCCGAAAAAATGACCCGACAAGCCATGAGTCTCGTCGGCAAATTGAACGAGTCCACTCAAGATCCGACTTTGTGGCGACCCAAACTCAAAAACCTGAGCATATCGGCCTCCAAATTTGAGGACGATACAATGTCTAGTACCTTGAAAAGCATTGACAACTTCTTCACGAAAGCCTCCGCCGAGTCTTCAACCGACGAACCAACTTCCTCCCTCGCTGCCAATGATGAGTTGAAGGCCACAGAGCTGGTCCCGAATTTGGAACAATACGATCCCTCCATCCTGGATCTCCTACCTCCCCGACTACGCTCCGCTGTTGAGAAGCGAATTCAATCCCTCAAGGCCGAAAATATCAGTCCAGAGAAAGAAAAGGTTGTGGAACCGTGTCCCAAATGTGACAAATTGATCTCTCCGTTTGACCTTCCGGAACATTTGGATTACCACATGGCTTTAGATCTCCAAGCGGAACTGCGAAAGGATCAGCCCAAACCACAAGTTCATACGGTCCACGTGAACACTGCCCTCAAAAGCAAGCGAAAGAAACCTACTGAACCAATAGAGAAACCCGACACCAAAAGGCAGAAGAACATTGCGAGCTTCTTCCAAAAGACTCGACCCAATTGACTGAACTGCGATATTTATTCATTGTTGCCTTGGAAATATACAGTAATGACTCGATTTATTCGATAGTCGATATGAAACAACAAATACAAGGACCCTTTCTTCCGATCTTGCTCATACATCTTAATAATAAATATATATAGTTCAGCACTAACGAGAATCAACATTGAAAGGCAACAAAAATTTAATCGTCGTCTTCGATCTCTGACAAATTATCATCACTGTGGGATTGATTGAGATTTACATTAGACTTGACCTCGTGCTCAATGCGTTCCTCCTCATGAACTGTTCCCAATACCACCTTGTCCTCGATCGGTTGGAGACTATCAGGTAAAGGATGCTTACTTTTGTGGATGATGACTTGCTGGTGGTTGGTTTCCAATTCTTGAGCCAATGCAAACGTAGACGAATATTGCTCCCATAGTGTGAAAATTCGTTCTCTCAACCAAACAAAATGTTCTAGGATGGTTCTGAGACTATCTTCCAAATGATTGGCTGTGGGCTTGGACAATCCAGCAAATTCAGTGTCCAACGCTTCTCTGAGCTTCTTGGCCTTTAACGATAACTCTGGCTTATCTTCGGGAGGATTTCCCCCTTTGAGAGAAACCACCACTTGTTCCAAGGCATCGGTAAAATCGTCCAAGCATTGCTTCGATCGGGTTGCGGCCTCTGTCCTGTGCGAATTCAGGTTTTGACCCAACCAAACCGGAATCTCAATGGGAAGCTTAGTCATGTCCAACGGTCGAGGATTGACTCGAGACACTTGACAACGCTCTTTCAATTGAGATATTTGAGTTTCTAATTCGGGGTAAATCTCCAAAATATCGAACGACGGGAACGCATGCAAATAATCGCCAATCACCTTGGCCAAGGTGTCCACTGCACCTTTCTTGAGGTCATCTTGCATCGCAGCCACGTCGTCCGAACTCGGCAGATTAAGACACGTCTCATAAAACTTCTTGGATGTCTCGAGTACGGCATATTTCTTGAAATGCGATTCCCGCACAACGTCTAAGACCTTTTTCAAAAACTCGGCATACGGCTCTAACTCATTCTGATCCGTTTCGGCTTCAGTGGACGCTCCTTGTTTGTTCAATTCAAGTCTCAAATCGAAGATAGCTCCGAGATCGACATCCAAATTCAGGCTCTTAAGGGTTTGACACTCTTCTTCCAACTCTCGCACCTTCGCCGTTTCTTCCATGATCCGGACACCCGGATTTTTCGCCCCTCCTGGTCGAGGAGAACCCATAATCATGGCTTGCCGTTCTTGCGCTTTTCGTCCTCGACCCCGAGGTCCCGACATATCGGGTCTTTCCCCTGGAAATTCCGGTAGAGAACCCGCCAGCCTCATTGACCCCGTGAAATCGGGCTCAAAACTTCGTTCAAGTTGACATCCGGCGCATCGTGAGACTTCTAATGAGTTAGAAGTACCGCAATGCGGATCAGGACATCGCCAACTACGGTTAGGAGCCATGGTTTGACTCCATTTGATTCTTAGCCGCACTCCGTGGAATACTCGGCCATTTAAATTGGCCATGGCCGCTTCACATTGAGCCGTGGAGGCTAATCGAACGAACCCGTAGAAGATGGGCTCACTGGGATTACGTTTATTGGTGAGGATGGAGAGGCTGTGAATGGAACCGAAAGGTTGGAACAAGCCTCTGAGATCCGCGTCTTGGGTGTGAGCGGGCAATCGGGGAATGTACAGATCCGGATGTTGAGGTTCCATGATCTCGTGTGGCGTTCGAGAAAGAAGCTTTAATGTGGATTGACGTAATGGAAGGAACCATACAATGGTCGTAGATGAGGGAGGGCGCGTAATTCCGGCTTTTCTGGTTTCTTAGATACATGTATACATCTTACAAAGTAGAAGATTATTAGGCCGATTAACTTTTATGGGGCAGGTGATGTTTACGATGAACGACAGCAAGAACAGGGCTGCCAATTTGAATCATAGAAACATATTCTTTCAAGTATGAAGTGCTTAAAAACTAGTTAACAAGTCCGAAATCATTAGGTTTACGGTCATTTCACAAAAGATTTATACTAGAAAATGGTCGTTACTTTTCTTGACTCTTTTTACTATCTCTTCATTTGAATTAAAAACGACTTCAACGGAGATGTGTGGGTTTGGGTAGTTAATATTTTTCCCTTATTTTGACTAATCTCTGTTCATTCGCCTCAAATTAAGAGGCTCTTTTGAAGATCCGATTTAATTTGATCCGTTTTTGTTAAATATTATCGTTGAAGTCTTAATCCTTCATTGAACTAAAAGGAACCCTGAACGACTAAATGCATAATCAACACAAACAACAACACGTGTGTTCCAGGGAGAATCGACTGAACCCTTAACTTCAAGCATGGTGAAGCGTTGATCGCACTAAGCATTTGAAAAGCATAATAAACCATGGGATTGACCAAACAATATCGCCGTTTCGAGGCTTTAGCCTCCTTTGGCGTCATCGCTTCCGGTCGTGGAGGCCTAATCACGTTGAATCGCGGCTCTCAAACCCGATGGGCCTTAACCGCCAAGGCCGAACGCGCCCAACTTTGGAATCTCAAGAACGGTGACAAGATTCGCGATTTCATGGGCGAAAAACACGAAGTCACGGCTATGACCTTGACGCCGGAGCTCAAGGGCGAGCGCACCAAATTGGTGCTGGGTTATCACGATGGCGCCATTCGCGTCTTCGATCTCGAAACCGCCGAATGTTTGGTCACGTTGAACGGCCACAAATCGTGTGTCACGGCCTTGAGCTTGGATGCCAGTGGTCTTCGATTGGCCTCGGGTTCTCGGGATACTCACGTGATTGTCTGGGATATGGTCAACGAATGCGGGCTCTATCGACTCAAAGGTCATAAAGGCCCGGTAACCCAAGTTCGATTTATGGCCGATCGACCGGTTCTCATCTCGAGTTCCAAGGATACGCGCATCAAGTTCTGGGATCTGGATATCCAACACGGATTCGCTACCCTCACCGGTCATTTGACCGAGGTTTGGGACTTTGTTCTGGTCAAAGAGGACCGATATATCGTGACGGGTTCGGGTGATGCCGAGCTTCGCGTCTGGAAACTGACCTTTGATCCGGAATTTTCCAGTCAAACTCAAAAGCCGGATGTGACTGGGCAAGTGAGTAAAAAGTTTAAAATCAACGAGGATGCTGAGGAAGAGCTGGAAGACTTGAATGAAGACAACCTGGAAGATGAATGCGGCTTGAAGATTGAGAAATTGGGTTCCATTCTCCGTGGGGCTCAAGACAAGGTGTCCCATGTGGTGACCGATATCACGGGTCGATTGATGGCCGTTCACGGGACCGACAACTCGGTGGAATTGTTCCTCATCAACAACGAAGAAGAAGTCAAGAAGCGACTGCAAAAGAAGGCCAAAAAGGAGCGGAGGAAAGTGGCCAAGAAAGAAGGTGGCAATGAGGTGCAAGAAACTACCGTCAACGTCGACACGCCTACCATTCAAGAGGAGTTTCGCCGTCTGAAAGTCATTCGTGCGGGTGGAAAAGTACGTCATTTGAGTCTCGAAGTGTCTCGAGATGACACGATGGGCGTTATCGATCTGATCACGGCCAACAACCAGATTGAGACCTTCACTTTAGATTTGAACGAGAAGAACGCCGAACCCGAGATGAAGCTGCGTTTTGATCATCCCGGACATCGTTCGGATGTACGGACGGTCCAATTCAGTTCCGATAACACCTCCATTCTTTCCGGTAGTCACGAATCCATCAAGATCTGGAACCGAAATGCCCAAGTGTGTGTTCGAACCGTAGCCAGTGGATATTGTTTGTCCTCGTTATTCGTTCCCGGAGATCGTCAAGTGGTGGTTGGAACGCGGAAAGGCACCATTCAAATCTTCGACATTGCTTCGGCTGAGATGACCGAGGAAATCGAAGCCCATGAGAAAGAGATCTGGGCCATGAGTATGAATCCCGATAAGAAAGGATTTGTGACGGCGAGTGCCGATCATACCGTCAAATTTTGGGCCTTTGAGCTCCTCAAAGTGGGCGACAAGAAGCAATTGAGTATTCTACATAAGCGCACTTTAAAGTTGGACGAAGATGCCATTGCCGTAAAACTGAGCGATGATAGCCGCATGATTGCGGTCTCGTTAATGGACTCGACTGTCAAGGTGTTCTTCGTGGACACGCTCAAGTTCTTTTTGTCCCTGTACGGACACAAATTGCCGGTCTTGGCCTTGGACATTTGCACTGATTCCACTCTCATTGTGACGGGCAGTGCCGACAAGAATATCAAAATCTGGGGTCTAGACTTTGGCGATTGCCATAGATCCATTTTTGCTCACGATGATAGTGTAACGGCGATTCAGTTCATTCCCAACACTCATTTGTTCTTCACGGGCGGAAAAGATGGCAAGATCAAGCAATGGGATGCGGATAATTTCGAGCGGATCCTCACTCTCGACGGACATCACGGCGAGGTAAGAAAATCTGTTCAACCTTTTTCATCTGCATCATCGTCTTCAATGATTTTTTTTTTTTTAAATCTAGATATGGAGTTTGGCTGTGGCTCCCAATGCTCGGTTTCTGGTCTCTTCCGGTCACGACAAGACCTTACGGTTATGGGAAAGAACCGAGGAAATTCTGGTTTTGGATGACGAGCGAGAAACCGAGCGTGAACGAGAAGAAGAGGAAGAGTTGGCCACGGGCGAAGCCAGAATCATACCCGGTCAAGAGGTAAGAAGGCCTTTCAGATGAATCTTAGAATACATAGGTTCTAAAAGAGTGGGTTTTATTGATAGGATAAGGAGGCTGATCTTCCCGGAAAAAAGACGGCGGAGACGGAAAAAGGTGCAGAACGTCTCATGGAAGCCATTCAAGTGTATCGTGATTATAAGGAAGAAGTGAAGGAGGCCGAAAATGAGGCCAAAGCCTTGAATAAAGAACCCATTATCCCGGCGATGCCTCCCCTTATGATGGCTTATCAATGTCAAACACCGGAGCACTACATGGCTAAGATGATCGGTCTGATCAAATCCAGTGAAATCGAACAAACCCTTCTTGTGCTTCCTTTCGATGTGACAGTTCACCTCTTGGAAATCATTCGTCTCCTTATGGAGAAACGCCTTTCTGTGGAGGTGATTTGCCGTATTTTTTTCTTCATCGTCGAAGTCAATTTTGGACCCTTGTCTTCCTCTAAAGAGCTAAGACCATTGCTACAAGATTTACGAAGCTTGGCCAAAGACCGACTTCAAGAGGTAAAGGACACAATTGGATTCAACATGGCTGCCTTGCGCTACACCCTCCAACAAAAGGACGAGAAACAGAAGGCCATTGAGCTACAGGATACCGTGTCCAAGTTCAAAGACAAGCGGAAGAAGAAAAAGAACAAGGAGAAGGCCCTCCAAACAGCTATATTAACGCTCTAAACCCTCTTTTGAATTAAATATTTGTTTCCGCCATGTCCACCCTTGTTCATTTTGATCCAGTGTGAAGGCCCTTTCAATCCCGCAATTCGACACGATTCGCAATTCGTGAGTGTATTATTGGTTTGGTTGTCAACGATATGTGTCGATTGTGGTAATCCTCTTTGGTTAATACGAGAATATTTGAAGCCGAGAACGGTCTGGATTTTGGTCAAGTGTGAAATAAGGTAATAGCAGTGGAGAACTCATAGTCGAAGAAAAAAACTTCTAAACCAGTCGTGCTCGGTCTTTTGCAATTCGGTGGATTGGGCGAGCTTCGAACGTAATTCAGAGATCCTCGCACACATGGTCATAATATTTGAGAGGCAGAAATCGATATCCCAGCGATCGCAAAATATTCATTCCATTGTCGTGAATCATTCCCCTGGGGGAGCCAAGAGTGTTAAACGTGAAACACGAGAACCAACATCAAAACGAGTCCAAGGTAACAACAGCGCATTTTCCATACTTTGCTACTTTTTTTGTGACACATATATCCGGCAATTGACTCGAGTTTTGTCAAACTAGGCCAGATGCAACACTCGTGATTTGGTCTTTCCCGTTTCACGAGGACCATTGATTGTCATAGATTAGTACTAGCTCGTCACAGAAAATCACAAGCTAGAACGAACTCAAATCCACGCCTGGTCATTGTTCTCCTGCCTCCCAAAGTCCACGAACTACGTGGATCCAGGAAATTCAATGACCATCCAGTCAGTCAAGTGTGTTTCTGTTCACGGGAATCCGCACTGCATGTTACGAGCATTGTTCAAGCATGCATGGACGTCTGTATGTAGCAGGTACAGAAACAGACTTCCAGACCAGCACGAGTGTACTAGAAGTTCTAGTACGGACATACTTCAGTAGAACTGTTCTGTCGGCATTGAGATTTGTTTGAATTTGACAGCAGAGTCTGTGTGTGTTTCAAGATCATGGCCAAGATTGTGATTGGAATCGATGGCGATGAGGTGAGCTCACAGCTTGGCCAAGCCATCGAGAAGCAATATGAATCGTACGATGCCTCGGGATCAAGGCCGTTTATCATTGGGTTATCAGGCGGGTCTCTGCCCAAGTTTTTCGCCGCAGCAGCGCCCAACATGACCAAGATCGATTGGAATCGAGTCAAGTTCATCTTTTGCGACGAGCGTCTCGTCAGTTTTGACGATCCCGAATCCACCTTCAAGGTCTACAGGGAAACCTTCATTGCCAAGGTCGAAGGCGTGACTGAGGAGCAATTTGTGGTGATTGACCCGACTAAGGATGTGGAAGCTTGCGCCAAAGACTACGAGGAGAAACTGGCTCTCTTGGACAGTCCCAAAGATGGCCATTTTCCGGTGTTTGATGTACTACTTTTGGGCATGGGACCCGATGGTCACACGTGTTCGTTGTTCCCGGGTCATCCGCTCTTGGAGGAACAATCTCGGATCGTGGCTCCCATTTCGGATAGTCCCAAACCTCCCCCCAATCGTGTGACCCTGACTTTACCCGTGTTGAACAAGGCTCGAGCTTGTATTTTTGTATCGACGGGCGAGGGCAAAAAAGAGATTCTCAAGAAGATCCTGGAGGATAAAGAGGATTTTCCGGCAGGGCGTGTTCAGCCACAACCTGGAACTCTCACATGGATTTTGGATACTCCTGCTGCGTCTCTTTTAAAGCAATGATTTGTGTTAAAATAGCTATTTTTCAAGAGGTTATTTTGAGTGCTTCATCATTTCCATATCAATCGATTATTCAACTCGTTCCAATGACTTGAATTGACTTTTTATATGGCTTCCTTGCCAAAATAAAAATATTGGCAAACGAAAAATGACGAGCAAGTTTTGGTCTGAACAAATGAAATTGAATGCGTTGCATCCAATTTCGTAATAACCATAGGTTGAAGGGCTTTTTGACCTGTGATGAGTAGTCGAAAATGAGAACCTTTTTTCTTCAAGACGATCTATCATGATCTTGAGGTTTACATTGGACATTTCCAAATACGCTTAAAAAGTGCCACTTCGGCACTTTTCTTGAAGAAGGAAGTCTTTCAAAGTCTGGAAGCGTTGTTTGGAAGTAGGTGGGTGTTCTTTTTCTTTCGGGGTGTGAAACTAAAATATTTATCCTCCTCTCTGATTTGAAGAAAATGGAAAACTCGAAAAGATACTGAGGTATTTAAGTTAATTAGTGGCATTTTTTATATCAATGAAGGAAGTGACATTTTAATATCGGATTAACCTTATCAAAAGCGCTTGAGGGAAATCTGGATGTTTGGTCTCTTAAGATTACTTCATGCATTACACGATTAATTGATTATGCATGACGAAAACATAAATTAACAAACCTGATTAAATACTTAGTAAAAATGCGACTTAACGGAACACTTCATAAATTTAGAAGAGCTCCTGTTTTAGTTTTCCAATTCGTTTAAATCAGAAATCATCAAATATATTTTAAGGGTTTAAAATTACAAATATTATTCGATCTACGCATGAACACATCTTTTCTCCATGACCTTGGGACCAAATACAAGTCGGCAAACATTTTCTAAGCCGTTTTGATGCAAGAGTTTTAACGATAAGCTTTATGCACAAAACCGCAATAAAGGCATCAACGGCATCTTCTTTTTAAGGTTTACACGGTGGATGGCCGGATACAATCGAGATTTGCGGTGTCTCCGTAATGTAGAATTGTAGATCTCGAGCCCCGTAGTCTTTTTTCAAGCAGGCATGCCAAAGTTACCTTAACCTCGGTCGGTAGTGATTTATCCAATGATTTTTGACATGCAAGACCAAATCTCAAGAGACTGGCCGTCTGAAAACTTAGTCTGGCAACCCTATACATTGTTATCCGGATTGTCATCCACAAGAGGGTGCAGGCTCAATCCCCCACAGGGCTGCCAAATTTAATCGTAAACTCCAACAACACCCAAAGCCAAAACTGAAAGTCAATAATACATCCTTACAAAATCGCCTTTGTCCTTTCAATAATCGTTTAAGACGGAATTCTATTAGCTCGTGAGTTTTATATATATTACGTAAAAATCAGCGGCGACACTGCTCTTGTGGGAAAACTCTACATGCCAAGGGCATTTTACTCGCTCGCCAAGAGCGAGGTTTGGCCTGATTGTCTTGATCGGCCTGACCGCAGACACGAAAAGCCGTGAGAGAGCAGGCCAGCGAGAACGGATGCCTGCCGGGCGTGTACAACTAACCACCAACTGCTAGTCCATGCCGCACCAAGAAAGGAGAGAAAGATCTTCTTTCCCTCGTTTGAGACGAACGACTCGAATCAAGAAAGGCGAGCTTGGAACCTGGAGGAAAGAAGGGGGTCACTCACTCACAGGGTAAGAACTCAGCAGCCAGATTTAGTCGAAGAGTGGTAGTTGTGTACTGAGGAGAGGGGGACTAGGAACTGCGGGACTGAGAAGGAGGGGAAACAAAAGGCTCACCAAGGCCACTGAGTGAGTGAGTGGTTTACCCAAGGAGACTGCAAAAAATCCCTCCTCCTTGGGAGGATCGAGGAAGACACACCACCGATCTCTCGGATGACCCTTGGAAGGTAATACTGATCGATCTTTTCAATTCCATAGCCAACAAAGAAAGAACAAGGCCTCATTGTCAATGGAGAGATGAGCTCCACACAGAAACAGAATCAAGAGAAGAGAAGAGAGGAGGAGGAGCGTTGAACTCAGGGGGAAATTAGGGCTCAAAGCTTCAAATGAAGTCGCTTCCTGCCTGCACTGGCCATTATGTCGAGTCTTCTCCGAAATTGGAACTGTGATTGTGTGAGTCTAGTAAAAAGGAGTGAGGGAGTTAAAAGGTTATTTCGTGGGAAACTGAGAAAACAAGCGAGTTTTGTAGTAGCAATAAAGGGGCAAGTCCGCATTGTTGGAAGTGCGATAGCCCACGATATCCTCTTGTTAACGGCGCAATATTGTAATCCTACGTAACTGATGTTCTAACGATGATAAGCTCTATTATTTGTTAACATTTCAGATTACTCAGAAGAGTGGGCATGATTGTCTAAAATTCACACTCGTCTCTCATCGTTCTTGAACTCCATGAGGAGACCCTTGATATCAAAAAACATGGTCAGAAACACACGAAGAATCTCGACAAAGGCCCTGTTGGGCCTGGTAGCAGGCCTACTTTTGGGCTGGACCTCAGCCCAAGGACTCCCAGAGGATGGGGGCATCTCGTCGCCCTTGACCGTGGAGACCACGACGGTGGGCATTCGGGTTTTGAGCCAGCACAAAGTAATATACAGTGAGGCTCCTTTGAGTCGGAACTATGACTCGCAATCCACGTTCAATCCTCGGGGGATGAAGCAAGTCTATGCTTTGACCCACATGTTCCTCGATCTCATTCAGCGCCGAGATGTCTTGCCCGAGTCTCTCAATGCCTCTTTCCTCATGGACACGCCCCCTGAGCGGGTTCCCGGGGTGTTGGAAGAGCATTGGGAGGAGATCTTACTCCAGTACATTGGAGTGGTGACCACCGCAGTTTGCGGACTCCTCTTGGCTTTGCTCATTCCATTGGCGTGTCTGTGTACGTGTTGTTGCCGTTGTGCGGGCAAATGCGGTGCGGATAACGAGCATTTCGATAAGAAGAGTGATGCTTGCAAACGCTTTTCCCTGGGGGTGGTCGTGGCCCTCTTTGTGATAACTGCCATGTTTGGCGTGGTGTGCGCCTTTGTTACCAATTACTACATGTACGATGGCACGCGTCAGCTCCCTCAACGTGTCCGTACCGCCACCCAAGACACCAGTCAGTACTTGGATAACACCGGAAGGGAGATCAACACGCTCCTGGTGTCCAACTTTGCCGAGTTGGAGGAGGTCCTGAATGAGATCCTCGATGAGAGCGGCCCCATTCTCAAACGCAGTTTAGCCGAGGTGACTGAAGCCGTGGCCATTGACGATCTCACCCATATCGTGTCCAATTTGGGCAATGTCAAACGCTACCTCCGCGATATCCAAGACAAGACCACCATCTTACAGGACAAGGTGGGACAACTCAAGTTGGGTCTGGATGGCACTCGGACACGCCTCACGAGGGCGATGGCGCAATGTAGCGCGAGTCGAGCTTGTGAAAAATTCCTCTCCGAGTACAATATCACGCGAGACCTGGCCATTGCCACGGATTTCAGCGCCCTGCCCACCAATCTCCCGGATCTGAGCTTGCTCATGAAAGACATTTCCGATCTCATGAATAATGATATCGAACGCAAAGTCCGAGGTGGACAACAGCAATTGAACAAAGTCAAGACTGATATTGAGCGCTCCATCGGGGACATCAGGCCCCGGATCAAGAGCGAGATTCGCAATATGGGCAAGCAACTCGAAGACCAGGCCGCGGAGATTCAAAGAATTTTGAACGAGTTCGACGCCAATGTGGCTGCCGTCACGACGGATGTGCCCAAGATTCAGCCCACTGTCAGCGAAATCGGAGGCTACATGTTCTATATTGGCTTAGGCATGAGCTTCATGGTGCTTCTCATCTTGGTGTGCTACATCTTTGGACTCTTCTACGGGTTCTGTGGCCAACGTCCAGGCAACGTCTACGGCGACGATTGCTGCAATACGGGCTCTGGAGCCAATTGGCTCGTGGCTGCCGTTTATCTGACTTTCTTGTTCTCTTTTGTGTTACTTTTGGTGGCCACGGCTCAATTCGTCCTTGGTTCATCCGTGGAGAAGGTGGTCTGTCAAGCCCTTCATAAACCCAACGAGTCCGACATTTTCGACCTCGTCGATCAAAAATTTATTCAACCCATGATCAAACAACATCGACCAAAATCTGAGGACCATAATTGGAATATGACCATTCACGAGCTCATCACGAACTGCCACAAGAACAAGACCATTTATGAGCTCTTGCAGGTCCAAAACGTGTACAACGTGGAGGAACTCCGTACGTGGAGGGACGACTACGACATTGGGAGCTCGGTGGAAAACCTCAAGGCCAAGATTCGACTGGATGACCTCAAAGGCATTCAGATCCTTTCACCCGAGGCCGAGAAAGAGCTGCAGGATTTGGCCGAGTCTCAAATCTCGGATTTGAACTTTGCACAATACACGGATCTTTTGCGCGAGAGGATTACCTCCATCGATCTCGCCACTTTCACTGCCCGACTTCGTCAGATGCGAGATGGCCTCAGTCGCAATCAAGCCCGATTAGTAGGCCCAGCTATTGATAACGAGGCCCTATTCCTCGATCAGATGCAAAGGGTGGTCATGGACATGAAGCTGGCCATGAAAGACCTGGTTAATTCCGTCGAGGCCCTCGAACAGGAAGCCCAACATGCCAAGCCTAATTTGCGCGAGGCCCTTCGCGGCCTGATCAAGCAGGCTACACAAGCCACCCAATTCTTGCGCTCAGAAGGCCCGGAATTGGTGATCAAACTCACAGATCAGTACGTTAACGAGACCATTGGTCTCATCGACGACTATGTGGAACGCGTTATCACGCGTACCCAACAGGATGTGGGTCGATGCGAGCCTCTCTCCAACAGCTACAACGCCACCGTGATCGCCGTCTGCAACGAGATCGTGGACCCTTTCAATGGTTTCTGGGCCAGCATCGGGTGGTGCGTCATGATTTTCTTGCCTTGCATTGTACTGGCTTTGAACCTAGTGTCGCTCTACCGCAAATCCGAGCCCTACCCAGGCCCTTTAGTGGAGGTCATTCCGGTTGAGGAGTCGTCGCATGTGAAGAAGAAAAAGCGAGGTCATCGCCGCAACGCCAGTGAATATCTTCCGGATTCCGCTCATTATCGGGCAGGGTACTCCTATCAAAATACGAGTGGCTCCAGTGAGAACCGCTTCCAAGACATGGCTCCAAGGAATAGCTACGATAATCCCCAGCCTTCAACTTCTGGGGTGAACCCGGGGACATCCTCGTCCTCCTCGGGCCCACCTCGATACTCGAGCAACCCGAGCTTGATTGGCAATCCCCCGAGTGAATACGAACGCCCACCTCCGTACTACTTTCCGGGCTCTGCTCCCATTGCGGATGCTCCTCCTCCACTTCCGGCTCCCAACCAATCTAGAAACTAAGTTCTTTCACCAACACACTCAATGTTTCTCTCCTCTCTGCTCTTTGTCTCTCTCTTTCTTTTGTTTTTCTTGTCCCCCTTTTACAATGGTGCTGATATGCGATTGTACATGACTGCAAAACTTTGCCCCAGTGTTCCTGGGGAGAGCTAAATGAACCCACAAGAACCGTATCAAAAGAAACTGGGGGTCCCTCTGGTGGCTCCTGTACCATTAGAACAACGTCTATTTGCTCATCACTACGCCATATATTTTCTGGATTGCATTTCGATCTCTCTCATTCCCTCTCTAGATGATACATTCTGTTTCCCCTCTCTTATCTCTCTAACCCTCCCCTCTCTACTCCGGGCTTTAAGTATATTAGTATCGAAACTGCCCACAAGACACTGGAAACATTTAACCTCCTCAGGTTCAGTATCCTTCTCTTCAGTACCATGTGCAAGAAAATTTGAATTAACCAGCAACCGATTTGGTTCAATACTTAACTCGCAAGAAAAACAAAACTAGAAATTGTCGATCAATTCACTCATTGGTCTCATTGGTTTGTTGTAAATAACCCAGACGTACATTTTCAGTACCCCTTTTCCATAAAATCTAGCACATAAGACCATGTAAGACCTGTTGTGTTCTCTCAAATATAGTCTGCAATTTCACTTTGAATGTGAGTAGTCCTAGCCAAGAAAAGTTCACTTCAAAGGAATGAACGAACGACAAAAATACATCACTTTAGAATATTATAACACTAAAACCACGTGTCATTTTCGGCCTACCATGATGATCAACCCGCTCTATGTGTACGGTTGTCATTGTATTTCTTCAGCGGCGAAAACAAACTCGTGTTTGAGTTCAAACGAAGTTCACACAAATCGAATAAGCTTCCCAAGTGAATCCAAGTCTAAGTATGCCATTCATTAGTGTCCAATATCACCTTTTGAATCGTCTCTCGAGCTACCACAGTGTCTGCTAGGATCGTCATAGCCTCTTCACCCATTTCTAGCGGCTTTCCAAACGATTCGGGAACACTGTCATCTTTGTTCAGAAGTAATCGCTGCGTCGTGGTCTCAAATTCAAGGTTGAATTGGCTGAAATCGCTAATTGTGCTCTCCAATATGGCCAATTCTTGACGAGCTATGGCCTCTTCTTGAGCTATATCAAGATCTTCATTGGTCGTGGGATCCTCTAATTCACTTTGGATACTCTCTAGTTCTTTTTGAAAATGTTGAATGATCTCGGCGGATTTAGCGGCCGAGGGTACGGCTAATTTCTTGTAATTACTGGGTAATTCACGCTCAATGTCTCTGGGAATGAGTTTGGTTTGCCCTTTGGACCCATTGGAACCGGTCAAAGGATGACTTAACCATTTTTGAAACTCGTCTTTAGAGCAAATCGCGCTTTCAGAATCCAAGATTAGAATCAACGAATTCCAGATTCCCAGAGATTGGGACTCGATCAAATTCATTCGGACAAAATCCGTGGCCTGTTCAAAGCCCAATTGCTTGAGATTCTGTTCAAGATCAACCGAGTCATCGAGTCGGGAATGAAGGTTTAAAATGGGGGTTTCTTGGGCCGAATCGTGACCTTGATCTTCGTGGTTCTCTTTGTTCTCTTTGAGCTTCTCCTTGAGCTTGCTCAAAATCCACTGTAAGATGGAAATGCGATCTTCGGAATGGAAAAGGAGGTGCTTGAGGGTCTCGGGGTTGGGATTGAGTCCCAAATGAGGGCATCTCAGGGCCCTCAACTTTTCTAGAATCAATTCACTCATTTTCGTTGTTGATTTGTCCATGATTAGCGGTCTCTTTTGTATAGTATTGATGTCCACAATAGCAGGGTGACTACTGTAAATGAGGATCTTTTATGCAATGAAATCAGGGTATTGAACGGAATCAATTTAAGTCATTCGTTTTGAGTGTTAGTCTATGGGATACTTTCAGGGGCACAATAAAACGTGGAATTAAAAGAACAGTCTCATTTCTTCCGGGCTGATGCAATAGGGCTTTAATAGGGTAATGCAAGGGGTAATGTCATTCAAAATAAACTTGAAACACGTGTACTTATCTCTGTAAACAGTTCCACTTTACAGTTGATTGAATTAAAATTCTCTTTAGATTTTGCTAATGTATCTAATTTTCTTCAAAATAAAGATAATTTGAGGACCAGAACTTAATAATAAGAGGCAGCGGGTTCATTTCTTTCTTTAAGCTACCCTTAATCTCTTCAGCTGACCTTTTACAGATTCAATACAAACGTCAGGACTGCCAAAAAAGGCTCAAACGGATTGTTGCACGAAAAATCTAGGGATTTATAATGGAATTAAATGCTAAGAAAAGTTTTGAATCGATTTTTAACTGTCATAATGGATTCTTTTGATCCAGTATCTTTATGAATAGAGCATTGATTCAACTATCAACTACAACCCTGTCGCTTTTTGACCCTTCTCTAAATTTCCTTCAAGGCAAGCCTGACGCGGACTTGAATGACGAGCAGAAAAGCCGAAATTCATCCTCATCAAATCAGGCAGGTTGAATCCACAACTGTGATCTTCTCGCTTGCTCAGATACCCGTGTCCCTGAATCCACTCTTCATTCACGATGGCTTCCACCCTAATGGCCGACCTTCCGCCCACCGGATTCTCCTTTGAAAACTGCAAGCGGTAAACCATTTACAATTATTTTGTTTGTCATCCTTTACTGATTCGCTTTGCGTTTTTCAGGAATGCGTTTTTGTTTGAGAAGGGAGCGAAACCGCCGACCACGGTCAAGACCGGCACCACCATCGTGGGCGTGGTGTTCAAGGATGGGGTGGTCTTGGGGGCGGATACCCGGGCCACGGGCGGGAACATGGTTAGCGACAAGAACTGCCAGAAAATCCACAAGATGGCACCCAACATGCTGTAAGAAATCATCCATCCATCCATCCATCCAAGGAGAACCTTGAAGTATCCCTAAATGTCACGAGTTATGACCTATACTTTGAGAGCTCTCAAGCTTTCATGTTTAGGCATTTTCATTTCAAGTTTAGGCGCAGTCTTTTAGCGGAAATCACCCAAATTGACATGATATTGAATGGTATTACAAATGGAGATATTGTTTTTAGTTGTTGCGGCGCGGGCACGGCTGCCGATTGCGACAAGACCACCACCATGATGGCCAGTCAATTGGAGTTGCATCGCTTGAACACGGGTCGTCAGGTGCGGGTGTGCACGGCCACGCGTCTTTTGAAGCAGATGCTGTTCCGTTATCAGGGCTACATTGGCGCTTATTTGGTGTTGGGCGGAGTGGACTCGCAAGGACCGCATATTTCGACCATTCAAGCTCACGGTAGCACCGTGAACACGCCCTACTCGGCCATGGGATCGGGCATGTTGGGGGCCATGTCCGTGTTGGAGATGCGTTGGCGCCCCGATATGGAGGTCAGTGAATGGCAAGAAGGTGCAAGGGACAGGACGAAAGGAGGAATAGGTTGTCTGGTTTCTATTTGTAGGAGGAAGAGGCCAAGAAATTGGTGCGCGATGCCATTGCGGCCGGAATTTTCAACGATTTGGGCTCGGGTTCGAATGTGGATTTGGCCGTGATTAAGGCCAATGATCAGATCGAGTACTTGCGGGGATATGAATTGGCTAACAAGAAGGGCGAACGCAAGCAGCGGTACGATTATCCCAAGGGCTCATCCGTGGTCTTGTCCGAGGTCAAACGACCCGTGATTATCGAATCCACTGAAGTCCGGCCAGTGGCCATGGATACGTCTTAAGAACGGAACACTATGGACGTAAGACTCAAACAACGGAACTACGTTCAAGATTGTGTGTATCACTTTGATCATTTTAATAAATTTTCCTTAAGCTTATTCTTTGACACGTTTTGACTCGCAAAGCCTTAAGATTTGGGACGAGTCTTCTTTTTAGTTTTCTTTGTCTTCTTCCGCTTCGTTTGAGCGTCAGGATCCGGTGATTTTTCATCTTCTCTTGATTTTACCGCATCTGACAGTGCCTCGTTTGCTGGCTCACTCAAATCATCATTGGCTCGCTTGAGCAACTTCAACATGCTCTTCGACATGAAATATGGCCGAGATTTTGAACCATCATTGTGTTTGGAGTCAATTAGAAAGCTTAATAAGATCGTGTCCACGCCCATCTCGTAGACCTCAAGGAACAGAGAAGCTACCACAAAGGACCCGAAGCCTATCAGAAGCAATGGCACAAAACTAGAGTTCATCTGGCTCACTATCTCATCCATCCATTGAGCCTTGAGGCTGAAATGGTACAATATAATTAATACTGATGGCGAGGTAAGCATTCAGAACACCAATACTTGCCTTAGTATGAAGTATGACATGCCCAAAGAGGTGCCCATAATGACCAGTTTGGAGATCAGGATGATCAAGTTCGTGATTCTAGTCAATACTGCCACTCTCAAGACATTTTCCAACAACAGAACGAAGGCCTCCCTGGCTCCTTGACAAAAGTTGCTGCCCTCAATAGCCGTCATAATGTAAGCGTTCCGATTTAAATACCGGATAAACCTAACAACCGATCAAATCAGAAAATAACCCACATGATCCTAATTCAACCAACGGTATGCATACCTTTCCAAACACCAAAAGAAGCACTTCATACACTTTAGAAGGGCCTTGACTGGTGTGCTGTCCTGATTCAGGCTCTTCAATTTCCGCTCCAAGTAGTCCAATCCCATTCGAACAAGTGTAAGGAGGGTCAAAATGAGAGCTCCGAAGATTGCCGTCCCCAAATGATATCGGCAAGTTTGACTCACAGCTCTCATTAAGAGACAATTAGGCATATTCCGCTTCTTGTCTAACACGAAGTACCATCCACTGAAGACTCCTGCTAACACCAATTGACCAAAGGCGACCAATGAGAACAACGTCCAGATTCCGTAGATCCCATTGAAGATCTGATAGAAGGCCACTTCATTGGAAGGTCCATAACGAAAGAAGACACAATTTGCGTCAGAGCAAGAGGCACAATTGAACTGATCGGGTTGACATTGCGAGTTGTGAGTGTAATTCTGTCGATCTGAACCGATGCAAAAGCTATTAGGACAATCATTCAATTGGGTCCGGAATTGAGGTTCGCCCGTTGACGCCAAATAGGTGGCAATCACGAGGGCGATGCCAAATACGAGGATTTGGAGTGTAGCTGGTAGGATTGGGAAAGTGAGAACACTTGGTACTTGCACCACGGCCTTGGATGTCATCCTCAAGATTTCGATAGCGATTTGAATCCTGTTTAATGATTACTGAAGGGTTCAAGATTTATGGTAAAAAAACGTAGGGATGATATTCTAACCTCTTGCGTAAGAATATTACTAACAGGATGTCCACAACCAGTGTAATCGAGCAGATAAACCCAAAGAAGATCCATGTTCCCTGATGGTTATACAGGTATATAGGCTAAATTAAAGAACCATCATCAGAACTATAGGAGTCGATATATTAAAAAAAAATATTACCCAACTCGTGATTTCTGCCTCCCATAAGCTTTGAGCCGTGATAGAACCGAGTTTGGTGGTTTCAATGACGTTCATGTATCGCATGTAGCAAAACGCTGATCCTAGACCCAACAACACGATCGATCCCGCAATCGAACTCCAAACGATCAACTTGGTGAAATATCTCATGCCAAAAATCCACAAAAACGCCAAAACTGCCGAGAATATCAGACACAAGATGATCACGGGCCACGTGGAAGTCAAATCCTCCGTGACTTTTTGGAAGAAATCCCTAGCTCCAATCACTCCCAAAGCCACGTTGGTGGCATTCCGTAACTTATTCAGTGTCACTTGTTCTTCCAAAAGATCGAAATCAGTACTACTCTTGGGTGTTTTGTCATCCAATCTCCAAGCGATATCACGGACAGAAGTCGAATTACCATGGGACAATTGGAATAAATCATCGTCCCTTTGAGAAGAATTTCCTCGTCCCAAAACCGAGAAAACATCGGGCAAACATCGTCCCAAGACTGGTCTAGATTTTACCCAATACGGCGGACAAATCTTAGTCTATTGGGGGTGAAAACTTTTCATTAACAAAATAATGCATGGATTACTTCGAGAAGATTGAATACCTCTAGTAGATCGTTGAGCAAATCTTGATCCGTAATGTTCCTTGTACAATACTGTTCAACACGACTCTTAATCACACTTTCCGGAGTGAGTTTTTGCATCTCGAACTGAACAGAATAAGTCTCTTTGGGACATTCGGACACGCAAATTTGCGGGGTCGGACAACCTGCCACTGGTGAAGCCAATGACAAGCATTTCAAAAGGTCAAAATAAAGGACATTCGGACGACCTGCATGCGGTCCAACCCCACAAATCTCTCCTCGAGAGTTCTAAAACCAATCAGACCCGTATTAAATCAATTGCCGTGACGGAAAATTACATCCCAATTTAAACTTTACAGTTGGATAAATGAGTTTGTTTACATCACCGTGGGTGAATGCGAAAATCCCTATGTAGGCCCACACACCCAAACCCAAGAGAAAAAATGATGAGCATGGGCGTGTCGGTGCATTTCCTATTCTTGGGATTCAGATGGAAAGGAATCTCGGTAGAATCCGTTTTGGTGCTGCAACATCCAACCATCTTGGTTTCACCCGTGAGACCTTTTGTGCCGCTAGATCCAATAAGAACCTCAATCACGGTCAGAATGTATTGTTGGATTCATTTCAATCATTGAGTCATACATTTGGTAAGGCAGGTTGTCATAAATCAGTCCATGGAGAGGGATTGTCTCGACTTTTGCGAGCTCATGACCGTGGATGCGGCTACGGGTACGGCTGAAACGATGGCTTCGGGCACGCTGAGGGCCGCACCCGAGTGGACCACCTCAGTTTTGAAATAGGTGCCCACGATAATGCCCAAGAACAGAATCAGGCCCACCCGTCGATTCGACACGAACTTCCTGGCGCAATCCTCGGGATCGTTAATGTTCAGCGTGTAAATTTGGCGCGCCAGATGCAACCCAATCGCGCCCACGGAAGTATAGAAAGGCCAAGTTTGGTCGCACACGATCCCAGACAGGATCAGGCCAGAGATCATAGTGGTGCTAAACCCGGTTAACCAGTATTTGGTCTGATCGCCGAACTTGAGCGCCGTTGACTTGATGCCCAACACGATATCATCGTGTTTGTCTTGATGAGCGTAGATCGTATCGTAGATAATGGTCCAGGATATGCCGGCCACGTACAAAGGTACACACGCGGCCCAATTACAATTGCCTTGCACGGCTGACCAGCCCAACAAGGCGCCCCAATTAAAGGCCAAGCCCAACACGAGCTGTGGCCAATAGGTAAAGCGTTTCATCACAGGATAAAGCACCACTAAGCCCATGGACGACGCCCCCAACATCACCGAGTACCAATTCAATTCCAATAACACTAATAGACCCAAGCCTAATTGACCGCCGAGGAACACGAGCGCATCAAAGAGCGTCAATTGACCCGCGGTCAAGGGTCTCGAGCGGGTACGGGCCACTTTATTGTCAATATCCCGGTCCCACATATCATTGATGGTACAACCCGCCCCTCGCATCACAAAAGCACCCGTACCAAACAAGGCCAAGGTCTTTAAATCCGGCCAAGCTCCCGGAGGCGAGGCCAATCCGATGCTCCAACCGCAAGGCCAGAACAGCAACCAAGAGCCAATTGGTCGATCGATGCGCATCAGCCGCAGATACGGTTGAATAGCCGTAGGCGCACTGTCTACGAGCGTAGCCGCCACTTTGAATGACTGTCGGCGACTTTGAAGCGTGACTGGCGGTGTGGGTGGACACAGTGGGCGTTGGGCGGGCTGAAACGGACGCCCAGCCTGTCCAAAGAGGGACCGGGGATTGGAGGCGGGACTTCGAAAAGGGTTCACAAAGGGCGAACTAGACCAAAGACTAGAAGAATGAGATGGCCATTGAGAAATCATAGGGATCCCAGTGGAACCTGGACCAGAACGGGAACGAGCTGACTCATGGGGTGGACCCGATCCAGGAGGAATGGAAGAGATGGCACGGAGGCTGGCTCTCAAATCCGGGAGACGCCCCCGTGGGATCAGACTGGACTTGGTGAACATGATTACAGCCTCAGCATCATGGAACGGTTAGTCAAAGATCCATTTATAGGGGGTTTCATGAAGGGTCCAGGCTGTAAGAGAGGAATTGTACAATGATCACGTGTGCATCTAAAGGCAAGGGTTGTGATGATGGCCATGTGCTTTTAGTGAAACTGCGTTTTCAAAATATGGAGCTTACCCAACCGCGGAAAAACACCGTTGTCGCCTTTTCAAGTCATGCTAGGAAGTCGAATTTAATAGTGTTCATAGAAATGTGGGATAATAATACGGTTGGCCTTAGGTTGCGAGGAACTAAATTTATAGAGGTTTTGCTGAGATCAATACCAACACTCCGTCATAGTTGACAAAGTTTCGGACTGTTAAAAATGCCACAAGAGAATAAATATATCGACGACGGACCAAGTAGGCTTAAGAGAGTTGCTTTGGTTATAAAATGTGAACGTTATTTGCCAGGAAACAACAAATCATGCACTGGATTGCGGAGTCCGCTGTCCATTGGACGAGCACGCGAATTTTAAATCATATTGTATATTTATTGTTTTTAGCCACTCATGATAGAAACGCAAAGAGTTTTGGCAATTTAAACACATGTTGGCTTTAGGCATAAATCTTTTATACCGATCTCGCAAATGTTGCCAATTCAAACAGAGGAAGAAAGTAATGGAAATTTTGAATCAAGTACGTAACCAATTATAAGAGAACTGAAATTAAGAAGTTGCCGTTAGGACGAAAAAATGGCACTAAAATAATCATTTGGCAAGCTTGAGGAGCATGGCCGTCTACTGATGTTGTTCGGATCGTATGAGGAAAGCGTATGTATGTACTATCCGTACGAAACGCGAAGAGCGAATGTTTGTATCATTTATCTTCTCTTAAACTTAATCTCTGTAGCTCGTTTCAGTGTGACTTGGATCTTCGCAAATTTAAAGGAGATATCAAATTCATGATGTAAACTATTTCCATCTCGGTTCATCAACCGTTTTCCTGGAATGACATCATTACAAAACTCCTTTCAGAAAAACATTAATGATGAACTTGTCAGATGTTGTCATCAAAAATTGAATGCGCAAAATCTTTATCATATTTATGCGATTTCAAATCAGTATTTTGCTCTAAATTATTCACACCTATTGTGCAATTAAATGAATAAGATAATGAATTTAACGTGAAAATCCTTCTCACACCAACAAGTCCCCTCTTTTCCCTCTTTACAGCAAAAAGGTTGGTTATTTATCTTAATTCAAAGTTTCGGAGAACCGAATGTTCTTGGGGTGTCTATTCTATGTTGGAACATGTCGCTTCCGAGAAGACCGACCCGACCAACGGGCTAAAAAAAAAGAGTCTAGTCGACTCTTTTTCGCTCAGTGCAATGTCCTAAGCCACAAAATCGATCCGCGCCAGCTCTGACGACAAAACTCGTTCTTGCTCATTAAATATCTTAGCCGATCGAACTCACTTTTATGACTTTAACTGATAATAGTGTAAGTTTTACAGCTACTTGCACCCTCAAGCACGCAGCTATCAACAAACACACAGCTAGTGAGATAGTCCGAAATATTTGACAAGTCAAACTAGCGAGCTCTGTGGATCATCAATTCATAATCAACTCGCTCGGGTTCTGGAACACATCATTCACACACGGGGTGGGTGAGTTGGGGTTGGTTGGTTGGGAATCATATCAAAACATGACCTCTGTTCTCTGAATTGGAGACATTTAGCATTTATTTTCGCTTTAACTCTATTGTTGTCTTGGCAGTTTATAAGGCGTAAAGCATTTGCTCGATTTTGAATATGCAGTACAGTATAAAAGGAAATGCAATTAAGTGTGATATGGGTCATATTTCCTGCCAAATGCTAAAGGAATCACGAAAAAAAGAAGGAAAGATGATATTCGCTTTCTTTGGTGACTCATTCTCGAGTTTGTAAAGATAATTAAATGTATTTGACTTTCTCAGATAACTTTCCTGCTGTCAAATTCAATCTGTCAATCATGCATTAGTAACGAATATGTTGTTTTGAATCAAAACGACGCACAAATATTTCACCGAGTAAAGCCTTTTGTCTCGGCACTTTTGATCTGAAGAGTTAATAAATATTTATCATCCCGACGAAAGATTACAATATAAGATTACACATGACGTTTACTTCCGAGCTTCTTTTTACTGACACAACATAACTTGATCAAAACTAACAGAACAGACATTTCATCCTTTACTAAATCTTTTTTTCCACATCAACCACATTCAGAAATAGTCATGTTCTCATTCGTGTCCTGATTTTTTCCAGTGATTGAATGAACCAATCTAAATACAAGAGCATCCAATCCGTACCCGTTTCATAATGGCCGAATCCGCCAAGAAGGTAAGTTCTCTAAACTTTGAAAGCCGTCGCGCCATTTTTCTGTGCATGTCACTTTCAGATAATTCGTGTTTGGTGCGATGGTTGCTACGATATGGTCCATTTTGGTCATGCCAACTCTCTTCGTCAAGCCAAAGCCATGGGCGATTATCTCATTGTAGGCGTTCACACGGATGAGGAAATCACCCAACACAAAGGACCTCCGGTCTTTAATCAAGTGAGCTCAATCAATGCTTTTCTGAAACAATAGATTACGTTGCTTTTATTATGTCTATTTGATTTGAAGGAGGAGCGTTATCGGATGGTTCGTGCCATCAAGTGGGTCGACGAAGTGGTTGAAGGAGCTCCTTACGTCACCACAGTCGAGACTTTGGACAAGTACAATGTGGATTTCTGTGTCCATGGCAATGATATCACCATGACGGCTGATGGTGAGACATTTATTCATGATTGGTTATAGATATTCGCTTATTGGATTATGTTCTTAGGTACGGATACGTATCAGGCTGTGAAAGATGCGGGTCGATACAAAGAATGTGAGCGTACTCAAGGTGTGTCCACGACGGATTTGGTGGGTCGGATGCTCTTGATGACGAAATGTCATCAACTGAAGGGCGAAAAGGAATACGGGGTGAGTGACTATGGCCATCGTTCTATTTCCGTACTGTTTAATAGCGTATGGATGGATTTATCATTTAAATATTGCCAATGACAACTTTCTTACATTTTTCTGCCTTCTTTCGCTTGTTTTGAGTTCAATCTGAATGCCTTGTTTATTGTTAGGTCTCTCTTTTTAGAAATGTGAATGATCACTTAGTTTAGTTCTTCAAAGAAATGCGGGCAAAAAAAGTGGCTGGGTTTGAACAATTTCCGACCCCACCAAATCGTCTTGATATAGTTGACCTAGACATCGATGTTCATAGATTCTACTTTTTTTCAGAGTTCGGACAAAAAGCAAGACAGGGTATGGGAGACTGAGTAACATAGACATGGTATACTAGATTGTTGCCTCATTTATCGAATGGATGGTCCGACCTCTGAGTAAAGGCGATCTATCCAAAAATAGAATGAGAGAAGAAACTAGCCTCGGGAGCGCTTATCCTTGTACTTTCGATAGAGCTAGGAATCCAAATTTCTATGTATTTGTGAGCAAAGTGTTGGATTGAATCAAATCTCCTTGAAAAACTCGTTTGTTCCGAAGAGAAGTATCAATACCTTCCAATTTTAGTCTTTCTTGTTTCATCGTTGCCCTTGTCGTTCACACTTTTTTGTTGCCTTGGATTACCCTATTCAATGTGATTAAGGATGTTCTGGAAAGGATATTTATTATATCCCATCGAAACAACTACCATTTGTTTTCACAATCGTTGCCGAAATCGCTATTTTAGGTGCCGGAGAACCATTCTGATTATTCAATGGATGAATCGGCCCGTTCACCGTGGACAGGCATCTCTCAATTCTTGCCAACTACTCAAAAAATCGTTCAGTTTTCAAACTCACGGTCTCCAAAACCTGGAGACAGAATTGTGTACGTTGCTGGAGCCTTTGACTTGTTCCACATTGGATGCTTGGACTTTTTGGAGAAGGCCGCCGAGCAAGGCGATTACCTAATCGTTGGACTTCATACTGACCCCGTGGTGAACCGATATAAAGGATATAATTATCCTATCATGAACCTGCACGAGCGTACTTTAAGCGTCCTTGCATTCAGGTACGTTACACATAAATATCAGTAAAAACTTTACTTTCAGACAGGAGATGGTCAACCACTTTGACCATTAGAACCTGTGTCGGCTCATTTCAATCGATTTTTAACAAGATGACATTTTTTTTCTAGATGTGTTGATGAAGTTGTGATTGGTGCTCCCTATGCCGTGACCCAAAGTTTAATGGAGAACTTTAATGTAAGAATAACTTTTTTCTATTTCCCTCAAATACAAGAAGTTACTCTACGCCCATGTTCAGGGTGTAAATATTTAGAATGAACGATGATCTGATAATTATGGCTGCACAAATAATGCAACATGAACGTCAAAAAAATGCATCTTAAATGCCAAAAAATGCAAAAATAAAATGCAAGAAGAGCGCACAGTTGAGGAACATTTGGTCTAAATGAAGTATCATTTGTTGAATAAATCGAAATTGAGGGCCATAAGGGCCATTAGAAATATTCATAGCGCTTAGTTCTTCATCAAAAAATATCAAAATAAAAATATATTGTTAATAAAATTGTTAGTAGGGTAAATAAACTTTGCGTTTTGGGTCTGAAAGATCTGCACTTGGAACAGATTTATCCTCAAACTTTCATTCTTTAACTGAAAAACTATTGCCAATACCTAAAATACAAATGTCAAAGAGAAATCTTAAAACTTTGAAGCTAGAAGTTTTTCAACATGGAGCGCAAAACATCCTTCTCTTCCTTCTTTGCAATATATCTTTCATCCAATCAAGGAATTTTGCACTTGAGGAGTCAACCAAAAGAGTGAAAAAATGTAAAAGAATGGGGAATAAATGGCAGCTTGTTCGCCCAGATCAGCACCTCTAGTGGTCAAATTGAAACGTAGCTACTAGCTAGTGGAGTGAGTATTAATGCCACCCTTTGGCAAACCTTCAAGGTTTTCCCTTGATGCTTTTATTTCTTTGTAGTAAAGTGGCATTAAGTTATCAAAATCGCACATTTTGGAGAAATTTTACTGTCAAGATGTTTACCGTTTTGCCAAAGAGTGGCATTAAGAGTAACCATCTGTCAAGTTTGTGTCAATCTTCAGGGTTGGCCACTTGAAACGGGACAGAGAAAATTGTAAATTTTGGAACATCAGCAGCTCTGAATCAAACTGAATCAAAGTGTTATCGTTACAAATAGTGCTCATTATTTTTACTTAAACATTTATTCCCCATTTGGGTTTGATAGATTAAGCTATATTTTTTCTCATAAGTCCATGGGATTGGGCTTTGAGAAGAACGAAAGGAACTTGATCTCAAAACTGATCTTCCTTCAGATTTCTGTTATTTGGAAGGTGTTAAAGGGTAATAAAAGGTACAAGCTTGATTTGATAAGGTTCAAAAACTCAATACTGATGTCATTGGATAAATATGTTACGCAAATTGCTGGTAAAAGTAATCCTTAGTGTCGGATGTGATTTATTTGCCTGTTTTTTAAGTGCAAGGTCAATTTTAGGATCAATTCTGTTTCTTCTCCAATCCCATGAACCTTTCTATTGAACTCTCAATTGGACCCAGTTATGGGATGATTGTGGAAGGTGCTGATAACAGAAAAGGGGCCTTTCTGCAATTTGATGACTGGATGACAAGAATTTCATGACGAACTTGTTAACGGAGAACCTCTACTTTATTGCTAATTGACTTCAAAGTTCCGTCAAAAAAGGGGGCCACTTAGAGAAATCGTTTTTTAACAAAAGTTCTAGATGATAGTATAATGAGAACTATTTGTAACACTGATTTTTTGATTCCGAGCCCTAGTGGTCAGAAATTTACAATTTTCCCTGCGCCGGTGTAGGTGGGCAACCCTGTAAACACAAGCCGTGTTGACATTTTGCATGGTTCAATGAGATGCTCTCTTTGAGTTAAAGCACGAAGAATATATTAGCTTAAACAAACATCCACTTAAAGCGTTACTTTTGTTTATTTGCGTTAATCTAAAACATAGTTACAATGTATGAAATGCTTCGTGATAAAAATGAATCAAATGTCTTAGTTAGTGTGTAAGTAAGTCTGTTATAAGCATTTTAATAATGTAGTCTACCCACACCAAAGTGAGGTCTGATCAATCATTAAATGAACATGTGAGTTTGAATAAAGTAGCTCATGGGATGGGATGATCATGAGAGCCCCAAGAGTTTCTTTGAGTCTGAAAAGGAAAAGCGCTTTAAGTCTGTCTGATATTGCTTTAGTTGTCTTGAACAATTAAGTTCAATTTTGTTTTAATGCACATTCGATGCTACAAGGAATTGATTGCTTTTTTTCGTTCAAAATTTTCTATTCAGTTCGGCGAATTATAGAAGTGCGATGAAGTATCGAAGGCTTTTACTAATGTACTTGTTGCAAGATTTTCAAAATAATACAGTTTTGACTTGGTATAAACTTTCCCGAACAAATCCTAACGCAAATCTATGATTTGATTCATATGGAAATTATTGTCTAGACTTTCTTCGTTCGTCCATAAAAAAATGTAGTGAGCATGTACTCTGGATCAGAAACCCCTGATTACTATTTTTGTCTGAACTCTGGTTTTAGGTCTAATGTCTAAGTTTAAAGGCCTTTTCCTTCATGCGTTACCATATGGTATTTTGTAAGCAAGTGCCGCGTGCTCACCTTCGCCTTTCAGGGAGTTGTTCCATTACCAAGTTTCCTCTCTCCTTTTCTAAATGTGCGTGTCTCTTGGTTTTCTACGAGAAAGCAATTACTGTGGAGGTAACCAAAAAGTATGTGCTAAGACTTGTTACGATAATGCTTCGTCTCTTGAGTTGCATCAACGCTTTCCTCAATTTGCTTGTACATGATTAAATTAACTTTCCCCAAATCAGTTGAAACCAACAGCATGCATGCATTTAAGTTCATAAAATTCAATATCATTTGATTCCTTCCGTGAAGTATTTGCCAAAGTCGTCAATTATAGGTCAGTTGCTCATTTAATGGGACTTTTGTACCTAGACCATTCTCAAACATGTTTATTTAGAGTGAAATCTTTCTTATTCCCACTATACTTCTTTGCGCTCTAAACAACTCATCTCATAGAAATAGGACAATGACGAAAAGCCAGTTGTTAAGGACGTTTGGAAGTGTAGTGGAACACAGACAAAGAAGAAATAAATAGGTTTATTGAGTAAAGTCTCAGAACACAAGCAATGGGTCTTTTTTTCCTTTAGAAGTATTTTTGCTCTATGGATGGTCTATAAAATGCGAAAAACTTTAAACTGACATTTTCGACAGCGCCTACCCTTTGCTTGATCCGGTGGCAATAGTATGTTTGAAGAGCTCACTCACTCCGGTCACAATCAAAAAGGTTAAAGAGGTTAAAAAAAGGTAAATCAGTTGTGGTAAAAGGTCACACAATAAATTATCCTTTATAAGAAGTTGTTAACATCACATTGAGATCAGGTTACATTTCTTAAACATTTCCTTTAGTAATAAATCAGCACAAATGACAAAACTCCTTGAAATGATGTTAGAAGATGGGAAGGAACACAACGATTTTAGTTTGTTTATTTAATTAATAGAGATATAAATACATTGCCATTTTTTGGTAATGGTGCTCAAACTCGTAGACAAAAGCATAGCTACAAACCAGGGGTCGGCAGCCGGTGGGCCGCAGCACATATGTGGGCCCAGGCGCTATGGGGAAAGTCCAAAATAGTGGGCCCGTGAGCCATCCATAGTGCTGTGCTAGTCGGCCTAAACTCTTTGATCGTTAGTTTGTTGGCCCCTGGACCTACCAGCGTCTGTTTGGTGGGTCCTTTTGACAACGCGTAGTGAAATTGGTGGGCCCTGACCTAAAAGCGGTTGCCAACCCCTTCTATAGACCAATTTAAAGAAAACCGGCATTTCTGTCACCTCGATAGATTTAAAGTTAACAAACCCACAGAGTTCCCAGAGTGGAGATACCACAGCAGGCCGGCCGTGACTTTTTGTAGCGGGCAGCAAGGGCGAATCTGAAACAGCAACTAGTTGAAACTTGCCCAAATAAGTCCTACGCACCGAAGTTTGTACCATGATCTTCCACTTGCTTGGGCAAGGTTTTACGATATTCTTCGGAAATATCTGCTTTTTCCCTCCAACTTACAACTTATGGGCAACTTTGGTTTCAGTATCAGCTGAAAACAAGGCAGACAAAATGACAACAATGGTCCCTCTATACTTCTCTAAGAACAAACCTTGCCTAGGTGCCCTCTCTTGTTCTCAAAATGAACAACTCCCCGTCAAAACAATCGGCAAAGAGTGAATACAAAGTGCATAAAGAGTTTCTTTCAAGGCAAATTACGTGTATTTTGCTGCCTTATAGCACATTTTTACTGTTTCTTGCTATATTAGGACATCATGGATTTGCCTTTATTAGAATCTGGCACTTTTTTTGGCGTGTTGAGCTCCTGAGGGACTCCATGGCAGAGGTGACCATGGGGAGTGTTGGCAAGGTTGACTTGTGCATAGCTTGCAGAAAAGTGTCTGAGGGATGAGATATTTAGGAAATCTACAGTTGACTACACTATTATTGTACTACGTGTCCCCAGAACCACTATTCGGATGGCTAAGGAGAGAAATCCACCATTCTGCCATGAACAGTAAAAGAAGATGCCACAAGGCCAAAATATCGCACAGGTTGATCGCGCTTTTGCAAAATTCATCGAAATTTGTCTAAATTGATATCTTTTCTCGTCAAAGTATCTTGTTTTAGCGAACATATCTTGAATGCGATGAAATACAACAATGTGATTTTTTGCTTTCACATAACTGCACGGTCTTTAATAATCCTTGAATTATCTTAATGTTTCTCAAACAACTCTGCGAGTTGTTTGCTCACATGGATTCTTTTAATGATTTATGAATGCACGTAAGAAAAGAAGTTGGAAAATGAAAAAGACGAATAGGAAAAGAGGAGAAATGTTAAAATTACTGAAGGGAAACAAACAAATATAACCAAGGACAAACAAAGACAAACAAACGACAGCATACCAAACAAATAGAAATCGCAAACCAAGAACAAACAAATTGAAAAGAGAAGTCAACAGCTGTTGTTTGTTTTGGTCTCCCCGAAAACCAAGGCTGCTAGAAATGGCATCCCTTAGGAGTTGAAAAAGGTCAAAAGAAAATCAAAGTCTTGAAAAATTTGCGAAAGGCAAAAGTAAGTGTTCCATTTGCATGGAATATATTTATTGGACCAATAAATCATTTCAATAGCAATAATTAAGGTGGCGAAAATAATCATTAGACACTCGCTTTTACAAATCATCACAAATCTTGACAGCAACACTGTTTTTATTTGGGAATGGTACAAATTTACCCCAAACAAACAAATGTATTCTGAAAACCCAAACAAATATACAAACAAACAAAGAAATGGCCAATTTGTTCGCATCAGTAGTTAAAATATTATTAGCCAGATAAAAATAGATGTGCTTTGTAGATTTTTCTTGGAAGGGTATCTTTCTTTCTTACAAGTCGGTCATTAAAGCTCAACTGAAAAAATGTTTTTGAAAGCTATGATTGGCATACAAGAATTTCCAATAGATTATTTGTCAAAAATTTCTTGTTAGGAAACGAGTTGTGGTGTCTCTGTTTGCCCACCGTTTACACCTTTGAGGAAGGAAAGATAGGAAAGGGAACAAAAACAATGATGCCCCGCCCATGACTATCCTTTAGCTCCTTAGAAAACAAACTTATCCACAAAAGTGGAATTCAATTAGCGTAAACCCCAATGCTACTCGTTATTTGAATCCGGTGCCACTTTGGAGAGACACTTTGGGCGGTGCATGGAAGGTCGGGTGCTGATATTTCGTATAAGGCAAGCCCTCTGTATTGAAAAACATCCGACGATAAAAAAAGGCGGCAATTGAAGAATTCATCCTCTCGAAATTGTGGAACAGTATGCCGTATTCGTTCTTGCATCTAAGCAAGGTGCAGAAAATGGCATATTTTTAGAAAAATGGTAGCAAATGGCCCCTGAGGTGTTGAGCTCTCGTTCAATTGCTCTGATTGAGGTAAATAAGCTAGTGGGAGCACCCCTGAAAGTCTTAAATTGAAGGAAGATATTGTCAGCCAGTCTTTCATTATATATTTATGATATTGTCGCCTGTGGCCTCATGGTTGCGATCAATGAGTTTTTTGCTGATCACAAGCACTCATTACCAATTTTTGTTGCGATTTCATGCCATTTCCGCAATTGTGAGAAGATGGATTCTCCAATCTTCACTAAATGACGTCATGCGATAATCAACATATTGGCCTTGCGTCACACAAAATTTCAACATCTTAACTCTATGCACCGCCCATAACGTCACTGTAAAGTGGCGGTGGATTCAAATGACGCAACGTGTATGTGCGAACTTCTCTATGAAATAATCGGACATTGATTGGCCTTCCCACTATCAAACTACGAACTTGAGAATTGACGAGTTTGGTAACGAAAAAAATCGATCAACCTTGATTGACGGATGAGATGGTTTTGATCTGCTTTAACTCAGCGATCTATTCTTTCTATGAAAGGAATTACTCCCTCTATTTGCTCTTTCCTGCACAGAGATTACTTTTTCTTTCCGCTCGGTAAAATGTTCAAACATACACTCGGTTGCAAGGCTGACTTGAAAGTTTCCATTGTAACAAGTAACCAAGTTTTATTCATCTCTCTACAGGTGACCCTTGTTTGCCATGGTGAGACGTACGTGAGCCCATGTGAAGATGGCACTGATCCGTATGAGGTACCAAAGAAATTGGGCAAGTTCCGCCTTGTCAACTCGGGGAATTCACTCACCACCGAAAAACTTGTTCAAAGGATTGTGGAAAGGCGATTAGACTACGAGAAACGTAATGCCAGAAAAGAGGAGAAAGAGATCGCTGCTTATGAAGCTCTGCAAAAGAGCAAGGTTCAAGGGTAAGACTGGAATTACTCCAGTCTATAATCATCACTATCATCCCGCCAATAACATCACATTGACATTCAATACCTCTCTTGGATTGAAACCCAAAAATCCACTTCACTTAGTTCAACTCTATTTCACAACATCAAATCCCCTAATGTTTTTATTCACCGTTCCTGAATGAACGTGACATCAATTTTGAAACCCTAGACGTTTGTTGTCGAAGTTATAATAAACACATATCTTATTTGACAAAGTGGCATTTGGTACATTCTCCTACAAAAAAGGTATCAGAGCCTTTGACTTTGTGACGCTTGTTCCTTTGTGTTCCCTCACTTTTTGAGTTCCCTTCAATAGCAGTATAAAGCTCAAAGTCCTTTGTGTGGACGGACCAAGGTCTTCTGATTTTTCCCTGATCCCAAGAATTTGACCAACTGCCAAGAGTTCAAAATGAAAGACCAATTCAATCAATGACCTTGTGGGTTGAAACGTCTCGCGCGAGTTAGAAACTGCAAGCAAAAAGGGCTCGTTAGCGAGCCTGGCTTTTAAAAAAATGTTTCGTTTATTGTCGACAACTGCCAATCAAGCGAATTGAATAAACTGAATTGATCACTTTTGAATAGCACATGAAAGCTTGCTCCAGCCCACCAATCCACATCCATGTATGAAACAACACCGATATGTGAGGATGATTTAGAGTTGTCTTTAAAAATAAATTAATCATCTTCGTAGGGGGATGGGAAATGTGAGGAGAAGTGAATTTGCTACAAAAATAAGGTGATCCGATGTGATTGAAGAGTTTGTACATTAATACGTAGAACATTCACATGGGAACATCAATCTACATTAAGGGTCTTTTTTTGCTTTTTGAGGTCCAAAAAGCCGCAGGGTACTTAGACCCGATCAAAGCAATCAAGCTTCACTGCTTGAAGAGATTACTCATTGATTGACTGAAAGAGGGAGTAATGACGTCTGAATGAATATGCCAATTATTTACCTCGTATATAGTGTCTATATGCTATTGAATTATATCATTTTTTGTTGCTATTTGGTTTAAAAATTTAAGCAGTGGGTTTAGTTGAAAGGGCCTGATTTTAATTGGCTCCTTTGATTCCGTGATGGAAGATGCTGCTCTGAGAAGATATTGGTTTGGGCTCACTCGGTGTGGTCACTGTAGGCATGAGACCCAATTCGCCACCCTGGAGGTAAAAAGGATTCCTGACCACCATTTCTTCCATAGCAGTGGTGTTGGCCGCCAATCCTGGGCATTCGTAGACGGTGTCGTCGCTGTCATCCTCATCCTCGGTGCAGTCGTCGGTATCGTATTTGGGACTAACCAGATCGTGGGTCACTTGTTCGGCGGGGCTGGGCATGATGATGGCTTGTTGGGCAGCAAAGAGGGTGTTGGTCATTTTGTTGGCCGCTGCTGCAGTGGTTCGACATAAAGCTGAAGATGACAGACCTGGAGGGTCATGAAGGATCAATTTTCCCGTAAACAGAGGCTGAAACGGAACGTGGTTTTCGTGTCATTCACAGTCGACAAAACCTTGGTGCACAGATTGTGAAAGTGAAAGGATAAGGGCCAGTGCTCTGCCAAATTTAGACATTCTGATCAACCAATCTTTTGTAGAAGCTGGGAAGCAATGAAAATATTTGAGATACTGAAAAATTGGTTCCAAATTGAGAACCCTTAGGTGGTGCTTTTCTATGAAGCAATACCAAATTGTAAAAACAGATATCCAATTTCAAGACACTTGCAAATTTTTCCAACGAGTAAATAGCCTGATCCCCACCTGCAAATGGGGTTCGAGTTATAAACTCTTGAAACTCGTTCCCTGGCCCTCTGATGGTCCACTCCAACATAACTTCGTGTCCATGGTGAGGGATATCCAATTTGAAACCAATATTGTTAAACTTTTTTTGAACAGCTCATCGCTAATTAACGTTTCTTTACCATTGCCGTGTGTATTCATTAATTCAAACTTGGAGCGGGATAAGTTTTCTCGTTGTCATCAATAGAAAATATTTCTTGATAATATGAATAAAAAAAGCCTCCTTAGCCTTGCTTTACTTCTCATGTCAACTAGAACATCTCCTTGCATTCACATCTGATCCATCGCACTCTAAGTATATACTACTTCTCACATTTCATTTTAAAGAGGTTCTTTTGGACACAAGATTTGGCCAGTATGCTGGAAGCTCAGAGGCAAGGTCAACTCAAACTAGATGGTTGGTAAAGCACCCATAAATGACAGTTTCTTCGACTTTCGTACCAATGTAATTTTCTCGTCCTTACCGTGACGGATGTAATTCAATTAGAAGGCGAGGGCACTTTTCCGATTAGTCTTTGACGCACCACTACTGATATCTAGGGACGACTTGGATTACATCTAATTACTTTGAGTCTTCGTTACAGAAAGTAAGTTTCTTGGTAAATACGATCTTCAATGGTCTTTGAATCACTGGGAGTTACAATCAAGGTTCACATGGGAAAAAGATCACAAACTTTAAGGTTGTGAAGCGAAGAAATTGCAAATTACTGATAGGGAAAAAGCATTTTTTCCTCGAATCAAAGTTCAGCAAACCGACTCGTCAGTTTTTTCCTTAGATTTTTTCAACATGGCGGTTGGAATATCAGATTTTTCGACATTTTAGAGTTTTTCGCATGCTTTGGTAAATATGATGAAATCACATCCGTCAAGCTCAAATCTTGATTGAATCAATTCAGAAAAGCGATTTTGAACCAATGCCAGTGAGGAGTTTGATTAAATGGCCAGAATAACCTCTTTTGAGTAGAGTTATTAAGGGAATAAATACACTGACTATAACACATTAATAAACTCAACTCAAACTTCTTCTTGACGTTCCTATTTTGATTATTCACACTGTATTTTGAAATTTGATAGATAGTTAAATTGACTTTTGTTTAATCGAAGCCCAAATGTATTTTTTCCCTAAATTCGCTAAAACTGTGACGTCCAATCAATCAACTTCAAATTTTGAGGATTTAAATAGCGAGGTCAAAAATAAATCCAACAAATTAGCACGTGAATTTTCTATAAAAAAGTATGAAGTCATGGTCTGAACCCTGAGCACCTGCTACTTCCCATGCCCCGGTATTTCATCTCCGCATTCTCTGTAATATTATTGGTAGTCCAAGTATGGACGCTTCTCAGAAGGACCCTGAACAATTAGGCCACCATAAGTCGTGTTGGTGTTACTTGCATAACCCCAAAATTCCTGATTAGGCAAGGGTCCTCTCACCAACTAACATGAATTAGAAAGGTCATGGAGATCTATTTCGTGCACTTGAAATCCTCACCTGATTAAGGTTGCCATGGGTAACCTTGGCATTCCTCTCATCGTGTCTCAAAAGATGTCCTCGCTCATAGGATGACGGGGGTCCAAACGTTGGATGGCCGTTCCCACGCAATTCAGGTGGAGTCTCGTCATCAGCATTAGGGCTTCTCATATTTCCAAAGAGGGCATGGGTTTTCGTCAGATTGATCTTGTCCACCACACATTGAGCTGCCAGACCGACGCCCATAGCCACAAAGACAGCCACGAAAACAATGCCAATCACCAATCCAACGATAGCTTTGTGCCGATCACCGCCACTGAACGCGTCAGTTCTTGATCCAAGACCAAAGGGTTCAAATTCAGTACGGCTCCGGGTGTCCTTGATGTAACTAGATTTGGGTTCAATCGTGTTCTGATTATACCCCGACGACGTTTCCAATTCTTTTTTGGCTTGGGGGGGTTTGGTGACCACATGTGGGGAAACTTCCTGTTCGCCCTTGGGGGAATTAAGTTGGTTCAAGTCCTCTTTGTTCTGAGTCGTTTCCACGGGAAGAGTTGGTATCGCCTGGGGGGTTAAAGTCGAGGTTTGAAGAGCGTTCAAAAAGTTCGATGGACCTGGCTTGGTCGCCTCTGGCTCTTGAGGTACATTCCGTTGAGGGCTGGGTGAAGAATGGAAGGCCTGTTGTATTGTTGAGAGCGTCACGGAGGAAGGTTGCTTCATCCGAATGGCCTGAGTTCTGGGAAATTGTGGCTGTTGACTCATTCGATTGCCAAAAGATTGGGGTCGGGGCCATTTCATTACAGGATGATTGGGAAAAGCTGGGACCAGGGCATTGGGGACTCCAAGACCGGGATTTAAGCCTGGACTCTGAAGTGGCTGGGCGAACTGATTGGTTTGTTGTTGAAGCCGATTGACGGGTCCTGTAGGATTGTTCTGCTGCACGAGATAAGGTTGGGTCTTTGGTAAGAACTTGTCGAAAGCTCTTCTATGATGACTGTCTTGTCCTAAGTGACCCGGTACAAACTTGCCAACATCTCGTCCTGAGGTATGGGATAAGGGTAATGTTCCAGGTGCCCCAACATTTGGAGGCCAAAAGGGAGGTCCTCCGAGCTGATTGGAAGATGGAACGGAAGGCTTCACTGGAGAGCTCTTCTTGGTTAGATATAACCCATCCACGGTCTCGGGATCAGCCACAACATATTGGACAATTAAGAGGGTTAGAACAATATTCACGATGCACCTCCATGCGGAACCTCCCTTCATGTCCATGGAGGTAACTATACTGTCGGGATAATTCCTTCCATTCTTCAACACCTTGGAAAGCTCCTTTCGGGCGTACTTGAGGATCAGTCGGTGGAGCCGGGGGCAGAGAAGCGGGCTAAACTTGGGAGGGAGTCTCTCTTTCTCTCTACCTCTTCTCGCTCTCATATTATTAAGATGAGAGAATATCTACCACTGGCCTTCCAGGACACACAAGATTCAGGAAGAAAGACGAAGGACTGGTTCGGAATGGAAGTGGAAGCCAATGGCCTCTGGACTCACGCACATTGCCACTGGCACTCGCTCTTTGCCAACCTCTGTACCAATGGAGTGTCTCTGTTCCTTCAGCTTTATGGCGCCTGTTTGTGTCAATGGAAGAAGACAGATGGACATTGGAACAACATCGACAACACGACGTCCTTTTGCGATGTGTCTCTGCCAGCCTTCCTCTTGTCATCAGCATTAATCTCTCAGATTTACTATGGGGAAGATTATGAGGACCCTATGGGGACGAGCTGGGCCTCACAGCCTAAGTTACATGACGCCTGGGGCCTTCTCAATTCGCGGGCAATGAGAGAAAGCCATGTTTGGACTTGGTTTTCCCCCTGTGGGCTTGATAAGGCCCTTCCAAACCTTACATTATTTCGTAGACTTGGGTTCAATTCGAGGAACGTTTTTTTCTCATACGAGTACGTACATAAAGGTGGTTGTTGAAAAAAAAAGACATGATTGGTCCCAGGAACTCCAAAAGCACATTCTGAGAGAGGCCATAACGGCCTGTTGAACGTTAATTGAAAGTCTCAGAGTGCTTTGACAAGGCTAAGTATGGACAATGTACACACACTTGAGAGCTGTGTCGAATGTCGATGCATCATCTATCGCCATGGATCACTTGGAACGACGTTGTTTGAAAAAGGGAACCATGCATAAAAATTAGGATAAAAATGGCATTTGTGCGTTGAGTACCGCCAAGGATCCTTGAACTCATTACTTGAGGTATTTTTAGTCCAAGGTTCAAGGATTATAGATATTTCCCTTCTCCATATTTTCCATTGAATGACGATTGTCATGTGTGAGAAAAATGAAACAGTTGGATTGTCATAATTTTCCATTTATCTAACAACTGGTAAGCGTTTGTGGGTAAGTAAAAATAACTCCTTTGATCGACTCTAGATCAAAGAAATAAGAGAAAAAATGAACAAAATTACGCTTGAACCAACCTTATTACATTCAATACACTAATCAATGGACTACTTGACAATGTACTAAGCTTAAGTCATTTTTTCCAATGGGTGTGAAACAAGGATCCACGTTGACCAAATATGTGAATAAATTGTGTTTTGAAAAGCTCAATAACATGAGAAAGGATATAACGATCGTGAATGCATAAAAAGAGCATTTTTTGTGAATACATAGATATAGAGTATAAGTTTTCCTGTGATTTCGAATTCTTTACGAGTACTTGCTCTTGTGTGTGAGAATCTTTGAATGTAGATGAAAGTAAGAGCATAAAAATAAATATCATTCATATGCAAGTCCTTTGTTAGGAACATCAGATACAGATGCCTGCAGTGTTTTGTCCGACGGACGCTCTTAAAAATTGAGAACGTGAATAGAAATTTGTTCAACTAGAGAGAGGATTTAGTGAAAGTTTTAGAGTGTACTAAGTTAAGCTCCAAACATAGGTGCTTATTGAGTTTCAATAAAAGAAGTTCATTTCTATAGCTCAAGTACCAATTGAACCGGAAAGTTCAGTATGGAAGGCTGATATCTCGGTCACTATTTAAACACAATAGCTGAATGAGAATTGTTGGTTTTTAAAATGTTTAAATATCGTAAATGCAAAACGTTTTTAAAATTTGAATACTAAGGCCAAAGGCATATTTTTCAAATCCAATTACATCACAGTCTTACAAGGATCATTTGAAGAAAAATACTTGTTATTTTTAAGTCAAGTTCATTTACCCAAAATAAATTAAAATTAAACACTGACTTTCTTAGCTTTTACAGTTGCAATATGTTTGATGTATAAATTACGACTTAACATTCCGTTTTAACAAAGTCTGATTTGCAGATGCTTGCTTGCTATAAACCGAATTAGCTTAAAATGCATTACTTTAAAACCAAATAAACAAAATTTGAAATCTAGTCCCAAACAAGTCATTTTCGTTTTCTTTAAAAAAATCTATATTGGGGCTTTACAAAAAGTTGTAACAATTACTTCCTGGGACACAGTTCATGTATTAATTCGTTTAATTAATTTCGCTATTAATCAATAAACCATATGATAACATCAAGCATTCTAGAAAATAGGGATAATCTTATTCTTATATTCCATTCCAACACTATTTATCATTTAAGTGACTTTGAACTGGCGGATTTTTTAATACCGCTACAAAGAATGGGATTCCTTGTAAAAAGAGAGTTGATCATGAATATAGTTTCTATAATTAACGTTTATATGAAATTTGATCTACCAATGAGTTACTGTTGGTAGATTTGTACAACCCTTGAATAGTGGGTTGGTTTGGTCAGGAATAGTTTTTAAAAATTTGTCCAATCCTGCCTTAAATGCTGTTAGAGGATCAGCTCCTACATATTTGCGACAGCCATATTAGTGGCCATATTAGCGGCCATTTTCTGATTTTCTGCCACTTTGTGCCACTTTCTGCCATTTTCTGCACTTGGTGGTAGAAAATGGCAGAAATTCAGTAAAAGACAAAATTTGCCATCACTGTCTGCTAGTTTTCACGACATGGAACTGCATTACTAGAATGAAACTCTTTTGTTAGAACAGGTCATGTGGTGGTTTACATCTAATGTTTCGCCAAATATTTTCCGCCTTTGAACGGGCTTGAAGGCATGGCACAGACCATTCAAATTCTCCAGAATAACGAATCCAAAATTAATAAAAAGCGCGTGCAGCATTCAAATATGAACAGGGATTAGAAGTGCACCATAATTTTCACAGTATTTGAGGTTGTTCATGAGTACTCTTTAAAATACAGTGTATTAGGATGGACATCAAAAAGCCCCAATCAATCTGGCCCTTGCATATGGCATAGTTAAAGTGCCGCTGCCTTCACTTGATAGAATTGCAAAGCTAAATTTGGAAAAATCATTATTAACTCGAAAAACTTGTGCTTTCAAAAATAGGCACAAATACCTCAACTCAATATCAACCCAATTTGTTTACGTAATGAAAAATTGCAATTATTTCCTTTTTTCTAATTTCTATTAGAAATCTAGTCATTGTTTAGAGAAAGATCGCAATCTAGTTATTTGGAGAGTCAAGAATAAATGTTGAAGAAGATGATCGCTTTCTGAACTGAAATTATGAACAACTCCCCTCCAAGAAAAACATGGTTATTGCACACCAATAACCCTTTGGTTTCGATTGTTCGTGTTTGTTTATGACAGCCCAACGCTAAAGAAACATCAACAATATCTTCCATCTTAGAAATAACAGTCACGATTTGGGAGGAGAGTTTTCCTCCTTCACCGTATGTATGGAGGTCTATCCGTATGAAGGAAACAGAAGCCTCTTCAACCAGCATAAAAGCAATTGTCAAAACCGAAGACGTCAACCAATTTGAAGGATACTTCCAAGCGGAATTTGTTAATCTTTTCGTGTGGGTTGTGATCAAATTATTAGGTCACATTGACGGGTTTCATCTGTCTGAGTACTCTAAAAAAATGAGTTCAAGGACTAAGGCTGAAAAAATGCAGTTGAATCAGAAATGTTTTTGGTTAAAACACTGATATAAGAATTTGATTGCTCAAAAATATTCCAGCAATTTTTATTGAAATTTTTGATTTCAACTTGCTTCGTGCACATTTCTTAATGATAAAAACTGCAAAAAACACGCATAAATTATGAAGTTAACCTGTACAAAAAAAGGAACTTTTTTGTTGGTAAATGCAAATTTTTGTTAATCATTTCAACTCATTCGTCATTGGATGCTGGACAAAAATTGTACAAACATAAAAGCACCTACGCTTTTTTTGTGTTTCCTCAATCACTCTCGATATTGATTTAAATCTTATTCGGTGCCTTTTTCGCTCATTATCGCTAAACCCCAAAATCTTTAGTCTTCAGTTATCATCACAATTGAAGAATGAGTCTTTCCATGCAATTTAAAAAGTCCAGGCATAAAATATGCATATTGTTTTTCAAAAATGACAAAAGAACAATTGTAATTCGAAAAAAATGGCAGGATGCATTACTTAGATTTACATCTTCTCCGTCATATCAACAATGTTTTGAGCTTGCTTCACCAAGGGCATATCAATCATACTTCCCCGGAAGGTGAACGCCCCTTTTCCATTGGCCTCATGTTCCCTAAACTCTCGAATCAACTGAGTTGCCCATTCGATCCGATCTTGACTGGGTGCAAAAGCAGCTTGCACTATGGGCACTTGACCAGGATGAATCACCTGTTTACCCGTGAAACCCATTCGGGCTCCTTCTTCAGATTGAACTTTGAGGCCATCCAAGTCTTGATAGTCGATATGTACCAAATCGATAGCTTGTAATTGAAATGCTTTTGCGATGGTCACTAGTTTTTGACGGGCATACAGAAGCTCTCGGGCTTCGGGTGTGCGGGTGGCTCCGATATCGGCTACAAAATCATCACTACCAAACACCAATGCTTCGGGAATAACCGGACAAAAAGTCCGGAGTAACGAGGCTTGCTCGCAAATCTCAGGTAACCGCATCAAGGCTCGTGCTGATTCTATGAAGATTATCAATGGGATGGGATCTTGGAGTTGATCATGATGAGATAGAACTTGATTCAATTTCTGGCCGAACCAGATCAATTGTTCGGCTTCATCCACTTTAGGTAGATGCAAGGCCATGGGCAGGTTTTTCCCACCTAGAACAGTTTTTAGGTCGTCTTCACACAAGCCACTCTCAACAGAATTGACCCTGACGGAACATTCGGAACGTCCGAAATCGACTTCTTGATCGTCCAAAATTCTGCGGATATTTGTACGGGCATCTTGCTTCTTATTGATCGATACTCCGTCCTCGCAATCCAGGCAAATGCAATCGGCCCCTAATTTAGGGATTTTGGCCACTTTTCTCTCGTCATTGCCTGGCACATACATTAAGGCACGCCTTGGGGTGTATTTCTTGGCAGGTATCGCACTTCCAAAAGACCGAAACTGGCTTTTGAAAGGTCTCTGAAAGGCCAATTGGCGCATTAGACGAGACATAATCTCCCTGTAACAAATAAACGGAAACTTGAGAAACTGAACAAGCGTAAAGGAAAGGAATTAATGGATATTTCAGCTATATTTAAAAAAACTTTGTATCATAAAACAAATCTAGTCAGGGACTAGCTATAGTGATCGGGACTCTTCCCAGTTCCAACAGGGTGTGAGTAATTCCGGACCCGAATTTCATTTTGACAATTCCAGTTAACAATAATCACAACTCATTTCGGACTGTTCAAGAGTAACATCACGGATTTCTCCATGTTCAAAATGGCCCCAGTGGCATCGGATTGATCCAAATGCTTTTGGGCTTGCTGACAATGAAAATTGGCCCGGGATATATCATGTTCCCCAGGGGTTCGATCTCGGGAGGCCTTTTCCAAGCAATCGGAAAACGATTCGTCCAACGTCGTGCCATGAAGAATATTCAACGTTTTGGCGAGGATCGACGTGGCCGTGACAAAGTCTTCCAATTGAAGGGCGGAAAGCGCATATCCGCAATTTGATCGGGCGGCTTCAAATTGGTTGGGCGGCAAATAATCGACATGGACCCGTTTTCTAGACATGCACACTCGCTCCATGACCCCCTGGAACAAGAATCGCATGGAAAAAATCAAGCAGGGAGCTCATCACGTATCTTAGTGGACATTGTTTATTGCATCATAAAAATAAGTATTACTCTTGACCGGTTTGCAGCAGTCTTAATGCCTTTTGAAGGTTATCAATGGCCGTGGCCGTGTCTTCGTAATCCAACGCGCTCGATGCATATTTACACAACTTTTGGGTTTTCAAAATCTGCGCCGGTGTCAAACCACAAGCCGAGGGAATCTCAGCTTCTGAAGGGTTCGGAGCCACGGGATCTACTTTGGACAATCTCGGAGAAGGTACGGGTGGTTTACTTTCGGCTTCTCCCGGATTTAGATGCTCCGTCGTTTGACTAGCCGGCGGTATTTGCGGGGTCAAATTGTCCTCGCTTGGTTCCAATCCCTCGCCCTCTTCACCCATGGGACCGGGAATGGGTCGCTCACCGTTCTTCAAGCAATTATGTATATAAGCCGCTTTCCACTTGGCATATTTCCGAGCATGGGCGTTCTCCGGTGTGAGTTCGCCAAATACGGTCAAGACATCGAAGAGAATCCCGGCTGAATAGAATGATTTGACGACGTTCTTGTTGAACTGTCCATCTCGATCTTGTCGATCAGCCCAAGCAAACAATTTCATGGCGTAGTTTTCAATGTGGGCGTTGGCCACAACCTCGGAAGTGATGGCCTCATTGGCTGCCAAGAGCTTCTTTTCGCGTTCCAACCAGTCCATAAGGGGGATGAGTACGGCCTTGGCCTCTTTGGAGGCTTTGTCGAGCTTAAGGCCGCTTTGAAGAGCGGCTAATCGACACCAATAGGTCACCACGGGGTCGCGATTTTCGTGTTCCGAGGCGGTTTTCAGAGAGTGGGCGATGGGCTTAAGAGAGGCGGGCAGAGGAGGGAGTGGCAGGTGATGAGGGGCGTTAGAGGATGATGACGACGAGGCCATGGTCAGAACAAGAAGATGGGCTTCGAAATTGAAGCGTGAAGAAGAAGTATAATAGTGACTCACGGAATGGGCCTTATCATAATATTGTATTCACATTTGATAGTGCCTACTTGGATTTTGGTCTGGCAAGTCTCAAAGTCAGCTGAACGAATCTTTGTTTTATGGCGGGAGCTGTGGACATCTTTAATTTAGGTCAAGATAATTCTAAATGGCTTTTTGAATAAATTACAAAAAGATGGCTCGCCACAACTAAAGTGAAAGATGGCATAAATCATTGCTTGATCATAAAATTGTGAAGTTTCATATTGCCTTCAAGTATTCGTTTTGGAAAACAGGTTTTTATTGTATTTTTACATAAAAAAATAAAAACTCCATGAAATAATATTTTTTTTCTAGATTTCCGAAAGCCGTCTTTGACATGAAATGTTAATTTTTTTTAGTACAATTCCATAAAAATTAATCTTTTAAACTATGAAACCTAACCGCTTCAACAAGAAATAAAATCTAGGTCAGGGTTTTAATTTTTTCTAGGAATCCTCAGCTACAAATTTCCTCCATTATTCTAGCCAATGCTTGAAAGTTCCCCACTAGATGGAGGCAAAACTAGGGCAAAGTCTCTATATTTCAGAGCTATACTCTACTTAATCTTCTTACCAAGATTGCAACTTAGATTTGAATTACTTTCTCTTCATATTTCGAGTCTATTGGAGCTCAGCTATGATGATATTGTATCAAAAGAAATCATGCTGAGTTATAATAAGTTAGTGCCAAAGATTTTGCACAAGCACCCAAAGTCGTTTTACTTCAAGATGGCGCTGTTTCTAACTTTTCTCTTGGATTTAAGCCCAACTTGGCTTCCTCAACTAGGCTTGCTCTGACAGCACGTTGTTCATTTTGAGAACAAGAGAGGGCACCCAAACAGGAAGTCTTCAGAGTTTATTTAAAGCTTTAAGTTTATTTAATTGTGCAACAGCCATCTAGGTAACACCAGAGTTGGGCAATCAATTGAAAAAAAGGTAATTAATTGCAATTACTTCATCAAAAAATGTAATTAAATACAATTACATTATCCGAAAATGTAATTGAATTCAACTACAATTACATGTCAATTACATGACAATTACATGTCAATTACAATTATTCCGTCTCTTTCCCACTTTTACCTTTTTAAAACGATGAAAAATTAACAGATCTGCCATTTTTACGTAGCAACGCACCAACTGGCAACTTATAATACCTGAAAGGTTAATATGAAAGAGTGATTCACAAAAACCAAAAGCTTATGAATGGGCTTAAATATTAAAAATATTTTACCATCAATCACAAGGCATATTTTCTTTTTCAGAAAGCACGAACTTTGTACATATATATCAAGTGTAACGATGTTTTAAAACTTTATTTTTGCACCTCATTTGTTTGCCCTTGGTTGTGAAAAGCCCTAAATCCTGATACAAAATTTACGGTCAAAAGCTCTTGTAGTTTTTAAGTATTTAAACATCAAACCTTGGGTGCGTATTGTAACAAAAGCTACCTATTTGTGGCATCACATTAACCGCAAATTGATGACAAAATAATTGTTTTGCAAGTAAAAAACAAGATAACAAAACAAGATAAAGTGGTTGTATGGTTAATTTGAGGAAGTAAGATTTTGAAAAGTAATTGGTAATTTGTAATTGAAAGATCGTCAATTATATGTTGTCGATCCTTCTTTCACATGTAGCGCAATTGTTGCACAATTATCGGCTTTAGTTTTTCGTTTTTATTTTAGCATTCCTTTCTTCTAGAGTTGGAAAATCTTTTCAAGATTTTATTTGACTAATTTGCTTGATGTCAAAGAATCGGTCACCCTGATCGAACAACAGCTGATTTTTAATCGGATTTTTCTCAAACAACAAAGCATGTTGAACAACAACAATGGCCTTTAAGGAGTTAATACTGCCTTCACCTCCTAAACCTCCCAAGCGACCCCCACGACCTCCTCGACGTCCTCCACGTTTTTCGTCCGCAACATCCTCCATCACAAGCTCTTTGTCGATGGACTCCCCAGAACGTCGGATCAAATCCAATCCCATTGTGGATTCAACTTGGATTCGCTTAGAGAACATTCAAAACAAAAACGTGTTCGACTCCCATTGTCATTTAGACCGCCTGTTCGGAGATTTCATCCAGGAGCCTCAGTACTATCAGAAGTTCAAGAGCCAAAACGCGGACATTTTGGGGAAAACTTTTGAAGGCTGTATCACGAGTTTTTGCCAGCCTAAAGATTGGCGAAAGGTCAAGTGTTCATAAAAAGAGTCTTATATAAAAGTCATTGATAAATGTTTTATCATGTGTAGAGACCTTGGCAATGGATTCTGCAAGAAGAAGGCGTCTTTGGAGCCATTGGGGTGCATCCAAGTCGGGCTCGAGAGTATGACCAGGATACCGAGGACGAATTGCGGTGCTATCTTCAAAAAGAGCCGAAAATAGTGGCTCTTACCGAAATCGGATTGGACCAAACGCATAAAGTGCCCTTGAGCGTCCAAGAGCAAGCCATGGTTAGGCAAATCCAAATAGCCATTCAATTGAAAAAGCCGATATGCCTACATATCAGAGGGGCTTGTGAGGAGGCATTCACCGCCATGTCGAGAGTAGGTATTCTTCTCCATGGACATCAAGAACTTGCTGGACAGCCCACGGTTGATCCACTTGATCGACTCAATCGTGCTTGGCCGTACATCCAGTAAATTCTATAAATTACCCTTTTGTTCTAGTTTGATAGTATTCTATTATAAATATTTCCGTTGTAGACTGGACTTGAAAGTGATTGGCCGCTCCACATGCATTGCTTTACGGAAAGTTACAAAATCTATGAGCGATGGTTAGAGCAATATCCGAAAATGAAATTCGGTGTTGTATTAAACAAAGCAAACGTAGATTTTTTGAAACGAGTCCCGCTGAAGCATCTCCTACTTGAAACAGACGCTCCGTATTTCGCTCCAAAATCAGTAAGAAGGCGTTTCAAGATGTTTGAGCCATTTTCTTACAGCTTTTTTTTTCATTCTAGGACGTGTTCAAGACCAAAGGGGAGTTTGTGAAGAAAAAAATAGACAGATATGTGTCACATCCGGGCATGGTGCTCTATGTCGCCACGGAAGTGGCCAAAGTCAAGGGACTTGACATTAATGTGGTGCTTCGAGCCAATCGGAGAAATATCTTTGAGATTTACGGAATATAACCCAGAGCTATCGGAACTGGCAACCAATCATTGTTCGTGTTAAAAGCCTTAATATATGAAACGAAAGGTTCAACTTGTTACTGGAGTGTCCTCTATCTCAATCTCATGTTAAGATTTGTGATGCCATATTGCGTGCAGATAAGCACTTTTCGTACACAATTTCCGAAATATGCGAGCGGGGACAAAACTGTCATTATTCCAGAACCAATCTACGTCGTCCACTGAACTAGATATGCGTGTTTCTCGAAATATACCTAAGTAACGTTATTCAAAACCGAGCTTGACTATTATCCACGCCTGACGTTCAAATTTAAATGCTTGTCAGTCAAACGGGTGGGGGGAAAAGATTTCCTCTCGATTGCATTTAATTCCTGCCTTTCCCACGCCTCACTTTGTTGCACCAAACCAAGCATCATCTTCGTCATCATCATCCACCTAAAGATCGCTCGAGCACAGGTGGTTTATTCGTCGTTCCAAGCACTGATGGGTAGTTGGTTGGCTGGGTTGGTTACCTTTCTTTCTCCCGAAAGACGGATAAAGATCAACCATCGAGCTTAAATCAATGGCATATCTTTCCTCTAGCGACCCTGACCCCTACCCCACACATTGACTGACTGGCTGGATGGTTGAGGCGCTGGCGGACAGTTTGTCTCCGCTCTCCAGTAGAGCAATCAATGCACTTGTTTTAGTAGCGAGTGTCCGCTCGCTCCTTCCTCCTCTCTTCACTCAACAACTTTTCCATATGAAATTTGACATAATTAGTTCCAACCCACTTTTGTGAACATTACAAGAAATTGACGGAGTCATTTACAGATTTCATCAACCTTTGTAACTTAGCAAAGCAACCCTAAAACATGACAGTTTTCATATCGGCAGCCCTGGCATTTCTCAGAGTGACACAGGTCAATGTGCTGCCTAATCAGCCTAAATTTTGGCGGAGTCCCTCCTAAGCCTAGCTCAGCCCGGCCGAGGCTAGATCAGCACGCCAACCAGCGTTTTTTGGGCCATTCAAAACGACGACTGTACGAGCACCACAGAGCTTCAAGATAGGCAAAGCAAGTAGTAGAAGTTGTGAGTGGCCTTTTGCAGTACATAACTTGGTGAAGTGAGGTCGTATCCTGGCTGTTTTGGGGTGCCAGAGCCTTTGAAGGCTCATGTCAAGACGATCAATTGCTCTCGAATTGATGCCCAAGGGCCATGAGGAAAGCGATGTGTGTTTGTGTAGCTTGAAACAAGTGTTCAGTTGTGATTCGGTTTTCGTGGGGGACACAGCTCTCGTTGAGATGGGATAAAATGCGTCGTGAAATAAACTTATGGGTAAGACCATTTATATACATTTAAAGATGCATATAGAAGATTGTTGGTATTCTTATGGCGCGATTTAATTTTGCATTAAGAGCTGGTTTGTAATGAGTACATGTATTGATTTACGACATAAGTTTTCTTTTTGCAGTTTTGACTGTACACTCAATGTTGGATGTAAAATTGTTCCATGTCTGTTGTAACCTTTTCTGTTTTATCTAAGGACGCAAGGAGCTAGATGTAAATTTCGGTTATCAACAACATTAGTCTTATGTTTCTAGCTTTGATTGCTCTATTGATCCGTTAGAATTTAGCTTTCATTGTTTGAAGTTTATTAGAGGGTATGAAGAGTAATTGAAAGGTGAGGTTATATTAAATTGTTGGAAAATGTCTGGTTTCTTGGACCAGTTACATTTCAACATTTACATTGCGTTGTGATAAATCGTTTAGTTAGGTTACTAACGATTGTGTTGACGATGAGGTACGTTGATCTAGTTTCATGTTCACTTATCTAGCGGTTGAATTGTTGGTTAGGTCTCATAAAAAGATGAATAATGTGAAGGATTTTCGAGAGAAATGCGATGACACAAATGCAAGTTTGACTTGGAAAAAACAATGTGTTTAAGAGAGTTAAAAGATCATCAACCGAGGCGGTGGGTGGCTTGCGTCAGGGTACGTTAGATTAATGGTTCAAGGGTCCATTTCAATTTGTAGCATTTGTGAGGTGCCGAGATGTGTTCTCCTCTCTTTCACTCTCGCTGCTATCTGGATGTTGAGGACGATCAGTCGATCATCGATCATTGGGATCATCATCTTCTTTTTGGTTGCGGTGGCCGACCTCAAACGACACGAGTACGAAATTAGAAAATGAGGGTGCTAATGGTCGTTTTTCTCTCTCCATACAAGCACTCGACCAATGAAACACTTCGATTAGTCGGTGGTTTTTTGACTTGGCAATGTCGATTTGGCCAGTGTGGGAGACATTTCTGAATGAGACAACAGAATCCAGGAATCTGGAACCAAATTTACCTGCTGCTACTATAATTCTAGTGGTGGTCCTCCTCTGGCAAGAGTGCCTGGGAAAATCGTTTGAAAACCCTGCAATTACTCTCCATTTTCTGTGCTCGAACCTTATGTCTCAATAAAGCTGGGAAATGGAGGAGCGTTACTCTGTCAGGGTATTTCCTGTGTCTGAAATCACAAAATTTACAAATTATCCACCAAAAAAACTACTCACGGCCATCATGTGATGCTACTCAATCAGGGCAGTTTGCAATTTAGTTCCGCTCAACCGCAACGGAAGCACATTTTTCTTGCCCTCACGAAAAAGAATATATTATTACCTCAGCTCAGTCTTCCGTTCCCCCATCACTTCATCAAGCTCAGTTCCTTCATGGCATGCATATTGGGTATATCGACTACTTCAACTACTTTTCCAGCTCATTTTCACACCCTAATTTCAATTTTAGCACCTTTGCCCGATTATTCGATAGGACGATCGCATGGGGTGAAGAGAAAATAACACTCAATCCCCTTGGATATCAAACAACTTCTTCTTCATTCTCCCCCTTTTCACTCTTTTTCAGATATAGTTTGTTGATCCATGGGATAGGGGATGAAGATCATCATCAGTTCTCTCGTCGAAGTTCCGACCAGGAATCGTGTCAGTAATCACTCTGAGAATTCAACTCAAACATCTCCTACCTACTCTTCAGTGCTTCTCTGTCTCGTGAGAATAAGAAGAAAATGACGAAGACGAAGTGAATGCCCAATTGGATAAACAAATACGGTGCACCAAGCAGTGAACGAAACGACGGCTTATTTTCCAACTACCCCCGACGACAGGCAAAGTGGGTGTCATCTGAAGTGCTCCCCGTGCCGTGCCACTGAGTGGACGAGGAATCGAAATAATCAGGAGTTGTTTGTAACATGACACCCCAGATCTGCTCATTTGAGCTCTCGGCGTCCCTGTTGCAGCATTGCCATTGCTCTTTTCTCGACTCCTGCAAATCAACATCCCAATGCTTCTTCACTTCGATTATCGAAATCAACGGGACGCTCAAGGGAGGTTCGAGTTGTAGTTAAATGAGGACAGATCGAGTTTTCAGACTCGTATCTCCAGGTTCTGATTCCGAGTACGCACACTCTACGAAACAAGAGAACCACACTCACCATGGACAAATTGTCTAATAAGCTCCGTCTCGTTCGGAGTCAATCAATGGGCGTGGGTATGGGAGGTGTAGCCGTCCATCCGGATAAAATGCCGGTCATGCGACGCACCCCATCTCACGCCGATGGGCGAACAGCCTCAATCGTTCTTTTGGACGAGAGACGACTAGAAATGCTCATACAACCTCGATTGTATGCGGGTGAGCTCCTTGATCTGGTGGCTTCCCATTGCCAGTTAAAGGAGAAAGAATACTTTGGCTTGGCTGTAGTGGATGACAGTGGTCACTACACTTGGCTGCAGTTAGACCGCAAGGTTTTGGACCACGACTTGCCTAGAAAGCCTCAGACTTTGACCGTCCATTTCCTGGTCAAATTCTTTATCGAAAGTATTGCCCATTTGTCAGATAACAAAACCATTGAGCTGTTCTGTCTCCAAGCCCGAAGTTTAATCTTTCGTGGCACGCTCGAAGTCGAATCGGACATTGTGTTCCAATTGGCAGCGCTCTCTCTGCAAGGATCGCACGGAGATTTCATCGATGATCTCACCACACGGTCCCTCATCAAGAAGAGTCCCATTTTGCCGGCTACCGTGCTCAAGGAGAACGCCTCAATGACTTATTGTGAGGATCAAGTCATAGATCACCACAAGAAAATGAACGGTCAAACCCGCGGCCAAGCCGTAGTGAATTATATGACCATCGTGGAATCTATGCCCACTTATGGGGTGCACTATTTTGAAGTCTACGACAAACGACAAACCCCTTGGTGGCTGGGACTCAGTTGCAAGGGAATCGCCCAATACAGCTACAACGACCGAAAAGTGCCAGTCCGCGTTTTCCCTTGGAAGCAACTGGAGAATCTTTACTTCAGAGATAAGAAATTCTCCATTGAAGTTCACGACGCGAAGCGCGTCGTCCAAACTCTCAGTAGTTTTAATTTGTACGAGGATGCGTTGAAACTTGACTCCGGCAGTCAAGCCAAAGACGAACTTGTGGATGCGATTGCGGATTCTACTACTCAAGTGTCCGTATCCCGAAGAAGTTTCAACCCGGGAAGCATCCATGTGTATGTGTGGTTTGGCAAGACTCAAGGTCTTACCAAATGTATTTGGCAAAGTGCAATCTCCCAACATCAATTTTACTTGGACCGAAAACAAGCCAAGATGCGGCACAATCCGCAGCGAACACTTAAGGAGATAGCCCGTGATCTATCAAGAAGCACGGCTTCCTTATCAAGTGCCAGTTCCCTCTCGAACCTTAGTCGAAGTGAATCTACACATAGCTTGGCAGGAATTTCCACAGGGGCTGGTAGCACTTTGAGTGGAAGCAGAATTTTGACGGAAGAGACCATGAAAGAACAAAGTGAAGAGGCTAAGCGAGCTCGCATGGAAATGATTGCGGCCTTAAAGGCCCGTCGTGAGGCTTTAGAGGCCAAGTTGAAAGACAAGGAGAAACAACTCAAAGAGATCTGTATCAAAGAAGGCGAACTAACCGGAGAACTTCCCCCTGAAACTCCCCTGGCTCCTGGAGAGCCCCCTCCGCAAATTCGGAGACGAATGGGTACCGAGTTTGCTCTCTCGGAGGATTTACTTAGAAAGAAAAACTCTCCAGAAGAGGAGCAACTCACAGCCTTGGAATTGGAGTATGAAATCCAAAGCAAGATCACTTCAGCGGCTTTAAAATTGGCCAACGACTCAAGTGCGCCCAAATCGGTGCGCAAGCAGAGAAAGATCTCATACCAGCAAACTATGCGGAAATTCCGGGAAATCGAGAATAAGCTCAACAAATTGAAGAGTACGGGTGCCAACCATCACTCACAAATCCAAAGACGCCATCGCTCAACTACTAGTGATCTTTCTCCAGATCCTCGACAAAGCTACATCCGTCGGAGTAGTGCCGAGGATATTCGCCGGGGTATTTCTGTCCCCGATCTAGATGCCGTCTCACATCGACAAACTCCGCCCAATGGATTTATGGAAAGTATTGACGATGTGGACGGGTTCTCCCCTCGGTCTTGCCCCAATTCCCCCAGAAAGATTTTCAACAATCAAAAACCTCCAGATAGCATCAGTCTCGAACATCCTAATCCTCATAGGTGAGTCATACATTCTCATTCGTGTTTCTTAATTCATTCATAAGCTCAGTGCAATTTTTCTCGTAGTCTTGGCGATTCTTACGTTGACATAATGATAAGATAAGACGACGTCTGTAACTTACTTCCAATCTTGATTTCAGAGCACCCACTATCACGTCAGGATACATTCCGTCCTCTGTGTACCTGAGGTCTTCGTACAGGGCCAAACAGTTTCCAACCTTGAGCACCAACTCATCTAAAACCCCTCTGTTGGCAACTACAGAAAAAGGTGTGGATTCTTCTGGCCGTTCAGCAACTCTACCCACCTCGCCGTTTAGAAATAAGTATGAAGATCCAAGACTGACCCAATGCGACTCTCCTGTTGGGCTGTACAACATCCCTCAACAGAGAACCAGCCAAGCATTCTCATCTTTGGACGACATTGACGCTCTCACGACAAATACCTTGAACAGAGCCTCTGCTTTGAACTCGGGCAGCAACATTTCGGTCCAAGGACCCCAACCCCCACCCAAAGCAACCTCACGAAGCCATCTATCGGGCCATTTTGGGCCCATGCGAATGGGTAACTCTTCACCATCGAATCAATACCCGAGCTTAGAACGAGCCATGCGGAAACGTCAGCCAGGACTGAACCCTTTAATGGCCAATAGGGAGTTGCCAGCTTTACCCAAGTCTTCCAGTCCGACCGTGAGGTCATCCATCGAGTCCTTGTCCTCCGCATCCTTATCTTCTCGAGTCGAGTCTGCTCGAAGTATGGAGGATTTGGAATCGCTGGAGGCCTCGGGCTTTCGGGGACATTCAAAGATGCAATATCGAGAGGTCATGGTCAATGGCAATCCAAGTTCGACGGGTGCCCATCATGACCCTCTGGATCCAAGTCTGATGGCCGATGCAATGAGCAAGATGAACCTGAGTAGTCGACCTCATCACCTGAGAAATAACGAAGAATACCCGCCACATTATTCCCCTTCGTCGTCCACGAATTCTGTGATATCCTCCTCAGGCGTGGGTTCTTCAAAAGGTAGTCATCATATGTTAGGTATCCGCCCATTAGAAACGGGCGGTCCCTATCCCAGCTCTCACGCCAAATTGGGAACATTATTACCAGGACAAACCTATCCAGAGCCATCTGCGAAACCCTTAGCCCCGGCTATTGGTCTCCACGACGTGTTTTATCAACATCATAAGGCAATTTCGGAGGCCCTAAGCCCAACACCGTCTCAACAGCAACAACAACCACCATCCTCGTCATCATCATCGGGAGGCGCTTGTTTGTCTCATAGTCCGTCCATGTCATCCAGTACCTCATCAGTCCTTTTGTCACAATCCAAGAGAATGAACCGCACCAATTCCGTCCAAGAGGATCGCCACTTTCAACACGGAAGTGAAGCTGCTCCTCCTCCACCGCCACCACTCTTCCCCAAGCAACAGTATTATCAAGCTCAAAGACGGCGAAGTGGCATGATGGGCACTGGAGATCTTCCCTTGCCGATTCAGTCCACTCCACAAAGTGCCAATCCTAATGTCGTGCATTCCTCGGTCTTACCTGTCCCCCCTCGATCGGTTGTAAGCGAGTCTCCGGCAGTGAACCGAAAAGTCAAGCCCATCATGGCAACTCCGCCATCCTCATCCGCAACATCCACCAAGAGCGTCTTGAACGATTCCTTCGATTCTCCGTTGGATCTCAATGTAAGCGTTCCAATTTCCTCACCATCGGCTGTCACAGACAAGCACCAACAGCAAGCTCCATTTCGAAATGAATCGACCAAACCATTTGAAATGTCAGATTTTTACAAGTATAGCACCAAATTCAGGAAACCCAGTGTGTCTGCGACGTCGACATCGAGTAGCAAATCTGGAGAGACCAATAATAACACCTCCGTTGGGGACATCAGTGAGGGTATGAGTGATTCCCCTAGAAGCAGCACAGCCAGTGGAAGTAGCAGCTCAAATGGAGGGGCCCCGCCCATGTTACCAGCCAAATCGCCGAAGAAACTTCCTCCTCCGAGCAATCACACGAACGGAGATTTGGGAGACGATTTCTCCAGCGAGATGTTGGCCTGGTACAATGCTCAACAGAAACAGCAAGGTCCTCATTCGAATGGAACGAAAGGGACTTCCGCCAAGCAACCCCATCATCCAAACAGCAATCCAGCCACGTTGGTGTAAAATAGAAGGGGAATTTTGAAGTTATTGTTCCCGATGGAGAACACCGTCAAAGTACAAAACAGGAACAAAAGAGGTGAAGCGTGGCCTTGTTGTCCTCGATTTGAATCAAATCGAGAAAAGAAATCCATAGAATTTTAACGTTTCTTCGTGTCTAATGTTTTGAATATCCAGCGGCAATAATAGAAATAAAGAAGCGGATATGCGCAAACCAATCACATGAATGAATTCAACTGTCAGTTATTCATTGATGCAGGTGTAATGATGACCGAGGATAAAATCGATATCGAGTTAATCCCCTTCCAAAATCCCACAATCCCTAACTTGTACATTCCCAAGATTCGATGGCTAGAATCCTCATCGGAATTAATAGAGACTATCAAGACGGCATTTTCAAAATTCGGACTGATTCACTCTGTTTTCGCCGATAAATCTGGTAAATTAAGAGGCAAATGGCACCTTTGATTGAAATATCAAAATTAACAATTCCATTTTCTTGTTAGGCGAGGAACAACATTCGTGGTTCGCCTATGTGACGTTTTTTTCACTCAGCTCTGTGGCAAAAGCAAAGAAAGATCTTCATCAAGTTTGGACCGTCAATGACGAAAAAGTTTCCGTGATTCAAAAGGTCCGCAACTCTCACACAGATCTGCCTTTATCTGTTCGGAACTGTGAAGAGCTCGCAAATCACTACCTGGGGTTCAACGGTTGGAATAGCAAAATTCTTTACCACCGCCTTGAAGCTGATCCAATGTCAGATGTCGAAACTGGGTCAAAAAAGGCCGTCAAGTACTGTTCTGCAATCGAATTGACATTCAAAGTTTATCCTGGCTTGAGATGTGAAGGCGCGGGAATGGCTTCTTACGAGTTTGACGCCCAAAAGCCTGAGGAAAAGGCAAAGGCCATGCATTTTGCCCAAAAACACTCGCGGAGTGCTGCCTTGCAGAATGCATTTGCCAAGGTGATTTTGGTGATAGTGAATGATAGCAAAGTGAATGTGGAGATCGATAACACCAAACTAGATCCCTTCTACTACGATCCTATTTGGGAAAAATACGAGGTCAACGTCGACGATGTAGACTATGCGATATCCGAAGACGAGAGCCATGAATCTCTGGTAGAATTTGATCCATGAAAATACATTTGGACACGATTTTAACAAACTTATTTTTTATTTCTTGAACAAATCCAATTTAGTGAGATGTGGAATGTGTATACTAAGAGGACTTTGAAAACTGACAGCAACAACTCCTGTCATTTTCACTTTAGACAATGCAATCTTTAACGGAAAAGCATAGTTTTAGAATGTGACCGTCATAGTTATTGTTATTAGAGGACGTTTCATCTCCCAAGAAAACATGATTACAAAGGATCAATGCTTCTACAGCGGCCACTGTAGATCTGAACTCTACAAACCCAGAGCGTACATGAGCTCCTTCTTTGGGGAAGTTCATTTTGGCCTTCACTGGCTCGGACACGCCGCGTTTTGAGGCGAAGATTGCGATGAGATCCTTGTTTGTTTCAAAGTGCAAGGGAAGGTTAAATGCATGTAGTAGGCGAGATGGAGGTACGATCATGTTCTTTCGCGTCTTCAAAGGGCTAGAGAATCGATGCCTGGAACTGTTCGAGAAGTCTTGAAAACACGGATGTCCGTTAGCCATGGTGTCATGTTTATTGTTCAGAGGCTCCAAGACCACTCTTTGATGAGAAAATCGGATCCGAAGTTCACGCCTGAACACAAGAGACCGGTCAAGATTTGTGATCACATTCATTGCCTCTGTTTCAGAGTTCATTTCCACAAGAGCCATGTCACCTTTGGCTTTGGTAAAACGGACTCTCAGTACATCTCCGTACACACAAAACAGATTAAAAATCCTCTCCGGAGACATCATTTCCATGTTGAGCTCAAAGATGGCCAAAACTCGTCGTTCTTGACGACTAATCTTGGCTCGAGCATCAAAAGGATTCCCTTCAAAGGCGTCGACTTCCAATCTGCGTTTTAATGCTGGACGAAATTCGTAGACGGGTTTGTCGGCCACAGTAAAGTCCCAAGTGTCTTCACAATTCTTTGGGACTCTGAGTTTGAACACCCTTTCATAGGCAAAATGAACTTCCATGAAACAGCATCCCGTGTAAATGGCCGCTCCATCCAACAAGCTTTTGATCTTTGATGCTTCCGCGATGGTCTCAAACTCCATCATAGCCTCAACCATGTCCATACGTTTCTTTTTCATGATTACAGCCCGGATTAAAGTGGCCGATCCGCCCACTACTCGATTCAAGACTGACGTGTCAATCGGATAGATGGCATTATGGACAAATACCATGAGAATGTGGTTAGGTCGATTGTTTACGAAGGCTGGATTGCGACCAATAGCCGAATTTGCGGTGTTTTGAAATGCTGGGAAGTGTATTGGTTAGAAGCATTTAGAAATTGTAAAAAGGTCATGTTAGATGCCGTGCATTAACTTTTCACTGTGTGGAACTCGAATGCCCGCCCATTACTTACCTGGAGCTAAAGGCATGGGAGAGGGAAACCCAAAACTGTTTCCAAGTTCAGAATGAGCTCCCGGAATCCCCAGGCTTGCGGATGGAAAAAAGGTTGAGCAAGTGGGCATCACGGGTTGAGTATTGATTAGCTCATCGTTACCCGGTTGTGAACTGTATATCACATTCATGTTTCAAAGCTTGACTTAACTTTTTACTGAAGGAAAGTAATATGCCGATCTCAGAGTTGGCTTAAAAGCACGAACTTATCGAGTTCAGCTTGCGAGCAAAATGTACACAAACTGGTTCGTTTTACAAAACTAGTTTGAGGCGCCGTTAGTGTGGGTAGCAGGATTGCCAGATCTTCGACGGCTCTTATCGCCAGATTTGCCACCGAAATTCGCAGAATTCGCCACCTCATTAGAAAAATTCGAAAAATTCGATTTTGATTTTCGCCAAATTTCTTTTTACTAACAACCTTATGTACATAATTAGTCATTAACATAATAACATAATCATGCTGAAGTAATCTTCAAGGAATACCTCAAATGGTCAATTCTTCAGTTTTGTTTTTCAACTTTTATCTTTTGATACACATTTCGTGACCTATGAGCCCTATATTTCTAACAAATCTTCGTAAACAGA
>JAAGOF010000271.1:340189-474338 GCA_010645155.1 Tigriopus japonicus | reverse complement strand
AGTTTGTTTACGAAGTTTTGTTAGAAATATAGGGCTCATATTCGTGACCCATGTTCTCGAAGAAAAACGGAATGCCACCATATTGACTTTCCTTCATAAATTTTTATTTGTAGCACTTAGAACGCTTTTTAGTTAGTAATTTGTGAGCAAAATTGAAATTTCATTGATGTTAAATAACAAAATCTTTCGAACTCTTTTCTGAAATGCTATAAAATTTATTACTCTTTAAAAGCACTGTTAATGCTATTACGTTTACAAAATCTGACCAATTGCCCTTAAAAAATCCCAAAATGTAACGTGATCACTCAAATAGTAAAAAAACACATTTTTATGCCACTGACATTGTTCATGCCCTATATTTTGACCATTTGATAATAGATTGAGTAGTAAACCATAAAGAGGGCGTAACCAAAACCAAACGGGGGCAATCGCAAAATAATAGGATGCAAAGTTTATTTAGGATTTCAATTGGCCCTACCATTAGGCAAATCAAATTGGGAATTTTTCAAAATTAGTTACACATCCGTTTACCGAAGCTTTTGACTTCATAACAGTCTCTTTTCCCTAAACTCTCGTGTTAAACATGCTAGTCTGCATTTTTTCATCAAAATCAAATCGCCAGTGATATCAAAATCGCCAGTGATATCAAAATCGCCAGTGATATCAAAATCGCCAGTGATATCAAAATCGCCAGATTTATCGCCAGATCAGCTGATTTCGCCAGATTAATTTTTCTATCGCCAGGCACGTTTCAAAATGGCCAGATTCGTGAAATCTGGCGATAGAAGTCGTCAAATGGCAAGCCTGGTGGCTAGATTTTTAAGATTTTTTCCAAAATATGAGATTTTCATAGGTGTGGGAATGGGAATTTTGCTTCATAAAATTCACCTCAAAAGGCTTAAACCATGCGAATTCCGGTTCTAACCGAGAAACTTTGCGGTAATGGTGAGCTTCATGGGACGCCGTCGGAAAAGCATGGCGGTGCATTAATTGTCCAAGGTGACAAAACACTTGTAATGTTATGCTTTGGACTCTTATGCTTCTTTTAAATGTCACAATTTTTTTTTTGGAACCTTTCAATGGCCGCCAACTACAAAGATTTTAAATCACAAGAAATTTAGAATCCTCTTCAAAACAACTGTTCATCATACTTTTGTGAATTTGCCACTTTTGAAATCAACCAAATTACAATCCGTGTCACATGGGGAGGAAAATAAGAATTGAAAAAAAAATGATCTAACCCAAAGCAAGGAAAATTGTGTGATTAGTGCTTACCCATAAACATTGTCTATATAAATTTTAATTTGTCAGGCCACCTTGTACTGTTGGAATCACAGAGTTCTATGGTTGTAACGCCATGCTTTCCGACGGGATCCCATCAAGCTCATGCCAAGAAGCACTGGAATCATGGAGTGGGAGGCTAGCAATGAGAATTATGATTTCCAGTAAGAACAATTCAATTACGTTCTTCTGCAAATGAGACCTTTTATATGTTGACAAGAATACGTATTTCAATTTTCAACTCAATCGAACGTCGGAGACAAAATTTATGCTCACTCAAAGTTCAATGCAAATCCTACCGAGAGTGAATGAACTCGCCCTTTTGTGGTAATTGTTTTACCACAAAAGGGCGAGTTCCTTCATTCTATGCTCTCTTTAGTACATAAGTTTAAGAAGGCATAACTTTTCACTCCGGCATTCGATTGGGCTGAAATTTGAAATACGTGTTCGTCTCAATGGAAGCCAGGTCTCATTTAACGAAGAACGCAAATGGTTTGTTTCTACTGGAAATCATAATTCTCATTTCTAGCCTCCTCCTCCATGATTTCCGTACTTCTTGCTCATGCAATCCCAAACTTGGCTTTTAGTGAACCAACAAATCCAAAAGAACCAAAACATTTTCTTTTGCATTTTTACTATTAATAAAGCTTCTCTGTATGGGAGAAAACTGAATATTTCATCATTGCTAGTAAGAACCACATAGTTTAGCCCTTTTAGATGTTTTTCGCCAAATGATCTATACTTTACAGTTTTTTGCTTCATATATCTTTTTGGGTAAACTTGGTACTTTTTATACTATATGTGAAAAAAACCATTTTTTTGTTACTGTCTTGGCAAAATTTAGAAGAAGTACCATCCATTTTAGGCCCCCCCACGACTACATACTTTCCTGCCCTTTATTCATCAAAAGCTTTATCCATCAAAAACTTTATCCAGCTCTTTAGGCAACACTTGTTTCGTGATAAATGAATAAAACAGAATGAAGCTTTAACAAATCCTTTATTTAAGTTCGGTTCGAAACACTCTAGATTGGGCTTTTCGAACAATGTCGTCTGGAGAAGGAGTATCGAATTTGAAAGGTTGAATATCGGTTGGATGCGACAACGAGGAGGGAATGAGTATTTTTCGGTCAGAAGGGGTCACGGACCATTGTGTGCAAATCACGGCGGCCAAGGAATTCTGAGAGGGGTGGTTGTCAAGGCTCAAATTGGACAGATAGTGTGATAAGTCTTGGGTTTGTGACAGAACCTCTCGGCAAACATCTTGGAACCCGTTTTTCCGAATTGGGCTCTTTGTGCCCAAGGGTCCGGGGAAATCGCTCTTTGAGTTGGTCGATAAGGTCAATGCCGACATCAAATTGATCTGCTCACCTTGAGAGGTTGATTTCTTATCATCATTATTGTTTTTGTTCTTGAGTATAGTTTTGACGCCGGAGCCAAACAGGTCCGGAATTTGAAAGGAATCGGAGGCAGGCTGACGTCCAATGTCTCCAGTCAAAGGTTGCGTCTTCAAGGATTTTAGATCTCCAAAGAGATTGGGAATGGTAAATGGTTGATTTGGGGTGGTTTGTGTCGTAGAGGTAGACGGGGTTGAGGCATTGAACAAATTCGGAATATGAAATGCGTTACCCGCTCCAGAAGTGGGATTAGAACCCTGTAGATGGCTTCGCGCCAAATCGTTCAAGGACAAAGATGGAGATGAAGCATGGCTTTCGTGGACTCCTATTTTGGTGTTCCGGTTGTGTTCCGAGGCTAGGAGGCTCAAATCCATAATAGCACATTAGCACAAAGATCACTCCTATATCATTGGAGCCATCCTTATCTAGTCTGACACAATTTCAACAATGTTATTCTTGCTGATGCGATGACGTCACTGTAAGACGCAACCTTGGGTTCATGATCCAGCAGGAGAGACAATTTGGTTACTATGGACGCGATGAGGAATATCTTTCTACCTTATTTCAAATGATACAAAAATACGCGGGTGCAAAACTATTTATATTTCCCGAGAAAATCAACTTCAAATTTGCTGTCTTGGACAGTGACGATGATTCCCGGAGTGCCCCCAGCTAAGCGATATCGCTTGTCACTTAGGACAGATTTCAAGGTGGATTTCCGATTAATCGTCACCAATTGTTGATTGAGCATATCCTCAAAGTAAAGATTCATTTTCTCTGGGGCGTATTTCTCCTCCAAGTCCCACGGGGCCTTGGGTGCTCCCTCGCCAAACATTACGTCTAGGTGATCGGCAAAAGATTGGTTCTCTTCAAATTCTTCCACAAAGTCCGTTTCGCCATGTTCTGGATAGATGAATAGAACGGGCCAGACCAAACTTGATGGATCTGAGGGTGAGAAATGCACGCGTTTCCGGAGGGCAGCCGGATGGGTCGGTTCTAGACTATCCAAGGCTAAATCGGATTGACCTTTCTGACTGATCACATTGATTCCGCGAGCTTTGATGGCTTCTAAGAGCTTGGACTCTTCCGCTTTGAGTTTCTTCTGCAATGCCGCTTCTCGTCTCTGATTCCGTTCGATCTCTTTTTGTTTCTGAATGGCCATTTGTCGAAAATCGACCAACTTGGCTTCCTCAGGATGAGTGAGAATACCTTTATCACAAATTTGCACACATTCATCAAACCGTTTGAGCTCTAAGGCACATTCGGCTCCTTTCAAAAGAGCCTTGAGATGATCAGGCTTTTTAGCCAAGGCCATTCGACAATCCAACAATGAAGAGCGATAATTTTTCAGTCGAAACTGAGATGCAGCTCGATTAGTAAATAATTGAGCATTTAAGAGATCGTCTCCACATTTACATTTGAGTCCTTCGGTGTACGAGGCGATGGCAAATCGGTATTTCTTGCACTTGAAGTTGAAGTTTCCATCTTCTTTGTAGTTCTTGGCCAATTCTTCGGGCGTGTTCTCGTCGGGTGAGTACTTGAGATCTTGAATCCCTTTGAGTAAAGGTGGCAAATCCTTACCCTCTTCAACACCCGTGGCGAAAAAAGGGTGTTCTTCCATCTCTTTTTCCCACGTGTCTTCACTCCAACCATCCATATATTTCGAACCCGAGGCCTCCAATCGTTCCATGTACTCGTCCATTTCTTGGTCCATTCGCTCAGCCAAAGCCTTGCGTTCTTCATCAGAAAGGTTCTTCATGGCTTCTTCCATTTTCTTTGGATCCATTGTAATTCAATGCTGGATACGTTTTGCGTCAAGTTGCAAGCATGCATGCATCCATATCCATGCAGTGAGTTACTTGTCGATGTTGACATCCAATCAGGCTTCAAACCTCAAAGTTTGCAGCACGTGTTGTTAAACCCGTCATACACCATTGAACATAGAAATTTTCAGAAAAAAACTTGTTTAACATTTTCAATGTGTTTTCGATATTCTAAATGGCCATGGTTTTGTTAACAGACCATTGCATTAAATATTTCATTCACACCTGCAACAATTCTCGACACCCTGAGGGATGACAGTCATTTCCATTTAAACACCAACTTTTAATTATTTATCTGTACTGTCTAGCTAACTTAATTCATCCACCTTCATTAAAAAGTATCTCCCTTCAACACCACCCATCCTATTCCGCAACATTATGCTTTAAAATTTGACAAAAAAAACTCAACCATCCCTTCGATATCGCAGTTTTCTCTACATTTCCAGTAATTCTTTGCCAAGACCATTGATTTTTAAAAATTAGATCAAAAAAAAAAGGTTATCCTCAGTTTAATATTCAAGAATAACTGAAGTAGAATTAACTTTTATTACACTTTCTAAAACATCATCCCATCTTTTTCTCATGGTCTCCAAAACCTCGATCAGCTTGATTGTTTACGAAGGCTTCAGCTGATCTCGCCCTTTCCGGATTTGGTGACCCTGCAAGATGAGGTAAATATCTCAAGTTTCCACTCAAATCCAACAATATCCTCGTTTCCAATCGATCCCTGTGCCCCAAAGTGATCTTGTTCGATTCTCCAGAGTCTGGTCGATCCATTGTTACCCAAAAGTTTGGGCTGGATACTCTCGCCAACGCCTTTTTTGTGGACGTGATTTGTTCATGTTTCATTTTGCGTTATTTCAGGATCGAATTGTGCTCGTACAGTGGTTACAAGGTCTACCCTGGCCGTGGCCGCACGATGGTGCGTGCCGATGGCAAATCCTACAAGTTCTTGGACAACCGTTGCCACAAGGCTCACTTGTTGAAGCGGAATCCTCGTAAGGTCACCTGGACTGTCTTGTATCGTCGCAAGCATAAGAAGGGTATCGAAGAGGAGACCACCAAGAAACGCACCAAGAAGAGCCAGAAGTTCCAACGTGCCGTGGTTGGAGCCACTCTCCAGGATATCTTGGCCAAGCGAAACCAGAAGCCCGAGGTCAGGAAGGCTCAGCGGGAACAGGCCATTCGGTAAGAGAAAGTGATAAAAAATGCTCAAGAAACGTTCATTTTGGGTGTTCTTATAATGAAAGATCGACGAGTGTCGTTTAAAGATCAATTCCTCTGATGGAATAGTACAACCTCTTTCCGGCTGCCTTAGGTTTTTTTGAGTACAAACAATAATTGCAGTTCAAAACACTTTCGAAGTCACGGTCATGACACGAGATTTCAAGTATTTAAAGGGCCATTGCCTAATGTGGTTCCAGAGTTAGCTCTGAATGGCTTGTCGAGTTGTCTGGGAAGTTAGAGGTTTCCGAAGCCCGTCATATAACTTCTCACTGGAATGGAGAGACTTTTGTTGTGAGAGTAAATTTGTGGGTACTTGATGGCACCAAAACTTAAATCTTTCCCTACCCCTGCCCGACAACGCCCTCCCCATGACATCCCATTTGCAATCTGTTAACAAGCCTTTGCTATTGATGTAACTTGTAGCTTTCCCACTTATGGACTACAATGGTACGATAAAAGAAGATTAATTATAACCTGCACTTTTCTTGGCATGTCTCTATTTTTATAATTGTTGTCAAAAGCCCCGAGTTTCAAAGACTTCTTAATTAGGCATGCAGGAGGAGGTTTGAGTGATCTCTTCAAAAATCTTATCGTGGGCGGATGAAAGAAGAGAAAAGGCTTGTTCGGCAACAGTGGGTGGCTCGTGAGAATTTGGGCAGTTTAAGGGTTTTCGTATTTTACAGACCGCCCTTATGACTTAGATGCTATGAAAAATGTCGAATTGCAAGTTTGAACACCTTTGGTTAGGATTTTGGAAAAATATGCACACTTTATTTGCTCATTCCTGTATGAGAAAATTCACAACAAAAGACCACTGTTTTTGTGTAAGTACAAGTGTAAGTGATGTTACAAGCACTGATTTGAATCATCAAACTCAAAATCCATCAAGATAATAAACAAAATGCCGTGTTTTGTACCTGTTTCTCTTCAATAGCAAAGGTCTTTTTCAGTGCTTGCTATTTTTTGATCAAAACAATAAATTTTGCATATTCTTGCAAAACAGAGAGTCAATATGTCCAAACTCGCCATTCGACATTTGTCATAGCGTGTAAGTCATAAAGATGGTGTTTAAAATGCGAAAACCCCTGCACCGGCCAAATTCTTACGTTGTCGAACAAGCCTTTTCTCTTGTTTTATCCGCCCGCGATAAGATTATTGAAGAGATCACTCAAACCTCCCCCGGCATGCCTAATTACTAAATCTAGAATATCACGAAAAGCTGCCCTTTAGTGCCGACATTTTCCCGCCATGAAGTAATTTTCTTCCTTTAATGTGTTCTATTCTTTATTTTTTTTTTAGAGCCGCCAAGGACGCTAAGAAAGCAGCCAAATCCTCGAAGAAGCCCGCTGCTGCCGCTCCCGCCAAGGCTAAACCCAACAAGCCGGCTCAGAAGGCTTCCAAGCCCATGCAGAAAGCCGCCCCTAGGGTGGGTGGAAAGCGATAAGTGTGATGGCTTGTTCCAACTATGAGACTCCTAACAACAACAGGGAATAAACTTCTTCTTATGTACGTCCAACAAACTGCGTTCATTTTTTAGGTACCAGCTAGTTCAATGGCTTTCATCAGAGGCATGCCAAAATGTCTTCCGTCAACGACATATTAACGTTGTCTTTGTAACAACATGTGTTGTGTCGTTGTAACAACGACAACAAAAAAATTAGGAATTCTGATTTAAATGAAAGGATCCCGTTCATCTTCTTTGAATAAGGGTTTGGATCTCGCATCGTTCATGTTTTTCAGCTCGAACATTGGAGTCCAAAGTTATGCGTCTTTCAGCTCATCAGGCAAGAGCAGGCAATAACTGAATGGCTTAATTCAGAGTTTTGACTCCCTAGAACGATTGAGCTGAAAATGGATAGACAATTTTTCGGTTGCTCTTGGCAGCCCTCCTATGAAACATGGGACTCTCAAAAAAGAGCAAAACTACTAAATTTTATGCCGAACTTCACTGTCCAATGATAGGTTGGTCTATGGCAGGGGTCAGCAACTTGTGGGCTCAAGGGTGCTTTTGGGTGAGCCCAGGAACTTATGGGGAATTCTAAAATGGTGGGCTCGAGAGCCATTCATGGTACATACTCGTGGGCCCCGAGCTCTTTGACCAATGAATTGTGGGCCCACGAACCTTCCAGCATCTGTTTGGTGGGCCCAAGACAAATACTATGGTGGGCCTTGACCTAAAAGAGGTTGCCAACCCCTGGTCTATGGGCCAACACCAAATGTAATCCTCTGTCAAGATTTATTCTAAAATCGATTATTCCTACACTTTGCTTTGACTGTGCTCCATGCTATTTCGACTTTCGACATTAAAGTCAACTTTAGTAAAGAAATCCTTGCAAACATTTCACATAAAAAAGAAGAAAACACATACAATTCTAGCGGTGGGATAACATTTAAGTATTCATTCTATCACAGATAAATATTGAATAGCAATACGATGAATATGTATGTACGACATCAAGATGCGGTGTTGAAAGGGAGGAATCTATCCTGAACCATGATAGTAGATTCTGATGAGCACATCTATAAGGCAAGGGGCCTTTCCCATTCGGACAGGAACCATGGTGCGAATGGGTCTTGGTGTAGCTGCCTCACTACGTTGTTGAACTGGTTAGTCCACTTGCCAAGGATAGGAGTGCGGTGTGCACATAATTGGGCTTTTCAATGTGAAGATTCAATCACGTCCATGGTGAATGAACTGAAAGATACACGGGAGTGCCTCCAGGAGGTGCTACAAAAGGGGTATATCGCTCGTATTTCCAAGCGTTCCTTGTCCGCCATTTCCGTTTAAACCGTTGTCTCTTTGAACATTTTGATTTTGTAATTCACCTCGGGCATCTCGATGCAACGGGTGCATCCGGGGTCACTAGAAGGACTCTCTGGGTCGTTAGGGTTCTGGGGATTGCCCAAAAGATCTGTATAAGTGGGAGATTCAACGCGCGGCAATTTCTCTTTGACCGGAGAGGTTTTACGGCTCGAATTAGCTGACGACTTCAAGTAGTCTGAGTAGGTCGGAATGCTAAGTCCCGACACGTTATTCTTGATATGCATCTGCAGGTACACGGGCTTGTGATCGCCCATGCAAGTTCCTCTGCCGATAACGTCGTACTCGGCACTGGACAATTGATCAAAGAGCTCACGGGTAGGATGACTGAACAGGACTCGATCGCACCAAGCTGGACATCGTGTTCTCATGTACTTGGTGCCTTCGTTCGGATCCTCTTCGAACGGATAGGTAGGAGGAAATTTGAGGGGAAACTCGCTCAAACGCTCCTCCACGTGGAAACGTTCCTGATCATACTCCTTCCATTGGACCCATTCGCTCTGGAACATCTCGTCGTGATTGTCCAAGTGGAACTCCTTCTTGCCAATGGTCAGGATCACTTGGCTACTCCGATTCACGTATTCGAGACCCATTTCAGAGGTGCGTCGACTCAAACCGGTTGTGAGTTTCCGAAGGACGCTATGCCCGTCCAAGCGGAAATTGAAGTCCCCGAAGATAAAGTATGGCAAACGCTCGTGTTCGTCGTTGTGAACCCGATCCAAAGTGTACTGAAGAGCGTTTCGTCGGTAGTCGCAATAGATCGAGTTGTGTGCGGAATCCACCATCGACACGATGTTACTGGCATCGTGGAACAAATGAATGTTGATGAGATCAAAAGGTGTTCCGTGAAGTCGCCATCGGGAGCGAAGTGTACCCTTGCGGGACCACCTCGATTCGGGGAAAAAGCGCAGCGGAAATTTGTGTTTCTCCAAGTTTGTGACACTAGGAGAATCCAGATCGAAGAGATGGGAAACGGAGGATCGGACTTCTGAGAACTGGCGAGTCTATAATAATGAAATGGCAAACATGTGGGCTGACTGAATTACGTACGACTTGATAGAGGTCGTTAATCTTACTTTGAAGTTGTAGGACTCCACCTTTTTGATAGTATCGTGGATAAGATAAATCGTTCCCAATGCGGTAAATCTGGAAAAATGACAAATCAGAACATTCAACTAGTTGCCCAAGTAACTAGAATACATAGAGGGCGTCACGAGCATCATCGTTTATCTTTTTGGCACCACGAAAATCTGACAATCACTGTTCGTGACAAGGAGGATCTGTTTTTGAATATTCCCGTTTCTCGAACATTCATTCAATCGATCGGTGCTCTGATGAACGTCAATAACAATTTCATTTCCTGGTAGATTCATTCACGGAATGAGAGTTGTTTTCGAGTGCCCATCATTTGTTCGCACTCAATGTTCGTACTTATGCAGTGTGAGAGAGAGCCCAGAGAGCCTTCGTGCGATTTGTCCTATGACGTCTGACGCTTCTCCTACAATTTTTATTACTCATTGGGTTTTTTTATTGCTTCAGAGCCCTTTTGCTTCCATTGTCTGTTGGAAAAAATTAAAATTTGAATGTGAAACATGACTATTATGTTTCTCCGACGAGGTGAACTTTGTTTTTGAGACTTTGGAACGTTCATCTGAAACGTGACACATCTCGGAATTGTTTTTGATCCTACGTAGTGATGACGTCTGGCAATCGTTTGGGGTCATCATTTTGCACATGGATCTCACAATGAACATGGACATGATCGTTTTCCTTAAGAAAACTTTTGGAAACAACGATCCGGGCAGATCTTGTCATTTTCCAAATTGAACAGGAAGGAAAACCGATTTGGCTAATCTAGCACGGGTTTCGAAACTGGTCTTGGTTGCGATAATTTCAGCAAGTAACAGCAAGTAATTCTAGAAGATTGTATGACAAGATAGATCCACGTCAACTACGTACTAAACGTACAAAGCCAATGTACTACAAAGCAGTTCATGAGGATTTGGTACAACCGAAGACTTGAGAAAATGTACAACGCCCCCTATTTTCGTCCAAAACTTGGCTTATGAAAGTTCTCATAGAAATGCCTAAGCTCCCTTGAGAAACTCCGTTTTGCCATTGACGTCAATTGATTCAAGATAAAACGTCCTTTGAGCCAGTTTTTATCAGTATCGCTAAACAGAGAGACCCGACAGGAGAGGATCATGCAGACATTCACCGACACTATTTGAGGATTTGCAGGGGGTGAGCGATTGATATGTGGACAAACTTCAACACCTCACTCGGTCTTTGCCCTTGTCGCGATCATCAGAATCAAACACAGATCCCATATCAAAACAAATCACACTTACGTTTCGGGTTTTTTGAAGTTCTGGTCAAAGTAGACGCAATGTCTGCTGTAACTGAGTCGTTCGCAGCGCTGCAAAAAGTCTTTCACAAATTGCTGAACAATCATGTGGGTGTCATCGCTCATGCTTTTGCCTCCGACCTAAAACATGGAATGGAATCGGTGAACGTTTTGTTTAGTGTGATGTACTGCGTTTAAGGTTCGTTCCCGGGACAATGATCTCTTATGTCTTGAGGCTGAACGCCAAGCAAAGTGCTTTGACTTTTTATCTGTTTCTAGCCTGACGGAGTGTTGAGCTCATTGAGATGAATTGGAAATAAATTGGCGGGAGTTAGCTCGCAAATGTCTAGTTTCTAGTAATTGCTCCAATCATATCTTTGTCTACTCGAAAACCTCATGTGAGTTATGATGAGAATTTGGCTCGATAGAGAAGGGGGGGATTTTTTTTCGTTACCTCTTGGAAATGGATGGCCACGAATTGAGGCTCGAGAGCGGCCAAATGCCCATTGACCTCGTCGATCCAATTGGGAATGAGAGCCTCTGGGTCCTCGAAAATGGAACCAACGTTAGCTGATATTAACATAACTGTGACTGTGGAGAGGTCCTCAAGATTAATCTTGGCCACGGAAGCTTCCATTGTGAGGCCAACATCATCTTCGGTGTCCGTGGACATACTTGACGAATACGAGTGTCTAGAACGAGTAACAACAATCGATTTCTTATCCCAAGGTCTTGGCAACATTGCCTGACAGCCTCTCCCAATTAGCAGTAATTTGGAACTTGTGTCTTTTTAGTACACGGAAGGCTCTTTTACAAATACATTATGCATAATGAGATCAACTTGTACCAGGGCTTAGAATTCTCGTAAACAAAAAACAGCTTGGAATTATTCCATTTTTGTAGTTAGGCCTTTAGGCTCATGAGTCAGGGCTTATTTTAAAATTCAAATCGACCTTGACCAAGTTTCAAATGATGTAAACCAGGGCCAATAAATAATATCTAGTTCGATAAAACCTTGATTGAAGTACGATGATTCTTTTGTGTTTGGACAGCTTGTATTGACACATTTCAAAACTTGATCTTTTTGTCAAAGTGTTGAATTTTATTGGCCCAACAACCTTTTTTAGGCCTCAGTTCAAATATCATTCCTCCGATTTCGATCAACATGTTTGTTTAAGTCACCCATTATTTGAAGCCTCATTAGACATGACTCGAGAATTTCATCGTCAAATAAGCCAAATAACGACCAATTTTATTACCTTCAACCCAGAGCTTGTTTTTCTCCCCCCAAGGAAAACTAATACCATTCGCCATATGGCGTTTAAAACACGCAAACCCTGAAAAGCCCACGTTGACTAACATCTGAATTATGTTCATTATCGAGTTTGTTTTCCTCCAAGTCATCGAAAAACTTGAAATAATCTTCAAAAAATTGACTTTGTCATTTGATACCACTCGCTCCATTTTTTTTTTTTTTCAAACAGACACTACCAAGCATTTCAGATTTCCCTTCATCTAAGCGCATTTTAATCAGCAAGGCAAGCTTCTAACTGACACAAATTCTCTTTGAGAGCTCTTTTTCCTCCGAGTTCGTTCGTCTCGAATGAACTTCGTTCGCATTTGAAATCTTACCTTCTTCTCCATATCTACACGTACATTGCCATGTTCAGACATCCTGATGTGCGTATTAGGTACATTGTTCGCCCTCACAAGCAAGCATTGAATGTGGGCTTAAAAAGAATAACAATTGCCTTCTGAATGCCCTGTCAATCCTTCACTGAATGGGTTCAGCACTGAATTTGACAAGGATATCCTTCGTCGTCATATGAAACGCTCCATTGAAGTTCTGACGTCATGGATTAAGGCTCAAGTGTTTCCTATCAAATTTGGTTGCCCTAGCCAATGAATATTGGCAATGTCTCATGCGCATTTGATCGCATGTCACTCAAATATTCTGGTCTGGAAAAAGAGTGAGTTGAGATCGACCAGGAAAATCGATGGCTAATCTTTCTTACAGCCTCCCAAAAAACGCATCAGACTTCACCGGGAACGTCGGTTCAAGCTATCGAGAACGGCCAGTCCATTCATTAACTTTCAATCCAACGTCACTTCGTTAATCACCAGCTTATCGAACTTAAAAATAATGTAGGCCACAGATCCAAAAGTCCCCGGCCAGCTCCAAAAATAACTTCGAGCCACAAGTGTGTCTCTGTTTAGCCAAGGTGAAAATGTTCCCCACGTGTTTATCTTTTTCCACATTTCATTTCTTTGTTGGGAGCCGGCATTAAGGTTATGTGTTTGTGCGAATAAAGAGTCCTTGATTAGCAAATTACCTGTTCCAATTTGATGCCGAAAGACCGGCTCGGCCTCCGAGAGGATTTTCAAATAGCTGCATAACTGCCGTGTTGATGAAGGCCTTTTGCCCTTTATCCAATTACACAACGAGACACTTGACATGAACTGATTAGGAGAAACTTCGCCGGCTTTGGTTGGACTGTTGGTCTGGCTGTACTATACTGATAATAGAAACTGAGCACACAATCACCAAACAAGCATGGATGGATGGATGGACTCGAGGAGAATGTGTTCCGGTACCGAAAGACTTGAACTCTCAACCTGAACTGGCTCTTTTGTTTCATGTGAGCCTCCTCATATCACAAAGATTGCACACACACACGTTCGTTCTCCAATCTTGGCGCTCTTACGAGGATCGAGGAGTTAGTTCGCCTTCGAGACTCATTGTAGTAATACTACTACAAGGCACACCTCGGACGGAGTCGAACATTATAGAAGATCATTTGTACGCATTCAATTTTGTGTGACTACTTCGGCCAGCCAAGAACACATGATCGGACTTCATCGTATCCGTAGAGCTAGAACTACTACTACAGTACTACAACGACGTCTACTTCTACTACTACTACTACAACTCCATCATCAACAACAACGACTTCTACTAAGTATACCGCTTGTGCTCCTATCACCACTTCTAGTGGGGCACTTTTTGAGTTAATCTTGTTCGAATATACTACAATGACGGTAGGTACCCATTTTGGGCTCGCCCAAATCGAGACGATCACATGGATTGTTTTTTAGGCCTCTGATGCGTTTCAAAACGGTGCAATTAGAGTGAGTAGTACTGAGTACAACGAGGCGAACATATCGTCTTCTTGAGGTCGAAGGTACATGTGTTGGTTGCCAAATCAAACGATGGCAGTACACCCATCGACCCGGAGACTAGAATTTAACTCGGAACTTTTGAGAAAGATTGCTTACCTTTGCCTTCAATCAATCAATGTGTGGAAAGAGATGCTATGGAGCCTCTCAGCAAGACCTTTCTCCTTGCAAGGCTTCTCATACACTCCAGAGAATCACAGTCCAAAAGGCGATTTTAACCAACTGGGACACAGTGTTCAAGTTGTAGTATGTGATGTACGAGGAGCATGAGGGCCTCCGGGTTCCATCTACAAAACACTGACTGCACTCCTACTAACTTTCAGAGACAGCGACAGAAACAGAAACACACAGAAAGAAAGAAAGACATAAAGAGGAGAGAACACTCACAAGGAACGTCCTCCAAATACGCGTTCCCTGTCACGGTTTTGCTCGACTCAGGGTTCCCAAACGTTCATACGGGCAGGAAAGTGGCATAGCTTTGCCACTGTTGGCTCCTTGGATCCAATTTGGTTCAATAAGTTCGCACTCTCTGGCATACGTACTAATGCCATCCATGCTTGTCGATTGCGATTAGGAGGTTTCCTTTTGGGAATGGAACAAGAGGGGAATGAATTTCTAGCTATTTCGAAGCTGCTGCTAAGATCAGACGGATATCGAGATGATCAGGTATGAAAAGAGCATCAGGGGGGTCTTTCACTGTGAAGGACACAGGGGTTCCCTTCATTAAATATTTAACAACGGACCAGAAACAAGAAATTCATCCCAGGAAGAGGAACGCTCCTGGACTATAATTTGGAACATTGCCTTGTGGCCTGCTTGTACTAAGTAAGAGAGCCTCCTGCTTACTACGTACATTCATCACTCGCCCTAGTCTTTCTCGAAGGTGTTACGACGACATTTGTTCCTTTGAAGATGAAGGATGTGGGCCTGAAGGCCAAGGTTGGCGTTTACGCCATCTAGAGGAAAGCTTTCCAAGCTTAAGGAGAAAGCAGGGAAAATAATTCAAAACGTGGAACAAAATCTGCAACTCTGAGGTTTGGGATCCAAACATACCCCACGATTATTCTTATTACATTAACTTACCGGCAAGAGCAACACAGTCCTTGAAGGAAATCCAAGATCTGGATCTTGGGAGGTTTTTCCTTAGTTGTGTAAGCCATTGTTGATTGGGAGTATTGTCACACCGCCAAGAAAACCATTGCTCGGTCGGTCACATCATTGTTCGTGGTCGTTTCGAATCAACCATGACACACAATAGCTGCAAAAGCCGCAAGGACACCCCTCAAATGATTATTAGGCGGTGGAAAAGATGAACCCACAGTCAAAGTTGAAACCGTATGTGAATGCAGCACACGCTTGTTTGATCGTTGGTATAACGGAGTGAACTGAGCTATCCTCGTCTCATAATCTGAACACACTGACGACCTTTACGTGGTTGGTTGTTTTATCCTAGTTCAGCTCGCCCTGATCAGATCCGAGTTGTTTCCGCACAAGTGCAAGAGGTACACTTAGGTACTGTAGTTGTAGAGTGGTGCCTTGGCCGATCCAGCAAAACAAAACCGGGAACTCTGATAATGCTCTGGAGTGGAAGTCTGAAAGGGATTTGTGTATCATATCGTAGGAAAATGACAGGTTCCCATTGGCTATGTAGGACCATTGTAAGTCAATTGATCTATGGTCTGTGGTAAAAGAGTTTAGTGTCCTTGGGGGTGTTGAGTTAACGCTTATGGTTTAGTTACACTTTTTATTTTCATTATTATTTTTATTTATGATTTTGAAAAAAAAATGAAATTTTGATTTAAAAACACCTCTTTTTTAGACTTCTTTTATTTTATAACTTTTTTATGAATAAGGGCTTATTTCTAGGAAACATTAGAAAAAATAGTTTCCAATGTTTTTTCATCGGAATGTAACAGGTTCCCTCCAGTAATAAAGTCTTCCCGTATCAGAGGATTCGAACAAGAATGAACTCAGATATCCTTCCCCGCGTATTTACGTGTATTAACCAGGTTGTCATATTTGCAGGTTGAAAGAACGTCTTCGCTTGTGCTCGTTCACATTCAAGACACTCCAATTTTGATAAATATCCTTGAATGTTGTTTACCCCAGGGAACAATTTCTTTTCTTTGGGATGGTGATTGACTGAAGGCGCTTTCCGCTAAAATTCTAAAATTTCGAAACCAAAAGCACACAGGCACTACAAAGACTGGAGTTTGAAGGAAATTGAACCTTTTTTGTGTTAATGAAACCCTTAAACTTGATTATTTCCGAGTTTCTTAATTCAAGGGCATCTAGAATTTGATGGACCGCTCACAGCCGACCAAGATCGAGTAGATTTACTTCACAGAAAAAGGAAAAGCCACGTTTTTTTCGTTTTTTCCAGTGTACTGAATCAACTCGATCATGGTCGACGTATTCAATCCAATAAATTCTAGAAATAAATTCTAGAAATCCTTGCCTAATTCGATTATCCATTTTTCTGTGCCATAGGTACTAAGAAATTTTAGGTGAATTGTGCATATATAAAAAGTTATCATGAGCTCCTTACGATTTCGGTTAGGCCCTCTTTCGACCAAAAGTTTTGATTTTGGTTAAGAGCCCTTTTGGTCTAACATCACTACTTTGATATTACACTATTTTGATTTGTTGAGAACTGACGTGATAATGTCTAGAAACATATTTCTTCTTTCTTTACGTAGAGTTTAAAAAAAGAATGAAAAAAAATGTTGTAATAACTAGGGTTCGGGAAAAGTTGCAAAATACAACTTGCACCAAAAATTGCATTATTTAGCCATTTCACTCAAATTTCATTAAATTTAGCAATTTTTCTCAACAAACAGCAACTTTTGGCACTTTTGTCTCGATCAATGAAATCCTGTGGGCAATAATTTGAATTTTATATTTTACAAGCACTTTCACTGGACCTTTCAAAGAGTTAATAGTTTTTTTTTTTCAAATTCTAAATCAATTTGTGGAGAGAGAAATTATGCTTTTAAAGAAGTTATAGATTAAAAAGGACAAACTTACGATTAAGAAGTAAGCTCAGACTTGAGACATACATTTGGCCAAGATTGACCTTTTTATGTCCAAAAGTGACATTTTAAGGTCTGAAAACATAAACTCTAAGCAACTTTATTTTGAAACTTTTTTTGAATATCGAATGAAATAAAGCTGAGTCCTAAAAAAACTTTCGTCGAATTGCGTGCCAATTTCAACAAAAAATATTCCAACTTTTTGCCGAAAAAACAGCAACTTGATCCGAGCCCTAGTAATATTTTTTTAAATGTTACCACTTATTCCTTTTAGTCTTTAGCCAACGATTGATGATTTGCGTCTATCGAGGTGCTCATTGATACCGAATGACGCATAATAGAAAGGAATTTAATAACACGAAACTTGATCTTGAAGGTGTTAGGTAAATGATTCGATTATGTTAGAGATAAATGAGTCAAATTCTCCAGTCCAAAAAAATGATTACTGGCAAAAAATGGCCTTCCTTTTTCAGCTTTGAAGTAAACAAGGAAAGGAAAAGCTGAAACTCTAGATATCTATTCTATTTTTCTTTTAAACATTACTTGCAGGTTTTTATACCTCATCAAAGGATGCGATCCCTAGTTTTAGTTTTTGAAACCTAGACACCTAGGTTTCAAAACAAATCTTGAATTATTATTTTTTCATTTGAAAGAATGCGTCTTCGGGTACAAATTGCCTTATTTGGTAAAGACAATAAACATTCGTCATGGTTTTTGGTTCTAAAATTGAACAAGAGTTTGTTAATCTAGTAAGTGCCAGTTTTTCAACGGCTCACTCACTTAATCTTATGAAGTGAAGCATGTCAAAATATTTTAGTTCGTTCAGGGAGGGAAAAAACCCCGCTCAACCACATTATTAGTGCTTGATGCCGTGGCTCTATTGATAAAACATACAGCAAATATTGCCTCAAGGACCTTCCGTTGTCTGCGTCTGATTTACGATGAATATCTTCCCATTAGCCTTGTCCATCTTTTACTCCTCCTGAAACACAAAACGAAATGCTTCGAGCAAAAGTGAGCGTCTGTTCAACATTTAGTACAAAAACTCTTCCCTTCAATTCTGAAGCCTAGCATTCATTCACTCAGGTCAAACATCTAACCTCTAACCCTTTCATCATGTCTCTGACTTGCTTCAAAATGTGAAGTGAACGTCTTCAATTCGCTGGGGACCCAGAGATAAAAAATTCAGATTTCAAAGTGTATCACTAGAATTTTTTGAATTGTAAAAAAATACAGCTTTCGCAAAATATTTTTTTTTTTTGTATTTTAGGCTTTAACTGAAAAGTTACATTCAAAATGGTGTTATCTGGTGTTTGTTGGATGGCAAAAAAAGGTTTCTTGACACATTTACAAAAGGTAATATGGAACACGTATTTGTGCACACATATTTGACTGAAACTTTATGTGAATGCTTAAAAATGGTTTATCTAGAAATCAATCTAATGACAATATTCCTCTTGAACTTTTTCGGTGGAATTTCTATGTTTTGGGTGCTAGGGTCTGAGGGTTAAGCCTCACCCGACCAGCGAAGCCAGCCATCACATCGTCCAAACATTTCAGATAGGCACTTTCAAGTTCGTCATCAAAATAATTCCCCGTCTGTGGGTATGGATTAACGTCTAAAAGTTTCCTTGAGAAAGGTCGGGGAGGGGAATCGATCCTGGGCTCTCTCTCACTATACAAAACAGCGAACTTCGATACCATGTCTCCTCCCTTTACCACAACTGACGCAAATCATTTATGTTTAGCTAAAGACTAATTGATTTATAACTACAATTTCCGGTTCAGACAAGACAAAAATTGTTTTACTCTTTCGTCAAAAACTTTCGACTGGGGGGAGGCGAATCATTTTTTGTTAAATTTAGAAAATAGATCATGGTTTGGCATGTTTCGTAGGTTTATATGTAAAAGCGTTGAGAATTAACCGCATCAGTGCCAAATTTTACATCTTAATTCCAGAAAGAGCACCATAATTATCGCAATTTTATTTGAAAATAAAGATCTATGTAACTGCTATGAACCGCCCAAGTTTTAAATCTTTAAAATGTTTGATTCTAATATTCGGAAGCATTTAAAATATCATCGCGGAACAACAAAAAATGAAAAGATTCATATAAATTTAAATTAGTCCATAAGATCCCTTGTGCTGCGGTTTTTTACTATCGCTACAAGGAATGTTATTCCCTGTAAAAATAAATTATAAATGAAATAATTTAAAAATTTAAATTTGAGAATTTGTTCACTCCTGCTATTAATGGTGTTAGAGGATCAGCTCCTACATATTCCCGACGAAGACTTATGGGCAAAAGATTGAACAATGAAGGAGCACGATGAAGAAGAGAGGCGGGCTTCATTGTTCGAAATTAGCTCATGAAACATTAAAATTGTGTGATATCAAAAATTTCATGAGCAAGATGTGCAAAGGACTCCTTAAATCACGGCTATGAATGATTTTTCACGTGATGGATGTATTGAACCAATCCTGATGTGCGTTAAAAAGGTGCAAGTGCAGTCTTAAATTTAAATTATAAAAGTTTGAATATAAACCTACAACAAACTCACCTCTGCCAGCTTTTTTTTTTGCATAAACCGGCACTTTGACCACATAGAAAAGTCTTTAATGCTCTCCGAAAAATGCATTTTTCCCCTTGTGGAATGATGAGACCCGTGTTCTCTATTGATACTCAGCTTAAGCTCCGAGATGATGCTCAAGGATTACTAATATGTAGCTTTATTCTACCATAGTCAAAGTGTTCGTCTGAATTCCGCTAAACCAAATGGTCCAAAAAGTTTGGGAGAGTTTGCAAGCCTCCAATAGATTTCGAAGAAATCGCAAAGAATCTTTTGGAATCACTTGATAGCTTACTTGAGTATTTGAACAAAATAATGTGTAAATTAACCAAGTTGCAGTACTTTCTAATGTTGTATTTTTTTTGACCCATGTGGGCCCCTTGCAAATAATTCTTGATTATAAGGAAAACAAGAAACTCCAATTAAGATCGATGAACTCCATCCATCTTTGAGACAACTTTGAGTTTTTAACCAAGTGCCCAATTTTACTCCTTTTGGGGTTGTCATAACGTATTTTAACAATGCAATAATTCAAATGTCTGCACTAGAACATTAAATCCATAATTCCATCAAATTTGGACACTATTGTGACAAGTGGACTAATATATGCACTCCCACGAACAATTTCCCGAAAACGGAACAAGTGAGCGTTTGCGTCAAATTGTCAGGGATGAACTTCACTTGTTGAAGTTTCAATGTCCATGAACTACTTCATCCTTTGAACAACTGGCTTTTGGTTGAAGGTCGTGTTCAATTTAGAAAATTCTTGAATTGAATGTATATCGTATCTGTTAGATTTGAGTAATTTCCCAGTAATGCATATATGATTTCAAAATGCTCATTGCTTCTGACTTGTACTGTACAGTACATTCATTTTCTCAATCAAAACATTTAGCGTAGTCAAAAATCGATGAAACAAGTTTCTTATTTTTATGAGTAATTTTTGAACTCGTCTTCAATCAATTTTCTGCTCCATCTATCTTGATGTATGTTGGTCAAATCTCAATCATTAACCAGGGGACGAATGTCGATAAACCCTTCTGTGCTAGTCCCTCTAATCTGGGGCAGATTCTTATCAGAATTCCTCAATCGTTGCCAATTTGTTCGTACAACGTAGAGCAAAACATCAAGCTTGATTTCAGGCCAACACACAATTTTTGTCATTTATTCAAGTTTATGGCGTTTTAAGGGCAATATTGCCTGGCAACTCTCTAAGGTAGTGATGGACCGAAAGGGCTCATAACCGAAACCGAAAGTTTCGGCCGAAAGAGGGCTTAACCGAAACTGAAACCGAAAGCAGCTGATTACAAAATTGTTCAAATGCCAAATCTGCCTTTAAAATTAGAATGCTCATGTGTTCGATGTTGGGTAGTCGCAAATTTTGAAAAATCGGAAAACTTAAATTTCAGAGATTTTTGGACCAATTTTTTTTGATTTTGTTGTCAAACTCCATTTTACATAGTGCTTGTCTGCTTTCGGTTTCGGTAGGCATAACCGAAACCGAAACCGAAATTTCGGCCGAAAGCGCTTTCGGTCCATCACTACAATCTAAGGTCAACCTCTTTTGAATGAAATTTCAAACAGGTGGTTATCAGTCAAAATGTACTCTATTAACAATACATACACAATCTTGAAAAAAGGTCGACTTGTGTAGCTTGTCCAAAAGAAATATCCGTCATCAAATGATGTTCCTTTAGTCATTAATAGGGACGGGCAAAAAGTGCAGAAAGATTTTTTTTACTTTTCTGCCTTTTTGCACTTTCCGCCTTTATTTGCCATTTTATCCCCATTTTATGTAGCATAAAATATTCAAGTCCTGAAAACATGCTCCACATATTTGACAAATGTCAACTGTTGGAAGATTTTTCACATGTAAAAGATACATACTATTTAACATACATCACAAAAGTTCAGGCAATTTACACAAAAACGCAAGAATGGCGGAAATCTCAATGAAAATTAGCATTCTCATGTTTTGATATTCGATAGCACAAATGTACTTCAATATAAAAATGTAAAATGTTTTTTTCCAAGCACAGCCAACGGCCCTTGTTTTGCCGCTAGCGCTACGATATAAAACGCTCCCATGAAGCAAACTTCAGCATGCCCCATTGAAGGGATTTTTGTGTGCCTTTGAGTGTCATTTTGAAACCCTTTACACTTTTGCAAACTTGAAATACCTCGTCTCTTTTCGTTGTCAACAATGGAATCAAAAATTCATTAACCCTTCTTCTAGAAAAAGAGCAATGAGCTCATGTATCTACTACCTTTAGGAAAAACTCGATTTGGGAACATCAACACCAGGTCCTTCTTTCTCCTGAACCGGACGCGCGAATTGCTCATCGCGAAAAAATATCAATTGTTAAATGTCCATGGCGCCGACGAAAACTTCAGCATTATGCAATTCATGCCGGTTCTTTTTCATTTTAAAAATTATGCCTTCATCTCATGCTTTTTTAACATCTTCCACTTAATCATCTCGCCATCTCTAACCGGGATAATTTTTTATCTTGCCAACATGTTTGTCTAATGCTTGAAAAAACACTCATTGCTTAATTCTTAGATTTGCAGTTGTCATTCAGTCCCGGATAGTATTGAAATGTTGATCGTTCTCATCATAATTTCGGTCTTCGGGTCATGTCACCTCGGTTTGGCCTTCAACTATGCCAATCTTGGTGAAAATTGGCAATGTGAAGCTACCGGGCGAAAATTGGGCAATTTTCCACCTTTCGCCGATTACCGCGATCCTCGAACCATGAAACCTCTCTTGAGTCCAGCAGATCAATGGACCACTTTTCCTGTCAAAGTCAAGGCCACATCGACTCCAGTGCGAGCTTTGCACGGCCTTTTTGAGTACGACGATCACAAACAGCTGGTTTCTAGATCTTGGAAAGACCCGGAAATTCCCATGGGATTCTACATCAAACCTCATGGAGTGGGATTTGGGAATCGAATCATTTTTCAGCTAGGTTTAAGCGAAGAGAGTCCCATTGAGCCTCCTTATCCGGATTCTTCCGTTCAGGGCTCTCCTGCCAATGCATCGACACTTGTTCGATTTTGGAGCGAGTACAAGCTCATGTGGCGAATGATGAAGCTTGGACTTTTCAATTGTCACGTGAATAGGGCTTCAAATTACTTTTATGCGAAATTTCCGCCCGATTTCCCGACTTCGGTATCCCAGGACGTGCAAAAGGCTCTGGCTGGCTTGAGCTTCTCAGATCATGATTGGTCTTCAATTGAGAGTCGATATCCGGTTGCCGGTTGCCAGGCTGGTGTAGACAATCCGATTTGTTGTTACGCGGGCTTTTCAGCGCGCGAATATCGATTTATTCAAACCAGTTTGGTAGGGGAGGGCAAAGAAGCGCTGTATGAGAAATCCACTTTCTGTCCCTTGAAATTCTATATCGATAACTATGAAAAATACCGTACTCAATCTTCCTGCCAGAAGGCTACCCAAAACATGACTCAAGCCGAAAAAATCATCTTTCACCATACCACGAGCAATCGGAGATGTAACAAGCACTTATTCCCTAGTCTAGACTCCTGTCTAATGGTGGATAAAATCAAGGAAAATCGTAGCGAGTCCATGAAAAATGATCCGGATTTCGTGTTCCAAGAGTACAACCACGTTTTCCCATGTACTGCTAGTTGCTATAAGGCCATGATTGTTCAAATTGAGTTGGTCCCAAGCTTTGGACACTCGACGACAACCAAAAGTACATCTACCACCACGACAACCACAACCTCTTCAACGACCGCCATCCCTGGGAACCTGTCCGACTTTGAATTTAATTTCGATAAACGACAGGTCAATGAATCGTTAGAAACGCCCGCAACACCAAATTCCACGGTTGAAAGTATCATCGAGGCAATCGAAGATTCAGACGACATCCACGTTTCAGCCATAACAATCCGATTGAACCGGATTTCTCAACCACCATATAATTTGAGTGACGTTCCCAGATACTTTGGGTATGAGATGATCACCCTCCCCAAATCAGAGTTGCCCTGGCAACGCACTGATTACGTTGGAACCCAACTCAATCTGACAAAGCCCTTTCGAATGCCGTCAGAAGAGTTCACTGGAATATGGATTCGGTGGCTGGATAAAGGATCTAACATCTCCGTCAAATCATTCAAAACCCAAGGACCGGTGTTACAAGTAGAAGCGTGCTTAAAATGGGTCCATCTGATTCAATGTTGTTATTAGCTTTTTCTAATCTTTGTTTCAGATTGGTTTGGAAGGAAGCTCGGATCCGATTGCACAACATGATTTCTCGAAGGACCCTATGTTTTTGGGCAGCCAAGAAGAGCCTTTTGGCTTTCTGTACGGATGGAGAGGAATCGAGCTCCAAAGACCTTACATTGGTTCGGTTTTTCGGCCCCGCTTTGTCACGATCAATGCACCTCTGCTATCCAATGGGTTCTCGTATCGTTCTCAGGCTCGAGAATGCGAAATTGAGGCATCCGCTTTGGAAAAAGGCATAGGAAAACTTTCCAAGTCCACTGTTGGGATTGTCGGAGCTGTATTCTTTGTCTTAGGCTTTTTTGGAGTAGGCTTTTTGGTATTGAGACATTTAAGAGCCCAAAGGATGGTTGCTAAAGAGGAAAAAGCCGCCAAAAATATTGAGAACCAGAAAATCCACAAGTCAAGCAAGAAACGCCGAGTCAAATAAAATGTGTAAACGTACATAAGATGTTTTTTAACCCATTTCGCCTTGCCCATTAAAAGCAACGTCATCAATTCGCCAGTTTGATTTGTAACCAAGCTACAAACCCAAGGTGGGTCATGATTAGGGACGGGCAAATAGTGTAAAAAGATTTTTGGTAACATAAACCCATTTTTTTGCACTTTTGCACTTTCGACCTTTATTTGCACTTTTTATTTACGTTTTTGGCCAAAATTGACAAATTGTTAAGAAAATGTAGTGGCTTTTGAAAGAATTTTTAGTTTCAAGAGCAAATTTTACACTAGTCGAAAAAGCTTGCATTTGCAATCAACCATTCTTAGCACCTTGAAGAAATATGTGCATTTCAGACGCAAACCTCACACTTTATTCACCATCTTGGCTTGAACTATAACATCCTGTTTACTAAACTAAATATTAGACAAAAGAATCTCATTGCATGCAACCAACAAATAGCAAACCTAAAGAAACTCATGTTATGGTAATGGAAGGATCTACAAACAATATAGATTACAGAATTAAGTTTCCTACCTACAAAGATCGCTATTTCTATAAAAGGCCGTTATAAACTTAAAATCATCAAGCTAAGGATACATCAATGTAGCAGTACACATTGTTTAATTGACTTGGAGTCACTTTTAAGTTCCAAAAGTATTTGAGAACAGTTTTGATGTGATGAGACAAAGAATGCCAAATTTGAAATTGAGTTCTGGTAATTAGGCCATGGGCCAAATATTGAAGGAATGTCACTAAAAACATGCTTAAAACACATTTATGACTATTTTCTTTGATATAATTGTTAGGCACACGTGGGTATTTTTCTGTTCAATTTTCAATGTCTATTTTTGAACAACTTGAAGGACGAAAACGGAGTGATGTAAAGCCATATAAAACAATTGCTAAATATATTTCGACAATATTTCAGGTACACACATCCATGAGACCACCTTAGGAATGAAAAATTCAGAAGATTGTTGACTAGAGTATTTTTCATGACTTTACATCCTTTTTGCTAGTGACCTAATTAATAGAACTCTTTTACTTGTGCGGCATTGTCTCTTCACCTCAAACTAGTCTCAAATGTCTTTAGAAGTTGTAAATGACTTCTCCTACTCAATTAGGAGCCGTGGGTACTCCATGAATGACGTTTTAAGTCCAAATGCAAGTTATTTGCTATTTTTTGACATTAATTTGCTCTTTTTTGACATTAATTTGCTCTTTTTGACACTTATTTGCTCTTTTTAACACTTATTTGCTCTTTTTTCGACATTTATTTGCTCTTTTTTGACATTTATTTGCACTTTCAACATTTTTCTGCACTTTGTTTTGCACTTTTGGGCACATTTTTTTGCAATTTTTGGTAACTAAAAGGGTAAGATTATTTGCACTTTCTGCCCGTCCCTAGTCATGATAAATGAAATCATACAAGGAGTCCCTCACAAAAATTACACTCATGGAGAAATGCCTATTGCATACATTTGCTGGGCAAAAGGTTTGGGCTTGTTGGCGAGTTGGGATTCAATCCCGGCCGACAACTACTCTCAAAAAAGGCTTGTTTTGCAACTCTAACAAAAGTGTTTTATGAAGATTTTAAGTTCTTCACTATTTACAGAATTATTGGAACGTGGAGTTTCTGAATTTCTAGCCATGTAAAGTCTTTGCAGCATTTTGCGACAGCCTTAGACTTGTAGATTGGCTTTGAACCGTCATTCTATGCCAACAACTTCCAATGTTTACCATTGGCAACCAAAAATGGCAAGCAGTGGAAATCATGACACACTCACTATCAGTGATGAACTGACTCGTCAAATGAACCATCATAAATCATTTATTTAAGCAGGATTGTCTTGTTAAATAAGTGACCTCATCGTCGCTAAAAGCTGTTTATTGTTACCTTTAAAGGCCACATTTTAATTTGATGAAAACTCAGTATAACCTCTCAAATGAGGCACATGAGGAACTGAAATTCTGATGTTTTTTATTAGGGCCTCCCTGTAGATTTCAAACTGTAGCGGAGAACAAGGTAGTTCATCAAGAAGGAGCAACGTCTAATTTTTATCAAATGATTGTACTGACCAAGTACGTCTCCAAATAGAACTACGTACAAACTTGAACGGTCAAAACGAAACTCACATCGATTATGCCTAAATCCTTATAAGAACAGTCATGAGGCCGTTGGCAATGTCAACGGCAGGAGAAGAAATGACAATAATATTTTTCAAAAATACCTCTGTCCTCATTCCGAACTCCTTCTTTAAATGGTGCGTCAGTGCAAACTTATCGCAAGGAGAAGATTACAAAGTTGCTCTCTGTACAGTACAAATTCCATTCATTTTTTTTAATGTTATTGAATCCGGTAATATGACCAATGGCCGGTCATACTTGTTATTGCAAAAAATAGTCTTTGCAATAAAATAACTGGTTTCTTTTTGACGAGATGAAGGAGCTTGGAGCAATTCTTATTCACATTTTTCGATGTTGGATTATCGCTAAAATCAATGCAAATCAAAATGAAAACCCCTTAAACTCTTTAACTTTCACTATATCTGTATGTACCTTCTATTAATTCTAGTAAATATTTTCAATTAGGTATGAACCATTTCAATATTATACTGAAGTGGTGAAATAATTTTTTTTTACAAAATCATATATTTGGCAATTTCTGCGCTCAAATCATAATAATTAGCGATTTTTACAGTAATCAGTCTTGCATTTTGTGTTTGTCTAATATACGTACCTTTTTTCCTTTTTGTTCAAACTCCATTCCTTTTTTATGATAGGGCATTTCACTTTATTTAGAGACTTGTGGGTATTGTTGTTTAGTCGAAGGCAGCACGGCATTCCTGATAGATTTGAAGGTCTACACCGGGGGTCGGCAACCGGTGGGCCCGAGCCCACATGTGGGCCCAAGGGGGTTTGATGTTGGCCCCAGGAGTTGCGTGGATAGTCCAAAATAGTGGGCTCAAAGCTCTTTGATCATTGAATTGTGGGCCCATGAACCTTCCAGCATGTTTGGTGGGCCCCAGACAACTTTGGTGGGCCTTGACGCAAAAGCGGTTGCCGACCCCTGGTCTATACTATGATTAAGATTATTAATCTGGGGGTCAGGAGAGATTTCTCACAAATATGACAAACATTTACAATTAACATCAATTCATTGAGTGTATTGTTTATTAGAGTGAGAGGACAAACAAGTTAGATTCGAAAGTCTGACTAGGTCATGAATGGTGATCCCTTCTCCGGGCGGAATTCCATGACCCAAAGCCAGCCCTTGAGGATTGCTGGGAGTAACACAATCAGAGAGTGGGTCTTTTCGCAAGACCCGATCGAGGTCAACGCAAGAAAAGAAGGCCACACTCTCTGGAAGAGAGTTCATGTTCAGCCTTGAGGCAAACATGGCACGAACTAGAACATTCGAGATCTGCAGAGCCAACGCCGCTCGATGAACGTCATCCTCGTGAACCAAATATCTGACTTCGTCATGGATGGAGATGACAAATCGTGCTTGGATATCGTACTCCGTTATCAGCCACTTCATCGAGGTCAAAAGCAGATGGAGATAATCCACGGCTGAGCTTTGCACCACCCAATTAATGCGACTCGGCAGAAAATCCGAGCCCACCATGGCCGATTCCAGGGCCTTGGAGATTTTACAACCGAGCACGGGTGTTTTCGGACTGAAGCTCAGGGCAATTCCTTCGAGACGGTTGAAGGCTTCTGACTCAGTTCCACCCACCCAAGCTAAACGAGAACATATTTCTTTTTGAATGGCACGGAAATCAAGTTCATGGGCGGATTCGTAGTTCATCGATCCCATGGAAATAATGAGATCCGCTATGGTAGTAAGATTGGCGGTCTCATTGGTGTGACCGAGGAAGTTCAAGGCCAAATCTTGACCTTCAGGACTCAGTTGGTACAAGCTGTCCTCTTCAAGTTCTTTTTCTACGACATATTTCCACTTGTTCCGGATTCGCACGAGTTGATAGAACTCTTGTCGACTGATCAATTGACCCTTGGATTCCTTAAAAGTGGCCTCAAGGTCGGTGTGACCTTTGGTTTTGAGCCAAATAGCCTTGCATTTTGCCCCAATCGCATTGAGTTGGTATTCGCGTCGACCCTTGGTCTTGACATAAATCAACGAGGCCAACCTTTTCGCTTCAGCGTCATCCAAACTTGGGTTAAATTGTTTGAGCAATGTGCTAGCAAAGGCCAAACCCGCTCCATAAATCCGGCCATAGTTTAAAATTTTGGCATTATCTCTGGAGATTCCCACTGTTTTGGCAGTAACTGAATGCATATCTGTTCCAGCGGCTTTGGTTCCTTGCAAGGTCATCCATCCCAAGGGAGTACACCCATGCTCGCCTAAGCTATTGGCATCGCCCAAAACGGCAGCGATCCATAATTCCTGACTGTCGACATCGGCCCCGACCAAACGATAACCTGGCGGGGCTTCAACTAAAGCTTTGAATTCCGACCCAATTCTGTCTGGCCGTGCATTGGAAGCCGTGAGCCAAGTTCTCTCGACCGCTCTACGGGTCAATGTACCCGCCGACACGATCATGGGAAGGATGATGTTTCCGTGATCTTCCGATTTCACCACCATTTGCCCGGTGATTCGATCTTGATTGCTCTTCCAATAAGCGCATGATTTGGCTCCTAACAATATTTTGGCGGCTTGACCTTCACAATCGGTGCTGAGAATGCCTTCTTTGACGTAGGTGAGAAAGTCTTTGGATAGAGGATTTCCGACATTGTTTCCTTTGCCATTTTTGTGCGGAAGGTGGACGAATTTCCCGCCGGGAATCTCAGCCAGAATTACTTCCATGTCGGAATCCGGTGTTTGTGCTCGAACAAACGGTTTGTTATCCGGCGGGAAATCCGGGGGTTCAGAGATGAATAAGTCACTTTCTTGGTTTCTGCCTCGAAGTAAAGTCAAACTCTGTTCCAGTTGGTTCATGGGGAACACATTTTCACCTAGCTCTAAAAGACTGTCTCTATCTAATGGGTGGTCATTGCATGAGGGCATAATGTAGCCCCACTTATGGGTCTCGTGTCTATGCACGGGATAACCCATCCACTTGAGTCTTAATATTTTGGGCACAATTTTCTTGGAAGGAGTGAGTTCACTGAGAACAGGGTAGAAACTATTTGGAGATCGTTCACAAAGATCTTGGAACCATTTGGGGTAACCCGGTTTCTTCGGTTGAGTCTTGGCCAAACATTCGGCCGATCCAAACAACTTGCAGAACTTCTTTCTCAATTGAGTTCTTCGATCATCATCAGGTCCGACACTCACTTCCATGGATCCCTTTTTCCTCTTGTCCAATTTAAATCTGAGTTTAGGGCACGACCAATCTTGATCCCACAACCACATGTCTTGTTCAAAGCGATGATCTCGAGCCAATTGAACGGCCTCTTCGGTTTGCCTCGCGAGCATTATGTGCATTTCCTGTTCCACTTCAAAGGCCGTTTCATTCGCTTCTTTCAGATAATGTTCCCATCGAGGACTAATTGGCAAGAAGGCTGATCCCATTTCGAGCATCCCACTGAACGATACCGGATGGGGACATCGATCCTGGAACATTGGGTAGAGTGCACGCAACACTTTCAAAGTAGCCATGACGTCGGTGGCACAATAAGTCATCAAGTTCTGAAAATCGTCTTGAATGTCCTTCAATGTCCCCTTAACAAAGACATTTCGGTCATCTTTAGCTAATTGACCTTTGCAATAGAACTGATAGACATCACGAAGACTGTTCAAGGCCGTGTGATTGACCCATTTGGGCAAGATCGTCTCGCTATCCGATTGATCCGAGTTTTCTTGACTTTGATATTTGGCCTTCATCATCCTTTGTCCGCTCGTCATCCCATTGACCACGATATGCATGGACATGGTGTCCAAGAAACGCGTGTCCGTGCCACTCAAAAGATATTCCGTGCCACATCGAGCCCGATCGTAACTCACATTATGACCTATGACCAGTCGATGTTGGCTCAATCTAGGATCGGATATTGGAATGAGGTCATCAGGTGTTAGCATACCAGAGGGTTTTGTGCCGTGGATCAAGTGCGGTGAGCACCATCCATACCAAGCTTGATCCGTCAAAGCCGTGGCCATGACCGGATGATGTCCATCTTGCACGCAGACTTCCACATCAAACGAGAAACAAAGTTCCAGAGGATAATTGACCTTCTCCGGAGGACGATTGGGGGCATATCTGGTCCAACCCGATTCATAGACCCAATTTGAAGGTTGGGCCAAAATGGGGGCTTGAAGAAGGGGCTTGAGAATGGTTTGGTAAGGCTGGACTTGCTGCGAGGCGATTTTATAGAAATGCGATTCCACATCGCCATATAATGGGGGCAATTTGATTGGAAACGAATCGGACGGGGTGGGAGCATTCAAATCAACCTCGGGTTTCAAGTCAAATTGACGAAGGCTAGCCAAGGCCTTCTTGACCTGATCGGGAGAGTTCTTTTCGGTTGGATTATTCGGGGACTTGAGGAACAATTGACTTCGAACGGCCTCGGGTAAAAGTTTGATACCAAAGGGATTAGTAGCATAACCCCTTTGCGATATGGGTCGCCACATCTTGTTGGATTAGGCCGTGTCTGCCTCCACCACGGCTTCTTCCATTGCGGAATTCTCAGGGTTTTCTTGATCTTCTTCGGGTTCAACGGGTTTGCTCAAATTTTTCCGCACAAGTTCCAGCACATTCTCAATTTGTTCCTCACTCAGTCTCTCTTCACATTCCTCAATCAGGAGATGGAGTTCCACGGCCGATTCCGGAACTTGATTCACGATTTGCAAGATCTCGGATTGACTCAATTGGAAGGGTTTGACGGCCTCGAGGAAGTCTCGGATCTGTTCGGACTCGTGATGGGCGCAAGGTTGGGTTTCTAAATGGGTGAGGGTCTCGAGGAGAATGGTGGCATTGGCGCCGGATAATTGTCGGGACCAATTCTTCTTCTGAGCTTTGGCACCAAACTGACGTTGACGCTCCTCTCGAAGAAAATGGAGCACTTCCACATTGGAGAGAAGAGCCTCTTGGGATTCCTCGATCTCCATGGATTTAACGTTCACCAATCACTTTTTATTCTATAACACCATCTCCATCCAAGATCCAACTCATGAACGAGTACAGTACTACGAGTACTACTAGCAAAACCAAAACAAAGCCACATGGCCAAAGAAGTAACGCGAGGTTTCGGAGGTTGCATCAAATAAAGACCGAGGATTCTTCGAGCAAACCCAAAATGGTTTTTGTACGTCAAATTGTGCTGTATCATATTAACCAATAATGTATCCAATGAGCACGAAAAATCTCTTAAAAAAGATTATTATTACGTAAAACTTTTTTTAATATCTTACCTCAATGATTGATATAGAAGTATCTAAAATGGGGGGATTTGGAATTCAAAATAGTGTCTTGGATACACTTTTATTACTTTATAATTTTATTTTCCACTCAAATATCCAAAAGTTGCATAAAGAGTATTGGTTATGTCTATAATGGGCGCGGAATGTAAAACGTAGCATAAGAATAAATCAGTGTCAGTGATTTTATGAAGAAATAGTGAAAGGTTATGTGTAAAATAAAAATCAAATTGGCACGGGAGCAGAAGAAAAAACCAAGGAGAGAGTTCAAACTTTAAGCATGGCTGTCAGATTGACATCGCAAAATTAAAAAGTTACAATTGAGCTTAGCGCACTGTCGTGGCTTTTAAGGAACGCATTTAGTCAAATATTGGGTAACAAACCATGAATCAAGTCGGTCATCATCGGTAAGAACACGCGATCGGGGACTAGTAATAAAATATATCCAATGTGGAAACTTCTTTCAGTCTGAACAAACGGATAGCAATTCTTATTCACTCTCACACTCCTGGTCGATTGTTACAGATCGAAAATAGTTTTGATATTAGTATTTTAACACCAATAAAATGCACTAAGATCAAATTCCCAATGCTCGGGTCTAAAGGTCCAACTCGGGTTTGGGTTTCTACGAAATTTCTCTAACATCCATGTCAAAAAATATTCGCTGTTACTATTTGTTTTTTTTTCTGGGTTTTTATTATCATAACACGAATCTGTGGATCTAGACAGAGTCCAAAACTGGGGGCTCGAATCCATCGGGGCGTGCCACGACCTCACCAGTGGTGGGATCAGTGGTGGCCACGGCACCCTTGCTAGATCCTTCACCGTGCAAGTCCATGAGCTTGGACAAGTCGAAGCGGGGTTTCTTCAAGACCTTGACCTTGCGAATGTGCACATCGTGAAGGGGGAAGATTCCCTGGCAGGCCTTGGAGATATCGGCCGCGATCGAGTCGGGGATGAGCTTGTTCACCACCTCCTTCAAGTCTCCAGCAGCCACCTCACGTTGCATAATGTCCACCATCTTCTTGCGGATTTGGCGGATCTACAGCCCCAAAAACAAACGGAACCCAATGATTAATACCATGTCAACCAAGACCCCGCACGACCATAACTTAACACCGAAGAATCAGAGCCTGCAATTACGTCTTGGCGCCTTCTTTCCCACGGACGGATCCCGGGTATTCGGCCTAGAGAACCTAGGTCGATATCCCAGGCTCAAAGGATCAGACACGCAAATCTGACCTCGGCCGGGTACTCAAATGGGCTCGGAGAATGGATAAAGCGTATCATCATCTTGAAGAAACACCCCCAACCCTCTAATCTCATCCCTCCCTCACCTTTTGGGATTGGGCGTAGCAAGTCTTGGATCGTTGCTGGCTTTGCCTTTGGGTGAACCCGATGCAGAATAAACGAAGCAAGTAACCGTCGGTGGTCTTGACATCGGTGTGAGCCTCGATCAGAGTCTGCCACTTCTTGACCATAGACCTCAACTTATCGGTGGTGAGGGTGGACGAGTGGAACGTGGTCAGACAATTCTTGCCCTGGACCTCTTCGCAAATGAGGCTGAACTTGCGGTAAGAACGCTCAGCATCATGCTCATTTTGCAAATCAGCCAAAGACACCTCGTACACGCGGCCTTTCAAACCGTCCGAAGCGATTCTAGAATAGAACATTAACTATTAACCCTCTTTGCTTTCCATGAGACCATATTACCTCGTCAAAAAATAAATCGCACTATCAAATATTTACCTGGTGCCCTGGGTTCGGTTGACCAAGGTCTTGCCCACATCTCTGACCTTGAAGATGGAAGGGGCCTTGATATCGTACCAATCCTTGCGGGTGAAGGGGTCCACGATCTTCTTCTTAGCTCCCTTCTTGCCGCCTTTGATCAAACCCTGAAATATGAGGAAACCACGTGAATCACGGTGTTACAAATAGCCTGATTCGAAGCCGGAGCCATAGCCGAAGACATCCCGATAGAGATTCTGAATGATAAGTGAAGCCTAAGAGGTGTGCTTACCTTATTTTTACCCACGGCCATGATGCTCACGTATGTAGCGTGGACGGGGACACAATCGAAAAGACCGGATGAGGAAACTGACAGCTGTTTATTCACGGAGCCAACAATCAGGGTGACTAGATGGTGAAGATGAAAAAGGTCAGGATTCAGGATTGACCATTGCAGAGGTCATAAACCAAAAGAAGGACGTTTTGTTGAGATTATTTTAATGAGAGCTCAGATATTCAGTTGTTAAGAGGCTTAGATTACGGAAAGAGGCGATGTTGCTTCCAGGACATCTATAAGACAAAATGAATGTAGAAATTTGGAAGAAATTCCAGTGTACGGGAAAAAGAAGGAAATTTTAGGAGATAATTGTCTCTATTTTTGATTTCTTGTGAGCAATTGCTCTGAATTGTAGTGCAAACGATCGGAAAAGTATTGATTGGCGATGAAAGGAGGGAAAAGAGGCAAGGGAAAATCGTTAACAACGGAAATTCTGCTGCAAAGCCCAAAAGAGTAAGGTAATGGTTGTTTTACTTTTCGAGATTTCGTGACAACACAAAGAAACGACAATTAATGCTAAACCTGATTCCGGAGCACTAAATTTGGCGACCATGGCAAGAGAAGGCGAAACGAAAATAAGCAACTTTCCTCACCAAGATGAGTTTGAAAGAATGGAAGGAAAAATAAGTAATGAGGGATTTGTGGAACAAGCTACGATGAAAAACAGCAATTATGAAGTGATTAGTAAGGTTTTATTTATTTTTTTGGAGGCACGGTTTTTGCGGAAAATAAGATGAGCGAGTTAAGAAAACGACGCACGACAGAGGGCGTTTTCTTTCACCAACTGAAAATAAGTGGCGCTGAAGTCAGTACGGGAATAACCTGAAACAGTCCATAAAATTTGCAATTCATAAACAGCCTGATTGGTATTTTGGAAATAATTTTCCTTGCAAATTCATGCTTTAAATCAATTCGTTGAAAAAAAAGAGAAATATCATCAAAAAATGATTATGTTAAAAATGATTTTATTATAAAAAGGAAATGGAGCAACCCTCGAAGCATAAATCCATGTTTGACAACGGTAATATAGAATAGTTTCATCCACTTAATAATTGGAAAACTAGTTCTTTACTACACATCACTAGAAACTTTGCTAGTGAATGAAATACCTCTTTACTAAAGCTGTAAACCCGGCCATGAAAAGAAAATCCAATAACAGCGATTGAATGCATCACTTGATTTACCTCCTTAGCTCTATTTGTTAAATTAAAGTTCCATTGAAAATGATGAGCTTGGTGGAACAAAAGTTTGTTTTGAAATCCAGATGAGCACAAAAAGAACTTCCTTTTTGCCTTAATTAAACATACCTGCGAGAAAGCTTCAATTTTCAAAATAAACATTCCCAAATGGCTTTACGTCGTGTTCCCGAATTTTGTCACATCTGCGTAAAAAACCTCTACATTTTCATTCCTCTCAAAATCAATTCACACCCAAATCGACCAACAAAGGGTCCAATGGGCTCTCTCAACCCTTCCTTTTTCTTCTTTCAGAGTGCTCCGAGATCTGAGTGGCCCTGACAGACAGGATCCTTCTCTCTACTGTTTAATCAAGGGACCCACTAGCAGACATCATAAAGCGTTGGACGTGGGCAAAGAAAATGAATGCCAGCCCATCCTTAAAAAAAGAGCCGATAGCGGCAACACCAAATTACTGAAAGTTTGCTTGCAGTGCTGCCGTAAATTTGAATCGAATTTAATGCCACACACTAATATTAGCAATTGCGATGGTCTAAGCCCAAACTCTGAGAATTTTGCAGGAAACTTTAACAACCCAACAGTCAAAACAGTTGACAAGCATAAAAATGTTTACTTTACAATAATCAAAGAACCAAGCCAAAATTTCTCTTTAATGTATAATATATAATTAAGGAAGCCAGAGTGGCCGCGCGTACTAATGCGTTCTTATAAGAGCCGAGTGTAAGTGCTTCCCCAGACGGCGTAGGTTCGATTCCTGTTAGGGGTCGGATTGAAGCTGTCGGGAGAAATCCTTGTTTACAAGGTAAATAGGGTACAGCAGTAGTAGAAAATCCGCAACAACAACAACAACAAAAAATGTCTTGAACGCATGAACTATCCGTCAGAAATGGTCAAAATGGGAAAAAAGTGCTCTCAAATTTCCAAAGTCTCACGCAAAATGAATGTGTTTTAAGAGGTCTCAGGAGTACTCTTCTCGGGTTCAATGGACGTTTATATGGCCAAAAATATAATTTGCAATCACTTGGCACAAAAAAGGCATTGATCGCAGTAACATGTGTTTGTGCTTGCATATTCAATCACTTCATCATATACCTTAACTTTGACTTTATTTTCTAAAGGTTTTTTTAATTTTTTATGAAGGTGTATCCCTTCTATCCCCTATCTTCCTTCGTTTAACCTTTTGATTATTATTTCATATGTATCCTTTCCTAGGGAAACTTTTTTTTTCAAACGGGTTGAAAATCTGAGGTTTCTAACCGAATTGGTGAATTTTCTTTTTTTCCTTGAATTCCCCTTTGACGTGAAAATTTAACGTCTTCACCTTTTGCCCGCTCTCATTTTCTGTCACTGAAAATCTGGCAACACTGTCAGGTCAGCTGTAGCTAAGAAATTTATTGTTGATAATAAGCTCCGAACAACACCGCTACAATCACAAAAAATAATCATCAAAACTTAAAATCGACATCCTTGATCGGGTTGGGTGCCAATCCCATTGAAGTGCTTCCAATTGGACGATTTCATCCTGTGAGTGAGCAAGATGAGTTCCCATGGGGCCATCATTGAGATCATGTCCACTCGGAAGTTGACCTACTTGGTGGGCATCTTGTTCGTGGCTCAAATTACCACGTTCTTCTTGGGGGCCGTGATCTCACCCACGCCCAATAGCTCACTCCAAGTCTTGGCCACGAAATGCATCGATCCCAAAGCCGACATCAATGGGTAAGCAAGGAAGGAGGAACAATAATAATCAAGTGTTTTATTATTAATGAATAATTCTGTCCGAAATTTAGGTGAGTAATAACTTAGAGATCCCAGAATCAGAGTATTGGATTTTTTGCCATGAAAGATGGATGGTTGAATAATGCGTTGAAAAGATTCACTTATGTTGTAAATTTTATCTTGACATTTTCCCGCCTTGACCAATGACCAAGAATTGATCGTGAAATGGCAATTTCTTTTAGACGTAAATATAGCACGAGAAATCGCACTGAAATGATACATAGTCTGGGATTTAAGCGTCTGAAAGAGATATCAAGATGTTGCCATTGCGAATCTGAAATTGCCCTAAGTTATTGAATGAAATTACTTGGTACTTGGTACTGTTTTGATTCTCATGATCTCCGGATTCTTTTTTTTCTTTTGTTCAGGCAAAAATGGTTCTACCCCCGAGGCCAAGGCAATTGTCAGCGGATTGAGAATTTAGCAGCCGACAACGAGGACATTCAACATTTAACGGCCGAGCACGTGGTTTTTGCTTTCCAGATTCCATTGCCTCGGGATAAAGTTGCTCTCGACTATAGGTAAGTTTTGATGGTTGCAATGGTTTATAAGACAAGATCGATTAAATCATCGCTTTGCTTGGCTGGCAGTCGATGGCAGCAAAATCTCATGGGCATCTTGCAATTGGATATCGGTTATGAGGAAGGCTTTGATCATGAACCCTCGGTGGAATTGTTCATGAAAGCCCGTTTGGGCTATCGTAACATGGGTGATCCCGAAGACGATTGGAAGCTCATCGATTCGTCCTTCGTTCATCGTACCATGAATTGCGAGATCGACGAGGACAAAAAGGAGCCGGGTTATTACTACAATTGCTCCATGTTGAATCTCTTCGAATTGGGATCGCTCCATCACGACTATTACCTCCTCAACATCCGATTGCCCTCCATCTATGAAGAGGACGGCACCCTCATCGATATCAACAATGGCGTGGGTAAACTTCAGGATGTGTGGATGGTGGCGATTCATCAAAACGGGGGCTTCACCAAAGTCTGGGTTTCCCTCAAGACCGTCTTCTTCCCTATTATCATCATTGAGATGATCTGGTATTGGCGGCGGATCTCACAACTTCCACGTCAAGCCACTCTTCTTGAGAAGGTTCTCTTTGCTTTGGGGTGTGCCTTGACCTTCTTGAACGTTCCATTGGAGTTTTTTACGCTCTCATACGACATGCCTTGGCTCACCTTGTTCAACGACATCAAACAGGGGGTGTTTTACGCCACACTCATGATCTTTTGGCTCATTTTTGCCGGTGAGCATTGCATCAACGATGCCGGACCCGGTGAGAAGAATGGGATCAAGGCTTATTGGAAGAAATTGGCCGTGATTTTGTTCGGTTGCTCGTGTTTGTTGGTGTTCGATATCTGCGAACGGGGAACCCAACTCAAGAACCCGTTCTACTCGATTTGGACCACGGAATTCGGCACCAATGTCGCCTTGGCGTTCATCATATTGGCCGGAATCTCGGCTGGTGTTTTCTTTCTCTTTCTCTGCTACATGATCTATCGAGTGTTTATGACCATCAGCGAAAAACAGGTAAGAATCATACGGATTACTTTTATATTATTCAAGTGTTCTATAAGTAAGTCTTTGCTCACCCGGTAGGCGTCAATCTCATCCATGTCCCGAGTGCGCCAGATCCATTATCAAGGAATCATTTGGCGTTTTCGTTTCCTTATGTTGGCCACGTTGGTCACGGCTGCTCTCACCACAATTGGATTCATCTTGGGTCAAGTATCCGAGGGTCAATACAAATGGGACGAGAATATCTCCTTGGAGTACACCTCGGGATTCATGACCGGAGTTTATGGCATGTGGAACATCTACATTTTCGGCTTGCTCTTCTTGTATGCACCTTCGCACAAAAACTGGCCCGGAACTGAGTCTTCTGGATTAGATTCTTCGGGAGATCCGGGCCAAAATGGGGAAGAGATTGAGTTTACGATGCATCGAGGAGCAAGATCGGATGCTTCGGAAATCAGCTCGCTCACAGAATTCATTCGCCATCAAGCTACGGATTAATGGAGAGCATTTCGCCGTCTTTCAAGACAACTACATACAAAGCTTCCAAGCACAACAAATCTGAATCTCAATCAAAAAGTTTCCCTTCCCAACGATCTAATGATGTCTAACTGATGTGCCAAAGACGTTTGTATCAGCCTTTACATGACGTTGTTGTATTCAAACTCGAATCTCCCCGTGCATTTATACGTTTGATGATGGAATCTCCACGCCATCTCTGTCTGGTGAAATGAATGTAATCCTACAATAAAATCCATTGCGTTCAAAAGTTCGGATAGGTGGGTTATATTTCATTTTCTCTGATAGAAATCTGTCAAGCGCGAAAACACGTGAAAATATTGAATTTCAACTTGGACCTAAGACGACTTTCTGTGATTGTGCCAGGTTATTTAGGTTTTTTTTGGTAGCACTATTAAATATATATCTGCATATATTGGCATGAAGTAGTAGGTATCATATCATCATAGGGTATGTATCACGGTCAAGTTTGCGAAATGTAACAATAGTTGAAATAATGTGTGTGTTTGTAGATATGAAATGCGATGATTGATTGAGGCAAGCAGGCCGATTTTTGAAACTCTTCACGAGAAAAAGAAGGCTTTCTTAACCCGAATAAGAGAGCGAATGAAAGAATTCTCGGTCAAACCATAGAAATTCATACTGTCAAACAGCAGATTTCTTGGTTTTGGAATGAGAGCGATGATTTTCAAGCGCTTTGGATTAACAATCGGGTTCTCTTTCTTTGCTTGTGGATTTTCAATTCTGACGACAGAGTCCAGATGAAGCAATAGTTAGCTCGTTAGGAATAAATGGGTGGGTGAGGAAGAGTGCAAAAGTGTTCAGGTGGATAAGATTATTTTCAACTTATAAAATAGAGACAAGCTTGATATTGCTTTTAGAACTTGCAGGGTATATTGCTGCAATCTGGCGTTTTCCGACTCGTTGACTGTTGATTCCGCCTTAGCAAAGATTCTCCATATTGAATACCTGAAGGGAATAAAAACCGAGTTACAGATGCAAAACTTAATACGTGCAATCAAAGTGAATATTTACCCGAGCCAATCCTCTCCGGGTCCAATTCTCCGGTCTCGATCTTGGCTAGAATGGTTTTCGAACATTTCAAGAAGGCTTCCTCCACAGAATCACCCGTTTTGGCACTCGTTTCCAGGAATATCATGTCGTTTTCTTGGGCGAAACTATTCAATAGACCAGTAAAAAGGTCAGATTTCCTTTGAAATGACGTGTATTCTTCTTGATCAATATTACCGGCTTGCTTCCAGAAAAGTAACTTCTCGATCGTCCTCGAGATCTTTCTTGTTCCCAACGAGGATTATGACAATGGATGCACTGGCCAAAGTCCGGGCATCCGTGAGCCAATTGGCTAGAGTGTTGAAGCTTTCCCGTGACGTGATATCATACACCAAAAGAGCCCCTATGATCATCAGGAAAAGAAATACGATTACAATCAAGATCTCATGAATTCTGGGTTTAATTTTATACCTGCAGCGCCTCTGTAATAACTTCGTGTGACAGATCGAAACCGTTCCTGTCCGGCAGTATCCCAAATCTAAGGGGGAACAAATTAGAATTTTAACAAACTCATTCTCAACCTTCTAGTTTGGGCATCTTATGATTCTTTTCCATAACATGATGATTCTTTGAAATTGCTAATGGGGTGAAATTTCAATCGACGTTCATTCTCACTCAAGCATTCATAAGACTTTTTTACAAACTTTTTTTAATTTTTGATTTCATTTTCTAAGTTTCTATTGCGCATATGTGAGTAGAAAAACTGAGCTTTCTTTCAACATTTAAGTAATCGATCCTTAAAATTTTACATCAAAATTGGTAGGATAAAACAGCTATGCAATTCTTATACAACAAACCAAAGTGAACTTTCAAATTTTCAAAAAAAATCAAAATCGGGTTATGGCTTCTCCAAAAAAAGCAAGTTACCCCACCCTCCTCCAAGCTACCCGTTTTCGATCGAGTTCTTTTGAATGAAGGCTAACTTGAATCGATCCTAAATATCCTCGATTTCAGACCTGAAGTTTGACTGTCTTTCCGCCCACGGGCACGATCTTGGATCCGAATTCCACGCCGATGGTGTGACTCGAATCCTCCTTGAATCGCCCTTCGATAAATTGATGGAGCAAACAGGATTTGCCCGTGCCCGCCGAACCAATCACCAAGAACTTGAACAGATAGTCATACGAATCCACATAGTTGGGCACGGCCGCGTTTCCACCTCCACCGGATGCGGCCAAAGCCCCCCGGGAACCCGAAAGATCCTCCATCCTCGAGACTACCCAATGACAGAGTTTGATGAGGGCCTTTGGGCTAGACCAAGGGCACGAGGATGGTCAAGAAGGGGTGATTGGGGGTGTGGGTCAAGAGGAAGGGATTGGAACTGGAGACGAAGACAGACACACACGCAACGCACACGGATGGCTGGCCTGGCTGGCTTTGTTATGGCTGACTGAGAGCAGGAGCCACTGTTGCTACATTCATACGTACGTCTACGATTCCGTGGTGAGTGATGCAAAGGGACGCTGCTACACTTACATGCATGCTTGGCGAGAGTGCTCACATGCGCTCGCCAGGTTTAGGGCTGCGCTGTTGGTAGATGGATTTGTTCGTCCACGAATTCAGCTAGGGATTCTTGGGGCCAAACGGCTGGGGATGTGTCAGATCTTTAGTAGAGCGCTATAATAAGAGAGTACGGTCATAAAGTGCGCCATCTAGTGGATTTCATGCGGCAACAGCTCGCAGTTCCCATGATACACTTATTTTTGAAGATTGCAACGGTCAACCATCAGTTTTGGACAAACCAAGAAGCACGGAAATTATGGAGTGGAAGGCTAGCACTGAGAATTATGATTTCCAGCAGAAACGAACCATTTGCGTTCTTCTGCAAATGAAACCTGGCTTGCATTGAGAAGAACCCGTATTTCAAATTTCAGCCCAATCGAATGCCGTAGTGAAAAGTTATGCCTTCTCAAGCTTATGTACTGAAGAGAGCATGGATTGAATGAACTCGCCCTTTTGTGGAAAAACAATTACCAGAAAAGGGCTCGTTCATACATTCTCGGTTAATTCTTGGTAGGATTTGCACTGAACTTTGAGTGAGCATAACTTTTGTCTCCGACGTTCGATTGAGCTGAAAATTGAAATACGTATTCTTGTCTACATACGCAAGGTCTCATTTGCAGAAGAACGTAATTGAATTGTTCTTACTGGAAATCATTATTCTCATTGCTAGCCTCCCACTCCATGATTCCAGTGCTTCTTGTTTCTAACTAAAGTGCCACAAATGTTGACTGAGTGTTGTTGATGAACCTGTGGTGGTTTTTGGTTGAAATTATTGGTAAAATCCCTTTCAAATTGGCATCGAAACCTGACTACTGAATGGGTAATTCAGGCATGATCTATGCTAAAAATCATCAGAAAAACACTTAAGGTTCTATTTGGAGTTCCACCATCAACATTTTATTCTATTCTATTTACCAATGACCAGAGAATTACATGCTTAGAATGAGCGTGAACACGAAGTGGAAAGTATAATCTCAACACATATTCAATCTCACAATAAAACTCAGCCTAGGCAACTCCAGCACCCTCGATTCAAACCATTTGAAAAGTCTGTTTCATATCCCTATCTTTCAATCTTTTCAACACCTTGCGTGAACGGCCTCAGAAGGGGCGCTTTGCTCAATGGAAATTCAGCAAGTACAGCAGTCTCGCCTAGAGCACTAGTCTCGCCATTGGGTTTCGAACCGGAGACGAAACTGTCAAGAGATACGATTGCGCCTCGGCGTTTGTAGGGGCCTTAGGGGGCTCTTTTTCGCGAGCCAAAAGCAAGAAGCTCAGGGAAAAAGGTGACGTTGTTGTGTAAGTTGAGTAAGACGAGGAGATCATATGCAAAAAATTGCTCAAGATGTGTACATGCACGAAGTTATTACTTAATATAGGCGATCCAATTTAGCATATGTCTCATCTTTGCACACATTAACCTTTCCATTTGAGGTCGCATTTTGCGACAATTTTAATCTTGCATTGACAAGGATGCCATGTTTAAAAACTGTTACTTGGTTTTTCTTTCTTATATTTTGTTGCAGAGCTGGGTCTTACAATGAAAGGCGAACGTAATGGAGGCAAAATACATTGCCTTCATTAACGCTGATTTCTGTGTCTAAGTTTTGGAGAGACTAGAAGAGTTTTGACCATGGTAGATTTTGCAACGATTGTGGCGCAGCCTCATTAGCCTACAAAGCTCAAAATTCGTGCCCGTTCTTTAAGATAAAATTTTAGCCATGTAATTCACAATTTTTTTGATTATTTTATAAGTTACAAAGTTCTTCGTGTTTTGTATAAAATGAAAATATTAACCCAATATTACTTCTTTAGGAATCATAAGTTTAAGTCTAAACAACCTTCAAGAATCATGAGTTATAATTCAAATCAATTTAAACAATCTTCGACGACGTTAGGATATTTTTTCAAAAACCGTAAAAACATTTTGCGCCGAAAAAAACACTGTTTAGTACCATTTTCTCGGCGTTTCTCATCGTCGATCAAACAAATTCGACAGTTTAGAAAGAGAGGTTAACGAATGCACCCCGCCATGTCGCGTTATCGATCAAACAAATGTCGTTCAAAGAGTCCAAAATGCAAGCTCGTTCTCCGTTCCACAAGGAATTTCCTTCCCGATTCTACACCAATCATCACATCTTCACGGCCTTGACGAAAGAGCAGGAAGCGGCTTCATTCCATTGGTCAGTAACCATTTTTGAGCCCAATGCCAAGATCCCAATCACTCCAATCATTTTTCTCCCATCTTCTAGGAAACGAAGTTACAAACGCAGTGCTCGACAACTCATCATCAATTTATTCAAAGCTTTCTTTCATTGGGGATTTTTCCTCATGTGGGGCCTAACCATTCTATTAGGCGTCTATTTTCTGTATCTATCTCAACGGAGACGGAAAATCGCCCAAAACATGTCCTCTCCCTACGATGAAAGCGAATAATCATGATCATCCTTCCTCATGGTCAGCCACCCTGTACATCAAATAGCTAACTTTGTTTTCAAACCTCACTCTCAATCTTTTGTTGACATTCAACTCATGATGAAAATCATTTCTTCATGAAAGCCAATCGCCATGTGGTTTCCATCCATGATAGCCCACGTGGTTCTCACTTTTCATCCACCATCCAGAGAAAATCGACGTCAAGAACCAAGTGAGTAGGATGGGAAGGAGATTGATGCAATAAGAAGTTCCAACTAACGTTTCGAATTGTTTGAATTAGTTTCACCCGTTCCATCATCCAATGCTAAACGCGCCAAATCTTCGAAGACGCCCTCACCTTCGTCCCCGGTGAGAAAATCGCCTCGTTTGCAGAAACGCCCTTTGGAGATTCAGAATGAGATCTCGAGCTCACTGAGTTCGAGTTCCAAGAAACGAAAAGCGGCTTTGGAGGCCTCACAGAGGAAAAATAAGCAAAGTCAGAAGCGGAAGAAGGACTTGGAAGAAGAGCAAGATTTGGCCAATCAATCCATCGCCAATGTGGAAGAGAAGAAACAGAAAGGTAAGCCTTGTTTACGAATTTATCGCCCTGATCTGATATCGGCGCTTAGTATTGAACAAAAGAATGTAGACAAGCCTCATGTCCAACTTGCACAATGCATGAACTCGGAAAGAGACGACCCTTGTCATATTTTCAGTATATGTGCCAAGAAGATCACCCTTTGTCCGATATCATGTTCCTGAAGCATTATAACACTGATGGTTTTGTTCAACATTACCTTACAACATTAACCTTTAAGTCCTTTAATGGTTATTTAAAGTTGAGCGATGGACTGAAAGAGAGTTTCACCCAAACTGAAATTGGCTGACAACAACAACAACAAAAAATGAGCGAGATATTTTTTGTAGATGGGAGACAAACACATGGGATAAATTTTCAAGAAAACATCGAAGCATCCCCTTTACTGAGCTATTTTTGACAAGATGCATTCCCATTTTGTCAAAAAATCTCGAAATTTTTTCTCCACTTTCTGAATTTGTGTTCCGTTTCTAAGGCTTAACTGAAACGAAACGGAATCTAATCTAATAACCGAAATTTCTGACATGCATTTCCCTGTCTGATTGTTTTTATAAGTTTATAAGAACTTTGAACTAAAATGGAGATTTTAGACACGCATTTTAATATCATCATTAAGTCTACCTAAATCTCGCTCGATTCCTGTTGAGACATTTTTTGGTCTATTTTAAATTGGGGCTATTTCGGTTCATCACAAATGATTATCACCATTACGTGATCAAAATGTGTGACTCGTTCTCTGATCTAGTGATGCTGAAATGGTAATGTGCACTAAGCCAAAATACTCCTTTTGACAAAATTGGCCGGGCTTGTTCTGGTTCAAATATTATCCTTTTTAAAGGACAATGATCGCGAATGTATTTCGGTTTAGAAAAATGCATTCCTATGTCGAAAATGAATTGAACGATCTGTAGCAAACTTTGGCCTTAGTTTTTTGAACTGATGAAAGTCGTCGGTGTTCTCAAAATGTCTTAAGTTCCACAGCATATTTAGAAAAAAATGTTCATGATGACAGCAAGCAGTGTTCTTCCAATCAACTTTGGCTGTATGTACCCATGAATGTTTTCTCTTTCATTCCCTTAATACTTTGATACTGTATCAAAAAACTTGGTTTTCGTAACACCCTTCCTTCAATAAATATATGCAAAAACAAGTTTAATTAGAAAAAAACACCTTTCAAAAATTATAGTTGCAACTGACGACAAAGATGATGAGTCTGAAGACGAAACCATTCCAAGGACCGCCCCACCTAGTCAAGATGAGAGCAAAGCCAGGACACCTTTGAAGCTTGCTCAACTTTCCGAGCTCACTTCCCCGACTCCAACGCCCAAATCGCCTAAAACCGTGGAAAATCGTCCTTTGATCGACAACTTGGATGATTGGAATGCAGACAAGGCCCGTCTGAAGAAACGTGCCGATAAACTGCTCTCGGCCTTTGATTAAATTGATACAATTATGCTATGCGTTTTCCAAAAAAATAGAAATACACTTCATATTATGGTCAATTCATGATAGACATGGACGCCATCGCCTTCTCATTATTTTTCCAGTTCTGCGGTTATGGCGCCATAAACATTCTATATTATTAGTCTCCCCGACACTTTTCGAGTCCAAAAACACAGGCTATAGATTGATTAATGAAATTCATTAAGCTCTACATACCTTTGGCATTGAACCAGCAGTCATGAATTACCGTGGTGGATGCTTCACTTCGATCGGAGCGTCATATGGTGTCAAATAAGGTCTCTTCTTTTGTCCTGAGACTCGCAATTCAATGTACTTCGTTACAGCTTGCTTGATACCCATAAATGTGTCCAGTCCATCCAAGAAGACACACAAAGAAATGTTGGACGAGGATATATGGCCAGTTTTGCGATACTATGTTAACCATTAATATTAGGAGCACCATCACCTTCAAAGTCGTTGTTGAAGGAGACAATTCATTGGAAGGCACAACGGGAACAGATGTCGTCGGGCTAATCCAAACTATTAACGTTATGGCATTCAATCGAGATCGTTCAAATTGCTTGATAAGCGCGCTAATGGTTTACCTTACAAACTCGATTGTCAGTCGCTTCTTTTAGATGGGATATTGACGATAAACTCATTGGTGGGATTCGGAAAAAAGTATCTTCAGTAGTCCGTGGCCAGCGTTTGTGGTCACATCTATCTGAACAGGAAAGTCATTCATTAGATGACTCTTCGTTGCCAAATACTCTAAAACTATCGTCATTTTCGGCCGTCCATTTTGAAGATACCCAACATCCTTCCGGTTGTTGCGTTTGTCAAGATGGTTTGGCGATTCCTCATCCTTTCATGGACTTTGTTCTCGAGTGGTTTTGTTCTCGCTCAAGAGGCCAAAACCTCGTTATTGATGCAGAGGTCGAGCTTGGAAAAATACGACTTGGCTCAATGTAACGATGGATCCCCTGCTGCCTACTTTTATGACCAAGATGATGCCGCCAAAGGCAATGCCAAGATCATGATCTACCTACCCGATGATTCGGGACTTCGAGATTGCTCCACTTCTCAAGGATGCCAATTGAAATGCCAAGAGAACCCTCAAAGTTGTACATCAAGTCAAAGCTCTTCCATTCGGATGGAAGATGGGATCTGGTCGCAAGACAAGCGCAACAACCCTTTTGCTGATCACTTCAAGGTAAGTTGAAGACTCTGAAAGACTACTTTTAGGAATAGTTTAATCAATTAAATATTGAAATCCTAGGTCCTTTTGCCATCTTGCTCAAGTGATGAGTTCGGAGGAACCCGTGGACGATCCGATGAAACTGGAGGCATGATCTTTCATGGTCGACATATTTTCAGTTCACTTCTGAGAGATATGGTGGCCAATCATAACATGGGAAATGCCCAAGAGATCGTTCTTGTCGGTTCAGGTGAGATCAATTTTTACTTGACTCTTCTTTGATGAATTTTCTAATCTTGAGAACTTGCAAAAATAGGATCTGGAGCTCGAGGAGCTGCTCGGAATTGCGATTTCTTAGCGGATGCCGTGAAAACTGTTAATGAGAACACCAAAGTGCGATGTGTCCTCGATGGAGTGGATCTGTTTCCTTATTGGGTTCAAAGTGAGGATTGTGAGGATGCTAAGCAGAAACCTGAGGCTCAGAAATATTTGTGGGATAGACAAGATGATGAATCTTGTATTGAGGAGAACAAAGACAAGGTCAATTCCACGGAATTAGCCAATTTATGCGGGTCATTTTCGAGGTACCAAACAATACAAAATTGGTTGCGAACAGAATATGGTTTGTTTAATCATTGGAATCTGTACGTAGATCGTGGAAACATATCAAAACTCCAATTTTCCTCACTTCCAATCAACTTGATCAAACCAACTTTGATGAACAGACTTGTGGCGTGTCCTCTGATGCCGAAGATTTTCGGGACTTTTCTATTGGTAACAAGTTTATTTTATTAGGTTAAGTGAGGAAAGTTTGATTGGGATTCTTTTTTAAGGTTGGAGACAAGGAATGTTGGCCATGGCAGAGGCTCTCAGTGTGAATAAACCGGAGAATGGATGGTTCATTCCCAATTGCGATGACGCCACAGCTTTTTTGGACAGTGAGCACGCCAAATTGAGGCGGGAAGTTCGCATTCCTTTACTCTCGTCTCAAACCGAAGAGCAGAAGAGTGTCAATGTCCTTCAAGTAAAGACACTTCCTCAATCAAGCCAAATGCTGACAAGCTAACCAAAACGAATGATGTAAAGCTCATGATTTTATCTTGTGTTTATAGGCTATCAATAACTGGATGAACAAGGGCAGCGACCATCAAGCCATTGATGCTTTTGGAGTTCCTAATGAAGCTTGCAGCGCCATTAAATCCTTGCCTTTGGACCTTCGACCTGATTTGCCACTTCAACCGAAAAGTGAAGATGCGAGACCAGGTAGGGTTTCATTTATTTTAATTATTGTTCCAAGCTCCACTAACGTACATCAGGTGAAAAACGTATGTGGTGAATGATCAATTATCAATTTAGAAAAAAGTTTACAACAAATGAACAAGAACAGTATCAGATTGTTCAAAACCCTTCGGCATTGGTATGCACTTCATCTTTGTAAAAAACAAACGAGATTGAAGGACTAGCAATCTGCATTTGTCCGATTTGGAGAACCATTTCCTTGAGCAAAGCAAATCATGGACTTTTTTACTTCATATAATGCATTAAATCATGATTAAATCGATGAAGTAATGGAGCAAATGGACTCTGAAAACGAAAGTTTCCCACAAAAGCAAGTGTTTCAAAAAAGTTACCACTTATTGACTGCCTTCCTTAAAAAAAAATTTCAACGATTTTTCAAAAAAATCTTTTTACCAGCTCCAATCCGAGCGGGATCGAGACGAGGTCCTTTCCGGAGCCGATTCAATCCTCCATCAGACTTGTTTCCATCTGGAACTGTTCCTCGCACCGATTACATTGGTGAAGCCGATGATTACCTCTTCGATTACGACGAGTTCTCACTCGGTCAAGACTATGATTATGCCCTCGAAACCGGCATCACTCCGGGTGTGGCCGCTGCCCTCGATCCTTTGGACCACCCAATTATTGACGATTCATTGCATCCTGTGGCGAGACCCGTTGTTCACCATCAACCCGTGATACCTGCAAAGACCTATTATGGCCATGGGGCCAAACGATATCCAGGTCGTGCTCGACACACACCAAGTCGCCGAGTTAGCTTATGGAGACGTCTGTACTACTTGGAGTATCTCAAAAAGCTCTATAATCGGTATGTGAATAGTCTCTAGAAAATGTTGAGAGAAGGTTTATACTTGTTTCTGTTTGAATTACAGGAATTATCAGCAATATGCGGATGAATATTACGGAACGGCAGTTGGTCCCGATTATGGTTATCATGGGAAAACCGCTTATTCAAAAGGGTACTCAATCCCACGTCATCCCGTGTACCAACAATCGGGTTATGCCTCCAAAGGAGTTGGTCATCGTCGCCATCATCATCATCGTCGTCCGCATCATCGCGGACATTTTGCTCGTATTCAAGCCAAAGAACAGACTACTGATGATGAAGCCATTGATGGGGAACCCATCAGTCGTTTGGTCTCGGACAAGATCGAAGATCCAACCATCAATTCCGAGGTTGAAGAGACGCCTCTCTTTGAAGAGGAAGATCCCAATGATCAAGTGGAGGAAATTAAGTTGTAAAGTCAAAGCGTTTTGAACGTGTGAAAAAAGAACAATCAGAAAAATACAACCTTTATTGAATTAGCTGGCTCATAGCAAACAACAATTAGAATTCGCCCAAGGCAATCATAATTCAGGCGCAAGTATGCTTATAAATTATTCAAGCCTCCCCATTGCCCCCTCAAGTTCATGGTCGAGAATGGCAAATGCATGGCTCTAAAGAAAGGGATCCATGTCACATGCTCCATATCTGTTCACAGGCAGGCTTCATGACTCTATGACTCAAGAAACGGATGGAACCTTCCCGTGAGACAACCTTTCATCAAGGTATTCGAGACCCCTCAATTAGTCATCATGGGTAACCGCCTATTCAGACTTTATGAGCTTCCAGTAACCAAAAGGAAAAGACTAACACACAAGGCAATGAAATGCCTTTCCTCCTTGGAACGTTCCCAGTCATGTTTAAATAAAGAGGAGTGATCCCTTCAGTGCTATTTAAGTTTTACGACCCAAAAGAAAGAACGACAGGGGGTAGGTAAAACAGGAACTGAAAATCGGTGCCAGTGGATCCGGAATATTGACCAATCAAGTTAGAAATCGATGGCGGAGTATTGAGTCGGAAATGCAACGAAATCAATTCTAACCAACCATCGTTATGACCATGACAAGTTTCCTTTTTAAGTGGTTCCTTGTCTTGCACATCCTACCGACCATTCTTGGTAAGCTCATAATCGTGTGAATATGAAATTTGAAAAGTTCAGTCAACATGTTGTTACTGTTTTTCTTTGTCCTGCTATGAAGTTAATCTCTCCGTTGATTTGTTTTTAATAAATGTCTAATCTCAGCTCTGAAGTGCTATGAATGTGGAGGCAAAACAGACAAGGATTGCTCCGAGTTCTCAGCCACGGCCAAATTTGAGACCATTTGCGATTCAACTGCCACCGGATGCATGACAGCAGATCGAGACGGGGGTAAGACCTGATTTTTCTGCTTTCATTCACCAAAACATTTTGAGTTTCTTTGCTATTCATTGCAGCATTGGAGCAGAAATTGTGCTGGACACGAGATTCGAATGCTTGCGATGCTCCGATTCCCGGGCAACTTCGCGTGTGCACTTGCAAAGGCGATTTATGCAATTGTTTTGCGGAAACGGGCAATGCCGCTTTGACGAAGGAATGCCCAAGTTCGGTGTATAATGCGGAACTTCGAAGTTCCGGATGGCTATCGAATGTTATTAATGTGGTGTTATTTATTGGCTGCCTTGGTGTGTGCAAATATTTGAATGGACATTAACAATAATACCTTTAGGGCCATCATTTTCATTATTACTATAAATGACATACTTTGACCACAACGTGTTGTCGACGTTATCCGTTTCTTTCATCACAAGTTGTTCATCTTGTACTTTGTTCATACCGATACTTCAACCGAAAAGAGTGAGTGAAATTTATGAGTGTGTTTGTGGGTGTGTATGAGTGAGCTAGAAGTGGTAAGAATAGCGTGTTCTACGAATATTAAAACATAGATACCTTCAACAAGAGGATTGGACATGGTTTTTTTCGACGAAGCAGGGTCACTCTTTAAATAGGATTCATTTGAGCACTCGAAAAAAGTGGGTCGCAGCTTTTCTTTCAGACGACCAAGACCATAACCCGCGATTCTCTATTGATTTACATCATTAAAGCTTAACGTAAAAATAGCCAACAAAAATAATCGTGGCTTAGCCTCGTTCATGTCCATTTCATCTAGTTAAAGGTCTCTTTCATTAAAAGTGCTATTTTTTGTGCCTTTTCTAAATACACCCGCGCCCGGTTAGTGATCAAACAATGTTTTCTAATTCAGTGCAATGCAGCGGTTTGGCTCCGTAGAAGAAATTCTCCTCGAGGACTTGTCTTCGGATTAGAGTTCCCGCTCGAACTGTTCCGGGTAAATTGAGAACGATCGCCTTCCATTCAAGGCTCACCGGATTATAAGAATGAATCATGTTCGCATTCGACCTCTGCCAACTTAGCAAGTACACTAAATTATTGTGCGCAAAAGCCGCGATCACGTCCAAGCGGAAATTCAGTCCGGGAATGCGTTTCCATTCGCGCGTTTCCGTATCCAGACATTGGAAGACGTTCTCGCCATTTTTGGTGCGATTCCCGAAGACATAGATCTGCGTGCCCACCACGGCTAAAGCGGGTTTCTCTACGGAATCCTGATCAATGGGCGGATTGATGGTGATCCACTCCGAGCGTTCCATGTAGAAAATATCACAGAAGTCACAACCTATCACGAAGATTTGGTCACCGATTTGGCACACGGAGAAGGCGGTGCGTGGCTGAAGCATTGGTGGAAGACTCGTCCACCCTTGGAGATTCGTCAGGTCCCCTCGATAGATTTTGTACACCTCGGTGGACACATTCATGGGTCGATTCTGATAGAGCACCTTGTTGGGAGCACTCCGACAATATTCGTCGGTCAAGCCGCCAATCACGTAGATGTACTCGGACACCCAAAGCAAACCGAATTCTATCACTTCTCGCGGCAATGATCCGCCAAAGTGTTCCCAAGTGGCGGTGGTCAAATCAAAGATCTTGACATCATTGGACACGGAGGTTTCGCGTTGTCCGCGTTTCATCCCGCCAATCACCAACACTTCGCTATCGTTGGTGATCATTTCGAAATTGGACGAGGAATGCGGACCATAATGCTGGAAGTAGGATTTACTTTGGGTGGGGGCGTTTAAGACGGCCACGGCGTGTCGGGAGGTGGAACACGGATCAAAGTAGGCGTACGTGGGCTTGTCACGACGTTGACTAACAAACTCTTGGATGCCCAGGATCTCGGACTCACATCGGGAATACTCGAACATGTAGACGCAATTCGAGCATTGTCGGAGGGCAAACGGATCCAATTCCCGCGGAGGATCATACAACTTGGGCGAGATGGATTTGAGAGCGGCTCTTACATAAGCATCCGAAAGATTGCACAGCTTTAATTTACCCACCAGTTCCATGGTCATGCTCAGGATATCGTTCTGATCCTCCTCATCCTCATCCTCCTCGCCATTAGCTTTGCGTTTGAGCCAAGATATCAGGGCATCGAACAAGGTCTTTTCCGAGCGAATACACAACTCCCCATGAGACAGAACTTGATTGATTTCCTCAAACCCTAAATACATAAAGAAGTCCTTGGCCAAGAAATCCTCCAATCGGAAGCTCAACACGCTCAAAACCTGGGTTCGAAGCTCGGCAAAGCCGTATTGCTCGGCCAGATTCCAGATTTTGAACACCATGGCCAAAGGACACGTGTGAAGTTTGGCCCCCAGAAAGTTCAGACATTGAGGCACGAGCGTGTCGTCATCGCTGATTTGAAGGTACTGACAGATCTCGACCAGTTCGAACACATTATCCTCGTGAATGGTGATCTGTCCGGTGTAGATGTAGGTGAGGATGTGTCCGAAATGCTCGGAATCGAGGCCTTTGAGCGAGATCTGTCCCTGACCGGTTTGATTCTCGGCGAAATGACCGTGAGGATCGACGAGCGTGCGCAGATACGGCGAATACAGCGAGACGATGAACCGATGAGCGTTGAACTTGACGCCTTCCACTTCGAAGACCATGTCCACGAGAATGCCTTGCAAACGCTTCTGATTGAGCTCGACGCCACGATCACGGCACACCTTCTCCTGGTGAACCATGGTGACCACGCCTCATCAGGGGTTCAGAGGGACAGTAGCTTCATGATTGAGACACGGGAGGCCACGGAGATGGAGGTGAAAAAGGTTTGTTGGAGGAAAGAGGGTCAACCAAGATCTCAATGTTATGGTGAAGACACGAACAGCTCAGCTGATGAAGAGGGAAAAAGGAGAAGTGTCACCCAAGAAATAACGAGTTGCGGAAAGAAGTATTGAGTTTTCTTGACATTAGTAGATTCAATCATTGTATTATTGCATTAAACTTTTTGATAAAACATCTTTGTGTTTTGTTATGGACTGGACAAGTTTGACTTCTCCTTTTTATTCAGAGAATGTACGTTTATATACAGTATATCACCGAAATTCTGAACATGTCAGAAAGTCTGTAAAATCTGAACCGAAGAGCCTTATTTTCTTTATAAACTCAATTAATCTTCAAAACGGGTAAAAGTTTCCAAGAAAAAAAAGGATATTCCAACTTCTTTTGTTTTTCCCACTTTCAGTCCCCTACACTCTATATTTTTGTTCAATGTGTCGTTTTCACACAATTTTCGTACCTTTTCGATCATCAGTCACTTTCAATGCCATCAGTTGGAGTTCAGTTACGACAAATCAAATTACTCATTTCAGAGACACTGCCATTCCAACACAAAAAGAGTTCGCCTTTGGATTGAAGGCGTTATTCCGCGGTAAAGAAGAAGAAAAGTGAAGCAAAGAAAGCAAGAAGAAGTAGACTTTCATCAATCATCACCCACTTTTCTTATTAGTCCTGGCACAAATATAAAAGTTACATGTCATTAGATAGAGCAAGTAAATTTTTCAAATCATCATCAATATACATATTTTGTAATGGGATTGGCCAAGATGGAAAAATAGTAAAAGAAATTAACGCCAAGTCAAAAGTAAGGGGCTCTGTATCGGCCCTAACTAACTTCCGATCTGGGAGGCGACTCATCTGCAGCACTAAATAAACCACAAATACCCCTCTCAGTAACAACAGATCGTGGTGGCTCAGAGCTAGCACTCGTGCTTACTGCATAGCGAGTTGGGGTTCGCGCCTCCACGAGGGTTTTTGTTTCAAACGTTTTTCAGTAAATGTTGTTTGTTTTTCTATATTTTTAGGTAGGTTTAGGTTAGGTTAGGTTAGGTTAGGTTAGGTTAGGTTAGGTTTAAGTTTAAGTTTAGTTCAGATTATCTTTGCTCCTCCTGTCAATATTTTGTCCATATCTATGACGGTATGACTCATCTCCCAGATCGGAAGACATTCAGGGGCCATAGGGGCTCTGTTAACCCCAGGAGAATCTAAACTTTGGCCCAACTCCGTGACATTTTCCCGTTCATGTGTACAATACTTCATCCTCTCTTCCTCCATTCAGCTGAAAACACCCTAAGATCGGCATTACCTAGAGAATCTTGATTTCGTAACCAACTAATCGACGTCGTCATGTCCGCACTAACCCGTGGATTAGCTCTTCGGGCTCGTGTCCCCGTGATGGCTCGTCTCCGGATTCCAAGGCCTTTTGAGGTTTCCATGCGAGTCCCCGGGATTCGATCCATGTCGTCTCAGAGTACCTTGATCACCACGGGTTTATCCAATCGAAGCTCATCCGAGGACCTCCGAAAGCAATGGGGTCAAAAGGCATCGTTTAATGTGCGCCAATTGCAGGATCTTTTGGATCACGACAATCACGAGATGAGGAACAACTTCCGAGAGTTTCTCAAAAAGGATCTCTTCACACCGAGGTATAACACAATGATTTTCTCGAGGTATTTGGGTATAAATTCGTTGAAATTATAAAGTATGCATAGAACTGAAATTAAAGTTGGGCACATAAGAACAATGAATCATTTAAAGCTTCTAAGTTCTAACAACAAGTCTACCTTAATCCAGCTTTGATTGTTCAATGAAGAAATCGATAAAGATGGTATTAGTAAAAAATATGACATGAATAAAAATACAAGACAACGAGAAATACTTTGTTTATATAAATGAGTATAAAATCCCATGCAAATGCAATCCTCCATCTCGTTCACAGGTATAATATCACACTGGAAGATGAGCGAGCTCTGGCTTTGAAACGCTTGCAAGCCATTTGTGATGCGGGTTTCATCTCGGTGATGGACTTTCAAAACAATCCTCTGAAGATCTTTGCCGCCCACGAGTTGGCCGTTATTGATCCGGCCATGGGCACGAAGATGACCGTACAATTCAACCTCTTCGGTGGAACGGTGCTCAAATTGGGCACGGAGCGACATCACTATCTTCTTCCCGGCATTGACACGCTCAAAGATGTGGGTTGTTTCGGACTCACGGAATTGGGATATGGGAACAACGCCGTGGAGATGGAAACCACCGCCACTTACGACAAGGCCACAGGTACTTTTCCAGATTTATTTCATGGTTAAAAATTTAGATATTCGAATACTAGATCATAGAATAGATGTAATGTCGCTGCTGACTGAAATTAACATCAAGATTTTGTTGTCCCTTGAGAGGAAAATTGATCCCGATTTTAAAATAGTGAAACTATTTTTGGAAAATCTATCAAATGAACATCAATATTTTCCTTTTCCAAAAAAACGTTTGGACCCAAAAATCCAAATCGTATTGTGGACGTTACTTTTGAAAGAATTGATGTGCGAAAATAATGTTTTAAAAGAATCTATGCTCCAGAAAACATGTCGTAAAATGAAAAAAAAATCGTTCCTTTTTTCCAAGATCCAATGTTCCTAACTTTTTCGCCATTCTAAACAACATGAACTAAATTTCCTTGTTTATGGGTTTAGATGAATTGATCGTGAACACCCCCAGCCCTTTGGCTCAAAAGTATTGGATCACCAATGGCGCCTGTCATGCTCAACATATCGTGGTATTTGCCCAATTATATGTAGATGGCAAAAATGAGGGCATCCATGGGGTTCTGGTGCGATGTCGGGACAAGAATTTGGGGGTAGGCAGCACCACTACATACAAACATAGTTCTTGAACCCCAATTTAAGGGCATCCATCACATTTCTTAGCCCATGCCCGGCGTCACGGTCGAAGATATGGGCCATAAGATGGGCCTGAATGGAGTGGACAACGCCAAGTTGACCTTCGACAATGTGCGTGTGCCACGAACCAATCTCCTGAATCGATTTAGTGACATTTCCGAAGACGGCAAGTTTGAATCTCAAGTCAAACAAGGAGGACGGGCTCGATTCCTTGTGATGGCGGATCAATTGCTCTCTGGTCGAATCTGCATCGCTTCTGGATGTATTGTAAGTTTATTAATTGAAATAGTTATTCAAAAAAAGGAGTATTTATTTTATAAAATAACGTGGTTTGACTTCTCTAATTCCAGGTAGCAGCTAAGGCTAGTTTATCGATCGCTCTACGATACGCCGCTACTAGATTGACTGTGGGTCCTACGGGCAAATCTGACACGCCCATTCTGTCCTATCAGTTACAACAACGAGCTCTTATGCCCTTGTTGGCCAACACCGTGGCTTTGAATTTCGGGTTGAGTCAGGTCAAGAGGAAATGGGCATTCCAACCCAAGGACGGCTCCGATCACATGAATGTAATTTAGTCAAAAATCCAAAGTTGTTATCATTGAGAGTGTGAAGATTTGAGGTCTTCCCTTTTTAGGTGGTTCGAATGTGTTGTGCCATCAAACCATTGTCTTCGTGGCATTTGAATAAAGTTGTGACCGTTTCAAGAGAAAGATGTGGAGGTCAAGGATATCTATCGATCAATCGATTCGGAGACTTTTTCGGCTCCGCCCATGCTGGCATCACGGCTGAGGGAGATAACTCCGTTTTAATGCAGAAAGTGGCCAAGGAGCATTTGGCCATGTTTAAACCTCATTCCTTGGACACGCCGACATCGTTGGATTTAGGGAACACGGATCATTTGGCTTACTTGCTGAAAACCCGTGAGAACAAACTATACGAGAATCTAAAGGGAAAAATGGCCAAAGCCCTCTTGTTCACCAAAGTAAGTCTTTGATAATATTGTAGTCAAAAAGCTTTGTTAAAGTCAACCAAATCTCTGACCTAGGTGGGCAAAGCTCTTCCCTCAATCTTTGAGAATTTTGGCAAGAGCCTCCAAGAAAAGGGCATCTACAATGTATGGATGTTTGAGCAACAAGATATGGTCCAAGCATTTGCTCGATCATACGGTGATCGTATCGTTTGCGAGGCCTTTCAAGAGGTCTTGGCCCAAAACGACGTATCCGGTTCAGATATCGAGCCGATTCTCAAGAAGCTCTTTCATCTTCATTTATTGAGCACTCTAGAGCGAGATTTACCTTGGTTCATTGAACATGGAACATTGACTCCTGCTCAAGGCCGACAACTTTTGGATCTGAACCGATCTCTTTGCGCCGAGATTGCTCCAGATGCTTTGTCCATTTGTGATTCTTTCGCTTTGCCCGAAGAAGTCTTGGCCGCTCCCATTGCTCGAGATTGGGTCAAGTATAACGAGTACGATAATCAAGGCGAATTGGCCACGAACGAGCAATTCCAGAAAATACTTCAAGCTTAAAAGGCCCTCTTATATATATTTTAATACCTTTTAAATTATGGATTAAACCAACATCTAAAACTACAAGAATCCTTCGTTCTCTCCCTTGCTTTATGCGCCTAAAAATTCCTTATCTCGCTCTTTGACTCTCTCGCACACACTTGTGATTGAAACTAAAGGAGATAACCAAGTGCCAAGACAAACGTCTCCCCTACTCATGTTCTCTATACCAGACCTTCTTCAAGAGAATGGCCGATTTTGACAAGACCTATTCGCACCATAAGTACGAGGTGTACATCTACGACACCCAAATTGTGCAATCCGAATATGACGACCCCCTTTTAGCCGTTGTCTTCCGATATCCAAGCTACTTATCCGATGATCACGTGGTCTGCACAGCCGGTCAATTGGCAGGCATGGCACGTTTCTTCACCGACACTTTGGGCGAGAATCCCACGTTTTTCCAGTTAAACCGTGGTCGATTCGAGATCGAACGCATGGGACGATATCTCTTATTTGTGGGAGATCTGACCGTGGAATCGATTTTGCCGGATAATTCCGCACTGAACCTTCAAAGAGCGATCTTGGGACCGATTCAGTTTTTCTTCGGGGATCTCGAGGCCTGGCGGAAAAGTCTCCATTTTCGACGAGGTAAACCCCGTTTGTCCAAACTCAAGCAGTCTCAAGCGATCTCGGAAAAGTTTGCCGAAGAAGTCGAAGCCATCCTCGGTTTAATCTTTCGAAGATACCTTGATCCTCCATGCCAATCCTTGCCCATGTTGGAAAGCGAGCTATGCTTGCAAATCAATCGATCTTGTCAACGAGCAATTAATGGCGGTTCCTTCGAAGGATGCCAAATCCAATCGAATTTGACGCCCAAACCTCGGAAGTTCTCATCGTTTCAAGAGCCTATCTCGCATTTTGTGAATCTTCTCCCGGGCAATGAGTCCCTTTTCGAGGGTGTTCAATACCAACCATCATTTCCGTTGCCTTTAGGGGTAAAGATCTACGTGTGTGGCAGGTCTTGTCGAAACTGTGACGAGAATGACCTTCATTCTACTGATACCAAGTCTTTGGAGCTCAATAACTCCAAGGAGACCGATGACACGAGTAGTTGCTCGTCCAATTCCAATCTTACCGATTACGAGTACGATTTGGAAGCGATTCCCGATGTGAAATCGCCTCGGAGACGATCTCGATCGCATCGATCCGAAAGTCTGGCCAAGATTCGATATCAGAAGGAGAAAGAGCGAACTCATTTCTTGGACACCATGCGGAAGATTGTGCAATTGACGCGTGTTTCTCGATCCGATGTGATTGCTTTGAACGAACAATTCATTATATTCGTGCAAACTTTGGGATGGGTGGAGCTTTGGGTGGGATTTCGGAGTCGAACCGTGAATGAGGGGGTCGTGCGAGCCCTTTGGGATGTGGGATTGTGTGGTTTACCTCGATTAGGTTCATAATTAATTCTTATATTCCATATCTGTTTAACAGACCAAAAATAGAAGTTCATTCCTGTGTCATTGAGTAATATTGTTATTCACCCGGCCAAGAAACGCGCTCCGGGTTTAAAGCCACGCCGTTGAAAGATTGCTGGGCGAACTTCTTGAGGGCAGTGTTTAAATCTGACGGTCCCATGGGAATGATATAAGACCTAAAATAAGATAAAACGGGTTTAAATTGCATTGGTTGCTCAAATGTGGATTTCATCTCATCTTGAAAATGTGATACCAAATTGTTCCATGTTGTGGCATTGATTTTTATAACCAAATTGCTTAGCAAAAGAAAAGGTCTATGTAAAAGTTTCGGCAAAAATGGCTAGAGTTTGAGGCTAATGGGAGTGATTACCGTATCATTTTACGGACCTTCTGCCGTCTCTAACTGCCGTTAGCAGTGTAGGCTTGCCAAAAAAATCTCAGTTTTCAAGGGTCAGATTTTCGAAAAATGTTGCATCTATGGGCAATGGCATGGTTAATGTATGTTGAGAAGTATTGCAAAGTAATTTCCAAACGAATGGAGAAATTAGAAGCCTTCAATTAAACAAATTATTTGTTTCTAGATTTAGTTGCCCCAGAAACCGATCTTCTCTGGCCATCTTGTTATTCAAAGTCGGGCATTCCTAATTTCAAAATTCGGAAGAACCCTCTCAACTTATGTAGCGAAGTTTTAGATAAAAGCAACAAAACATACTTTTTTGCAAATACAATGTCAAGGTTTGCTATTTCAACTTCAATTTGTGCAGATAAGAAAGGCATTGTTGCAATCACCAGGCCTATACCTTCGTTTTAGTTACCTCGCACGCTCATCAGAAACACAGGTCTTCCGAACTTTTTTTCCCGCCAAAAATGATGACGTCAATAGTAATTGCTGTAATACTTGAAGCTTTCAAGAACTGTTTGAATGCGAATGTTCATCTTTCACATAAAGGCCATTCCAGGCATCTTCACCATGAATTTGAACGTTTTAGTGCGACAGCAAAATACTCAGTTCCCCATTCGTCAAATCTAACTCAAAGAAAATATTGCGAAACAAGGTCATCAAAAAGGCCCATAACTTTAAATTGAAAAGGTATAACTAAACCTCTTCAACCTAAAACTAACCTAAGAGTATCTTTCCGAACTTGCTTCTCAATAAAGGTCAAGGGGTTATGTTTCTTTTGTTTTCATCTACCGATGCAATTAGAGGACCATCCAACTTACCCTTGGTCAAAGATCAGTTGATTAGTTTGAGGTGGCTTAATACCGTTATTTCTTAAAAGCCTGATCACAGCCATTTTGTTGCCTTGATTGGGCAGGAAAATCTTCAGAGCATCCGAAGTGTTTCGATTTCTTCTCATGGGTCCGCCTCCATTGGACGAGGATCCACTTGGGAAAGCGGAGGGAACATTCAGACTCATTCCCACTGAACGCGGGTTCACCCACAAGGTAACAATATTGGCCGGAGGTCTCCTGATAGGATTGAGCACGGTCTCCGATTCCATGACTCGCATTGCCGCCAAAGTCTGGGCTTCCGAGTCAAAGGCCAAGTACAAATGCCGGTCAGCTCGGTAATCGCCCGCGATTTGTTGCAAACCAAACTCGGTATATTTATCCTTGACCGCGTGCTCGCCGGTCGTGACCACGTTCCGGGCCTCCAGCCAATATAAATTATCCTCGGGGTTCAGAAACACCCGACGGGCAATGGGCGGGGGAGGCTCATTAAATGCGGGTAACGTCACATTGTGTCGATGAGGCATATCTTGGACCAATCCCGTTTGGGCCCCGACTTCCCCGCCTCCAATCACGGGTAATGGGACGGTTCGGTTTAGAAATTCTGAACTATTATCCGGGCAAAAGACCTTCCGCGATCCATTGGGTCCTTGACCGATCCGAATCCGCTCAAAGGTCTGATTTCGCAAGGCATTAAACTCATGGGGGATCGTGGGTCGCATCAAACCCGGCGGTGGCACGTCCAAATTGACTCTGGCTTGAGAAGAATCAGCGGGGTTGGCATTCGAGGAGGAAACCTTGGGATGGGTGTGTTCGGGATCGGGTTTCATAATCCGATGAGCGGCCTTATCTCTTTGCAAGACGCTCTGAAAATTGGGTCGACTGGCCAAAGGGGCATCATTTTTCGGCGTGACGGGCGTAGTCTTCTTAGTCGAAGACATCATGGCGGCGATATCTTGATCGTAAATGAGCGCATCGAGTTCGGGTTCGCCGGTTTTGATGGCCAACGATCGGACGACTTGGAAGAAGCCCTCGAGGTCGCCGTCGGGAATCTTGACGCATCCTTCGTACATGAGTCGAATGGCGAACATGAGACCGTTGTAGTCGATGTATTTAACGCGGATGGTTTGATTGGGATCGGGTTGCTCGAGGAATTTGTGTTTGAGCACGGAGGAGAAGGCGGACAAGACGACGCGATGAGCTTTGATGGTGAGCGATTCGGGATCGCCTTCAGCCATAATGAGGGCGTCGCAGAAGGCGTTGTCCATCCACATGGCGCGGAATTTGTCGAAACAAGGGTCCACCAACTTCCGACTCACGGGTAAAGGCATTTTGACACGGGATTGGGCAAGTGGTAGTAACGGAGATTCGGAAGATGCGACCAATCACGACATAAACCAAGATTTTCTCTTTCATGTAATGTTATTGTTTGGCAGCTTAGCTCAGTGTCGCCGGAGGTTTAAGAGCCAAAGATGCAAAAGAGGATGAAAAAAGCGCAAGGGTTGAAATAAAAATTTTCAAAAGCGGCAAAACATGGAATCACTTGGAATTCAGAGATTTTAGAAATTCCCAAAAATGTGTACCTTTGACTGATTTGAATGATTTTTACTACATCCAAACCAGGTGCTCGACATCCAAATGATAGTTTTGGTTAATTCAATGTAAAAAGTTGCTACAAAATTTAAAAGGTTAAGCGAGAATAGTAATAGTACTTCTGCTAATCGGGTTCAAAAAATAAATATTAAAATCGAAACAGCGTACAAACTATGCATTTTATGACCTTACACTTCATGGTACAATCGTAATTAAGAGTGATTTGAAAGGTCTGTTTTTTATGGATTCAGATGTTTACCAAAGTTGGCAAAGAACTGTATTTGGAAGGTTTTAATGGAATCATCGCACGAATATGACACACCAAAATTAATGATGAAACTTTCACAATCATTTCAAAGGGGAATGAGTCTTAACCTCCATATCAAAACCAAACTTTTGGAAACCCGCTTTTTACCATCACGATCTAATGGGACTATTCCGAACATAATTCCGTGGCTTTTTTGGTTTCTTTTCAAGGCATCCTTTATTCATAATGCTACAACTGGCTAGGGCATGAATAAAAGACATCCTCCTCGTCATCATCGGAAGAATTGGATCTTGGCTTTGATGTAGACCCAGTGGGACGTTTGGTATCTATAATTTTGGTTGCCCTTTTTCGCGACCTTGTCACAACTGGCCTTGGCGATGATTCCGAGCTTGAACTGGAGCTACTACTGCCATCCAAAGTGAGATCGTTTTCGGTCACCGGAAAGTTTTTAACACTCGGCAAGTCTTCATCGCATCTAACCTGGCTTTGCTCTGAACTCGTTGAAGTGGAAGTTTTTCTAGCTGAGCTTTTCTTAGGGGCCGAAACCTGAGCCTTTGATTTATTAGGAGTGGTCGGCGGTCGCTCAACGTGTGATTGGTTGGGTGACTCTTGACTTGGGTGAGTTTGAACGTGCTGGAACACCTCGCTGTTGGGAAACATGGTGGTATCTTGGCTACTAATGGGTTGTCCAGGCGATCTGTGCAACTCTTCCATCAATTCCTCTACAGATCTCATGTCTTCAGAATGTTCTTGTTGTTGTGGAGGATGCTGTGATGGATTATTGACCGCATTGATTCGTTTCCTGATAGCTCGAGCTTGACTGTGATTGTCATGGATCTTGAGACACTTGGCCCCAGTTTGATTGGCGGGTATGGTGAAAAAGTAGCCGTAATCTAGTTGCTCTTCCTGGGTATCGAACAAGGCTTTCCGATGGGCTTGAACTCTTTTCAGTAGCACTATCTCTCCAACTTGAGTCTGATTTAACACGTCTTGCTCATGGCCAAAGACCGTCACTTCCATGATTCTGGTCTCTTCCACGGCCAATTGTTGAGTATCTTGGTCGGAAACGGAATCCGGATTCTTGACTAAAATTAGCACCGAATTCCGGGTGCCATCCGTGACGGTAATCAAGGCTTGAGAGGGCCCATGAGATGTCTCGAAGGTTTCTACCGAGAGTACCTGACAATAAATGTCAAATTCTCCCGGTTGCGATATCTCTTCGAATCGTTTTTCTTCCACGGAAGCTTGATTTGATTCTCGGGTCAAGTTTTGATAGGTTTGCCACCAGGATCGCATTCTTTTGACATGCTCCAGATCGGGTGTGGTAAACTCAAAGGATTTGGCCCGACATATGGGTTCAATCGGGTCATCAGGTCCACCCGGCACCACCAAAACGGATCGAGCATCGTAAACGCGACCATTTTTGGCTCCATTCCATTCTTGTACCACCATGTGATGAATCCGAATCACATAGCCAACCTCCAAAGGTGGGAAATGACTCTCTTCAGTGCCGAGTAAACTGAACTGATAGTCAGCAAACCCATAAGTGCCCGTGCATTCAGGATCTTGTATAAAAACCTGGGCCATTAAATGTCGACCTCTGGTCGCGCTCACCGGTCGAGAAACGCGGGTAATCACGGCCCAAACATTATACTCCACCTTCTTCAGAGTGGACGTACAGTCATTAATACAAACGTAAATCCGAGAGGGAGGCTTTTCCGGTTTCTTGGCGGGCTCTTTGGGTTTGGTTGGTGGTGGTGGTGGTTCGACATTCTCGGCTTCATCCTCATCTTCTAATCTCAAGTTCAGTTCGCCTTCATCTTCGGCGGGGCTCGGGATAGGAATTTCGGGTGACCTGGCCAATATCAGGGGACCATCGTATTTCAAGCGAATCACGGCCGCTTTGGCGGCCAATTGGGTGGTGGGTCCCACCCAAACGGTCAAGGAATGGCCTCGAATCGGATCCGGATGTGGATCCGTGACCACACTGGGGTTTTGAACCACCATATAATCCCCTACTTGGACACAATCCGACAAATTACGAGCGTATAGTCCAAAAGCGGTCATATGATACGTCCAGCCCCATTGAACGGTCTCGATTTCCGGTTTTAACTCCCGAACATGGTAGGATTGGCGGAAATTCAAAGGATCAGGAAATTGTCCGGGTCGAGCTTGATAGAAGGGCTCGATTTTCTGGACTTGAGCTATCACCACGGCTTGCCAAGGTCGCAAAGCGCGGTTTAAATCGTCCTCATCGGATTGTTCATCAACGGGGGAAGCGTGTTGGAGAATATCGGGCAAGATTCGCCAATGTTTGGTCCAATCGGGCATACCCAACGTCTGAGCGAGCTCTTGAGAAGTCTGAGGGGCTGCCAATTCAATTAACGGAGGTACCAAATCCACCCGTTGATATTTGGCAGATACCGACATTCTTGACTAATCTCTCACATACATCCACGACTATATAGCGATATCAATAATGAGCTTTGATTTGAGATTTTAGGCTTCTTAAAAGGTAAATTGTGAAAGCGTTCAACGTCCAGAGATCGGCTGAGAGAGGTTGCGTGATGATGTTGATATTGATCAACATTCCATTTCATTCCCTAAATTGTCTGAGATCAATGTACAGTATAAGAACAGTACAACAAAGCCAGTGTAATAAGTAGGGACAGGAAGTTAAGACGAATATAACTGTCAAATTAGACGAAAAAAGACGATAAAATTGACCGATTAAACAAAAAAAGATGAATAAAAGTTCCCAACAGATGGAAAAAAAGAAAAAAAATACTTGCAACATTGAAAAATCGAATTAATTTCCCAAAAAGGTGAATGAATCTTATAAGAAAGAAGAAAGATTAAATGCCCGTCCAGACAAAAAAAGACGGTTAAAGCTGCTCCCACAAAATAGACGTTGTGTATGTCCCTTTTGATAAGGACCAATGTGTCTAAACTGATCTGACTGTCAAAAACGGCGAAATCTAGAAAAATGAAAAAAAGGTAGTACCTAATGAGTAGAGCCCGGGAAAAAATGTTGGAAAACCGTCCAAAAAATGTCATTAAAATGTCAGGAAAAAGGGCAAAAATTTTTGAAATATAGGGCAAAAAGGTCAAAAATGTTGAAATTTAGAGCAAAAAGAGCAAAAAAATGTTTAAAATTAGGGCAAAAAAGTAAACGAAATGTGTGAGAAATGGGACTAGATGCGTGGAGGACTTGAGAAGACTACTTTAAAAAGTGTGACCAGACATCTGAAGGAAATAATGCCGTCAAAACTCTAGTTTAAAAAACTGGAGGTTGCGCTTCACATAGCGGGGCGTTTTTATAAGCTAGACGTCAAAACAGTTTATGTTATAAGTCAGATAGCACATTCAGACCCTTTGAAAGGCAATAGATATTTAAGTCTGAGTAAATAATGGTAACAATGCCAACTTAAAACATGCTTTACTCTACACATAGCTATTTAGCCCACGTAAAATAATCACGGAAACAAGGGTCACAAAGTTTCTGATGTGAACTTTTTCACAATAACAAAAAGAACTTTAAGGGCTCTTTTTTCCCCTTTCCAAAGATTTTGATTAATTGGCATCATAAAATGTGAAGTTGAACAATGACAATTTTAGCCGGAAATTTTGGCGGGAAATTTCAAGCCTTCATTTGATTAATTGATCCCTCAGAACCGGTTTTGGGATGATATTTTTGAGCAAAAAGTACAAATAATGTTAAGAAAATGTTAAAATTTTCCAAAAAATGTCAAATAAAATTAAAATGTTATATTCACGTAAAATTGGCAAAAAATGTAAAAAAATATTTTTGATGTAAAAAAAAATTTTCCCTAGCCCTACTAATGAGCAAGAATTAGCCGTTAGTACATAAGTCAAATAAAAACCAAGAGTTAAAAATGCCTTTTTAAAGGAACGTTTTTTGTACAGCTTCACTTAAAATCAGATTTGCAAATCCAATAATTGTTTTGATGGCCTTTTCAACCCAATAGCGGGAGGAGACGTGGCGTCGTGGTTAGCGCAGTTTCCTATAGTGAGAGGGGTCCCAGGTTCGATTCTCCTCCCCGACCTTTCTCAAGGAAACTTTTAGACGCTAATTCACACCCACAGACGGAGAACCATTCTGATACCGGACATAAGATTGCCTATCGGAACAATTTGGACGATGTGATGGCTGGCTTCGCTGGCCGGGCGAGGCTCAACCCTCCGACCCTAGCACCAACACTCCAAAAAAAAGCAGTTTCCTTTCGTGAGAGAGGTCCCAGGTTCGATTCTCCTCCCCGACCTTTCTCAAGGAAACTTTTAGACGTTAATCCACACCCACAGACGGAGAACCATTCTGATACCGGACTTGAAATTGCCTATCGGAAGTGATTTGGACGATGTGATGGCTGGCTTCGCTGGCCGGGCGAGGCTCAACCCTCCGACCCTAGCACCAACAATCCAATAGTAATCTTTTCTTTCTGTGTTTGTCAAGCAACTGTATGAGTATGTACAAGTTAATTTATTAGCGTTGATTGTAATTTGGGTAATGGTGACGATGTGAGGTCCGGTCAAAAGAACAACAAAGCAGCGTTGCCAGATATTTCAAAATCAGTAGTTTCAAGTTAAAAGATGGCCAATGTCAACTTACGGAAAACACATACCTTACATTTCAAATATGTTCCACTTTCAAAACAGAAAGAAAAAAGTTTTAAATTATTGCCCAAAGGAAAATTCTCATTGTTCAACCAATTGTTTTGATCTGAAATTCATTCTTGCAAGTAAAGTGTTCCATGAAGAACATCTGGCTGGCTTTAAATCATTACTACTTTGGTTTTCAAATTTGTTTGCTGAAATGCCAAAGCATGACAGTAACAATTTGTTTCCATCTAGTCGAGTCTGACCTTCTCTTGGATATATTTTGGCATAATTGGTTCGGAAAATTCTGATAACACTGATTCGTTCTTTCGACCGGACCTCACATCGTCACCATTACCGTATTTTGTTCGTGCAAAACCGCAACTGACAATCAAAATATTACATTGGCCTATGATTAGTCAGGAACCCCTGAAAGGGGTGGACACGAACTCCGATTTTTGAAAAAATGGTATGAGGCCGAGGCTATATTTTGACACAACGTCATTTATTCCTTATTAACGGCTAAAACTGTTGAACACGTGTCTTGAAAGAATTCTGTCGAACTTTTTGTGTTAATATTTGTGGACTGGATGTTCTTCACCTTGAATTTAGAAGTCCCAGCACTCTTTTTACTCGTCTCATGAACTTTTGACATTCAACTCTCCAAAGGATTTTAGTCCTCATAAGAATGAGGAAAATACGTAGATGGAATCTTGCTTCACCCATTAGTCCAACTTCAGTGAAACAATGCTCAACAGAAGTATCTGTGGTGGTATCTGGAGTGTTACTCATCATCTATCCTCTTCAACACCTCCACAACGCAGGAACCATTTCCATAGGAAAATGAAAGAACAAGAATGGTCTCATTTTGAAACAAGATGGAGTCCAAGTCGGAGATGTTGTTGGCTATAACTATTAAAGGGCACTTTTGAGGGTTCTGGATCAGATCAACCATCTGATCCGGATTGGAATAGGAACAAAGGCAATCACAATGTCCTTGAGACAAAATGAGTAAAAAAACGTGGGGATTAAATCCTGGATTGTGGATTTGATTGAAATTTTTTCAAGTCTTGGGGCTCAAGAAGGTCAGGACCACGCAGGACTGGGGGTAAGGGTCCTTCAGGACCAGAGGATCATGTCTTATCATTGCAGGGATAGGCTCTACAGGCTTGATAAGGTTTGATTGGTCTTCTTAGATCCCCTTGTCCAGGAATTAACAATCAAATTGAATGAAAAATCCACACAATTCAATCTTGATGGGAGCATTTCATTCTAAAGACTTTGAGAGGGTCCATGTAATCCGGGTTAGACTGTCAGATCACCAATTTGGGCTGACTGACTCGAAAGGCAGATCAAAATATTGAGCCCATCCATTACTAGTAGGTCCACCTGATAGGTTTCAAAGTCATCTTAATTTGCTCTTCATTTGATCGAATTCTTGACACTGAGGATTTCTTCTTTCTTTGTTCTATATGGACCTTAATCCGAACGCAAATTCCTCTTGAAAAGGGATTAAGAACCAACTTTCCCCACATACTCTCACCCGGATCAAAACGGGGAGTTTTATCGCACTCGTCCATCACGCAACTTGAACAACTTAAGAATATCTTACCTGTCCTTATTATCCTGAACTAAAAAACACAACCATACAATAAAAGAAATTCAAAAATGGGCCATCATTTATAGAACATTAAATTATGCCAAGGTGACACAACTTATAAAAACCTTGATTTCATGCAAAGTTTGGCATGTGTTAATTCAGTTCAGGATAATACCTTAAATTTTGATGGATGGGTTCAATTGTAAGTTCAAAGATACTAATAAGACGTTCAAGTCAGATGATATATGAGCTCGGAAAAAAAACGTTATTTTGTTGTTGATAATTCATGGAATCGTAAAATATTCTTTGTTGTTCAAGTTGTGTATTGGATGTGCGTAAAGAAACTCTCCGTTTTTGTACGAGCGAAAGTTGGTTCTTTATCCTTTTTCACGAGGAATTTGCGCTCGAATTCAGGTCCATTTTCTTTCTATTTGCTTCAGATGAGGCTATCACTTCTAATGATTGGTATCAGGTAACCTGGTCATCAAATTTCATTTAATCACTTGATCGTCATCTTGAAGAAAAGACATCTTGCAGGTTCATTCGCACTTGTGACCAATGAATTAGCCCTCCATGATGTGATCATTTATTCACTCTTTCATTCACTCGTTCATGGCTGAACTTGTTGTCTTCAAAACACCAACATCGGACTGATTTTGGGGCGTGGGGTTGACCTTTACCAAGGCTAGGACTTGGCTGGACCCGCTTGAAATACAGGGAACACCGATTGGCGCACTATCTTTTGGAATTTTGGTCGATTTCCGTTTGATTTTCCGCTCCCGACATGGCCGTTTGTATTTCTTGTTTACGAATCTCGGCCTCATACCGGAGGTTGCGTGCCGGAGAAACTCCGCGAGTTCGTATCCAGTATTAATACTATTATATAGGTTATCCCTGGATTAGTGGGGTTGAACTTTCTTTTTTCTTAAGTTTTTATTTGCTTGGAAATTTGAAAAAAAAACCGCTGCAAGCCCTTGAAATCTAAGAAAATTCAATTTTTTGGACAAGTAGACGAAAAAAGACGAATAAAATCCACATTAGACGAATTTTTTTTTTGCATAAGTTAGCATGTCACACAAGTTTAGGAAACACTGAAGTGCCTGAAAGTTGTTGAAGGGACTCGGAATGAAACCACGAGCAAATATAACACCCACACAAACTGGGTTTTCAGTTGAATTTTGTCATGTACCTACAGGGAATTATTTTTCAACTGTCAAATTTTTCACGCCAATGTCAAGCCAATGAACGTTTTGAAGTAAACGTAAACATTGGCGCCGCTTATTTTGCAAGCTTAACCATCCCTACATCATTATCAAACAAATTTTATGCAAAGTGAGCAGGAAATCATAAAAAATATTCGTTTTGAAAACTTACTTTTCAAGAAACGAGTTGTTATATCGGTAGAAGACTGTATTAAAACCATTACTTCAAAGTTGGCTACGTTTTACTTAAAAAGGTCCATAAATAACCCAAAAAGCCATTCCTCGTCCCTTTGCACTCCAAATTCGTATAATGGAAAGTACAAGCTGTTGCTACGTAAAATGCACTAGATGGCGCACTTTATGCCCACACTCTTTCATTATTTACCGTTCTCGCCCACGCAGCTTAAATGTATGAATGTAAACAAACTCTCATCCGATCTCGAATTCCATACATAATGAGCACCTCTTGGATCGTGCCTCGGCTCCGTCCCCTCCTGATCCGTGGATCTCCGGCCAATATCAGTCGTCTCGCTTCCTCTTTGGCCTCATCTCCTCGGTCCTCGAGCTCCAATGCTCCCGAGATTTGGGACATTTCCGCCAGTGTTTGCGTTGAGCGCCATCCTCGCGTCACTCCGCCCTTGTCCGACCTCCAAAAGGCGTTCCTTGACGCGCTCAGACAGCAGGAAATTGAGAACAGCTTGCTCAATGATCACGAATTGGCCGTGGAACGCGAGGTCAAGGCCAGTCCAAGCCGGGATAAGGGCGCCAAAGACCGGGACACCGGGCTCAAGACCAAGTTAGATTTGCAGGACGATTGGCGGAAGGAACTGGACCAATTTCCGGCACAGCCTCGTAACGAAGATGCTCGAGGCACGCCCCATGAGCCCGCCTTGGAGCTGACACGCCCGGTGGTGTTGCTGGTGCGGGAAAAACGGGGTTCTAGGGGGATTTGGACGTTGCCCACGGTGACGCGGGAAGACGGCGAAACTTTGCGACAGACGGCCGAAAGAGCCTTGTTGCACAATGTGGGATCCAAATTGCAGGTGCAGATTTTGGGGTTGGCCCCGTGGGCCGTGTATAACAATCGATATTCCAAGGCCATGCAAGCCACGCACGGCAAAGTGGGCAGTAAGGTGAGATGAAAGAAGAGCTAGCGAACCATGTGAAGCGAGAATTAGAAGGTTTTAATTCCCACCTTGGTTTTGAACGTTTGGTGAGAAAACCCTTTTTCAATATTTTTTAAAGATTAGAGAAGTAAGAAAAATAATATTATTGGCGTTTTTCTGACCTGTATTGAGAACCTGACAAAAATTCAGACCTAACCTTAAAAAGAAGGTTGTCATTTTGTTTCGAAGCCTGACCAATATTTACCTAAAACTAAAGACCAAATGTGTTGGACTGAAAAAGTTCACACGAAATAATTTCAGTCTAAATTATGATTTTAATATGAGAGATGTAAGATGTTGAATACCTCCTCAAATTTATATTTGAGATTTCAAACTTCCCTCAGTCACTTCCTTTATTTGTGACAATTAACAAATTAACATTTGACCTTGAAAAAATTATATTTCTTGAAATATGTTCATATTTCCTGTACAGTTCCAAAACTTATTTCTAAGCATATAATCAAATGAAGCACCCTCCCTATCAATCAATATTCAAGTAAGATGAAATGCCAATGAATAAAAATCTTTGTCAATCAAGTGATTGACAATTTCTTCAACGAAGATTACAGATTCCCCATTCAGATCACCTAAACACCAGTTTAATCATTATCATCAGAGACAATCCCCCCTACAACTCAATTCCGGCAGAATTGAATTGGATGACCGGATTTTGAGTCCAGATAAAAAGGTTCTCAATCGGTTTCAACATGAACTGTTGCTCAAACATTCCTTTCTTTCTGGCCACAGGAGGTGCCTTTGCCCTAGGCCTGGCCTTAGGCATGCTTTGTATGGTTTATTGGCAAGAGAACCAAGATCTAGCCAGACAAACCACGGATCGAGTGGTGTATATCAAGTTAAAGGTTCAATGCAAGGTGAATCTCCACTCTCGGCAGATTGCACCTCAGAATCAACTTCTTTCCCACCCCCAATCCCAGCCATCTGGGCGTGGGCCTGAACTAGATGAAATTCAAACCGTTGATTGCTCAGTCTCGGATCATATTATTAGAGTCAAAACCGAGATGAGCCCTGAATAGTCGTGGAATGGAGTCAAAATGATCAGCCTTAATTGCTTAAAAAATCAATAAATCTGTCAATGAGAAACTCATGAAATTGTGTGTTTTGGGGTTGCAGATGTTCATCTACAAGGCTCATTACTTAGAAGGCCAAGCCCAAATCCAATCCAATGCCATCGAAGACTTTCAATGGGCCTTGCGAGAAGAACTCCAAGAAAATTTGTTACCTCCGGAAAGAAGTGCATTAAATAATATCTTGTACGATGAAGAGCCGTGAGTTTCACGTTGATATCGTTAAGTTTGAACACGGGAGAAATCCAATAAACAGTCATTTCAAATCAAATGATTCTCATTATTTTAGTTGATATGTGAAGGCTTTATATATGATAAGTTCTAAAGAGCGGAAGCAGTTATTAAAAATTCAACATCTAGCATGTCGCCTAGGTTTCGTTGCGCATTATCCGAACGTTGCGTCAAATCTACGGGACGTAGGGTGACTTGAAAGTTAAAATTTCAGAAGCTAAAAATGAGAAACAAGCCATTGAGAAAGCATGCACAGAGCTGGTTGGCCGTGATGGATTGTCTACGCCTTTTGACCGTAACGACGGGCAAACCCTACATTATTTCAATCACATTCCTTTAACGATGAACAAGGGTAACACAAGACCACACACACTTCTGACTTAAAAATCCATATCAAGTCAAATTGTTCCATTCAAATATATTTCTCCTCCAACCCAAGAGTAATCCCGCGCAATTTTCTTGATACGAATACTAAAAAAAACATGAGCCTCTGTAATCATTGTCAAACCCCTTTTCTGACTCTTAAGTGCAATCTCATTGTGGGCACCCTGTTTGTTTTGATACTGTTGCCGCCAAATCTCGACCTTGTCTTTCTAAGTCAGTCAGTCAATCCATAATCATCATCAAATTAAGGAAAGATAGTTATAATTACTCATGGATTTATTCGACGACGAAGAGCTCCTGGCTCAAATGCACGGAGGCAACTTCATGGAGGCTCCTGATGATAACGATGATGAAGAGGAAGAAGATTTGGCTCATCTCCGCGAAATCGAACACCAAGAGCGAAAATTCAAACGCGTTCTGCAATATCCCGATAAAAACGACGATGAGGATGAAGAAGAAGGAAATAGTCGCTCTCACTCCAATCCGGTGAGATTTTCTCCGTTTCTTTTGATTTATTCTCAATCATATCTAGGTGAAAGAGTTAATAATTCGATCCCATCAGATCAATATTTAGAGGGAACAAGTCCGATTAGTCCGATTGGAGCAAGTCACATCGTTAAAAGAAACATTCTTCTAAAGCTTTCAAGTTTTCAATCTTTTTGGTTTAGCGTTTTGGACGAATGAGCTCATTCAACTGACCTAATATTTCATAATTAAGATCGCGTTTCATCACATTTTGGCTTCGCAAAATCAATCCATATTTTTCATTTATATTATGTCTTTCATTGATTTCATTTTTACAGTTGAGTTCAAAACGAGCGCGAGGCGATGGTGACAGTTCAAATTGCGACCAAGATGATCACAGCAATAATGTGTCTTTGCCTTTGGTCGAAATGCCCGAGGATTTTGAGAATCTGGATGACCTGCCCACCGCCCAAATCAAGAGCAATGGACCCAAAATTCGGGATCCAACGGAAAGTCCCCTACCAAAACGTCAGAAAATCTTGACCGATATCACCAATTATATGGCAGCCGCCACCTCACCCACCTCTCAAGAAAGTCATGAAAAAGCGTCTTCGAACCTGATCCATCGACGAGTACCTGATGGAGACTTTCAATCGGTCACTTTAGCCACGGGTGAAAGGTATTATTTGTCCGTGAAAGAACCTTCGACGTCTTTGGTGAAGCATGAGGTCAAATTTGGTGAGTTGTGCGGTGTTTCCTACGCCAATCTGAAGGAACAGGCCTTCATGGAACAAGCCAAATTGAACCCCGAAGAGCCGGATCAAATCCGGTTGAGCGAGACTGATGACTCTGGTTGTGAATCGATGGATGAAGAGAACTCTCGTAAATGTCTTTGGGTGGAGAAATTCAAGCCCAAGTCCTATTTGGAGCTCCTATCCGATGATGGCACGAATCGCATCCTATTGAAATGGCTGAAATTGTGGGATCAAGTCGTGTTTGGAAAAGTGAAAAAAGCGAAAGTACGGAAACCAAAAGAAGAAGACAAGAACGACAAGTTCGGAAAGTGGAAAAAATTCTCCAACGTTCCCGAGGTCCAAGAAGAACTGGACGAGTATCATCGACCGACTCAGAAAGTGGCCTTACTCCACGGTCCTCCTGGCCTTGGAAAGACCACTTTGGCTCATGTGATTGCTCGACATGCCGGATACAATGTGGTCGAGATGAATGCTTCCGATGATCGAGCTCTGCAAACGTTCCGAGCCAAATTAGAAGCAGCCACACAAATGCAGTCTGTAAGTGCCAAGGATCGACGACCCAATTGCTTGATCATCGACGAGATCGATGGCTCACCAGTTCAGACCATCAACCACTTGGTGACCCTAATCTCGGGAAAACAAACCAAGAAAGGCAGCAAACGGGGCGAAGTATTGAAACGACCCATCATTTGCATCTGCAATGACCTTTACGTCCCCGCACTTCGTCCATTGAAACAACATTGTCTTATCGTAAGTTGACTTACTCTTTCATAGACATGTTTTATACTTTTATAATTCTAATAATTATTAATCTTAGGTTCCGTTCCCACCTACTTTATCCTGTCGGTTGTCCCAAAGACTATTGGAAATATCCCGCAAAGAGAACCTCTTGACCGACACCACAGCTTTGAACGCGCTTTGTGAAAAGACGGAGAATGATATCCGATCGTGTCTCTCCACTCTCCAGTTTTTCAAATCCAAAGGGAAGCCCCTCCGAACGATGGATGTCCAACAAGCCAATGTGGGTCAGAAAGACTCCCAAAAGAGCCATTTCTCCGTATGGAACGAGCTTTTCCAAGTAAGTTGTCGACATGAATCAAACAAGGTATTGAGACCAATCAATGTTTCGTTTTGTGGTGATTTATTCTAGCTCCCTCGAGGCCACAAGCGAATTACCAAACGAGTTCGATCCGAACTTGTGCAGATCGAAGAAAGTCGGGCTTCATTGCCACTCCGATTTAGTACCATGTTCCATTTGGCCTCTTCTTGTGGTGATTACGATAAACTAATGCAAGGGGTGTTTGAAAACTACTTGCAAGTCAAGTTCAAGGACTCTCAACTCGAAAACGTAAGCCCAAAGACTATCAATGGCTGCCTCAATTTGTTTTATGATTGCATTTCGTTCATGTTTTGTAGGTGATAGCTGGTCACGAATGGTTCTGCTTCTTCGACTTGACTCAAGAGATGATTGGCCAATCTCAAGTGTACTCGTTCATGGGATATCAGCCATTTGCTTTTGTGGCCTCGCATTTGTTGTTTGCTTCCCTACAGAAAACTCGGATCATGTATCCGTACACACCCACCGAGAAAAATAACGCCCTCAGCAAGACCAAGAACCTCATCTCGTCCATGATTAGTGACATGGCCCCCATGGCTCGGGTTTTCGCCTCGACTAGTGCCATTGTAAGTATGGAATAACATTGAAGAGGGTTTGAGGAAGACAAGAATCCACTTACAAGGCCTTTCTCTTAACATTTCTTTCTTTATTAGGTATTTGATACTCTGCCTTTGCTTCTGGAGATCATGCAACCTGTTTTAAGACCAGTGAATACGCAGCTTTATTCTCCACGTGAGAAACAAGAGCTCAAGAATCTTGTTCAAACTATGATAGCGTACAACCTGCAATACGTTCAACAACTTAATGCTGATGGACAATATGAATACAGGTAAGGTCTCTAAGAAATAAAAATAATCTGAGGTTAAGATTGGAAAGCCAGAATACTAAAACGATAGATTGATTGTCCTCAAATGAACATTCCGCAAGAGTCTGAGGTTATTTATTGAGACGAATGATAATGGTACAAGTAGTAAGTACAAGCTGAGTGAAACCACATTCTGGAAATGAGGCAACGTATTACTTCCCTAGAGACACAACTTGTTTTCCACGCATCCAAAGACGACAATAAATCCTCAACATGCAAGAAAGATTGTCATGTGTCTTTGTTTCAAAATTGTCAGATATAACTTGGACACTCTTGGTAAATCGAATATATTTTAGTTTATCTCGAGTTGATTTATGGCTCACCATGTGTTTTTTGTGGAATTATGAGGCCCGCACAAGTGCTTTTATCTTCATAACAACTAAGACATCAACATCACAGCCTCATAAAAAACATGTGACATTGTTATGAACGAAATAAGGAATTGACATCCTTATTCTATCTTGGCTTTGGATCTAAGAGAATGATGAAAATCCAGTTAAATGCACCTACAAGGAAAATTTTTTTGCTATCTTCTTTCGTTCGACGTTGGCTCAGTCTCTTTTGTCACAATTGTCTTTGAATTTCAGATAGGATATTGTCAGAAATCACCCTTTGAAGTATGATGTTAAAAAGTAATTGGTCGGAAGATTGTTTTGGTTAATCCTCCACTGAACTTGACAATGACCAACATTGTACTCGTAAGGTGTACGGTCTTTTTTATGAACTTCTTTCCTAATTTTCCCCCTGAAATTCAACATTTCCTGCAATCCCGCATTATCATTGTATTTTTGACACAAACGAAGCTGGATGTTACTCGAAACAAGACTGTCTCTTTACATAAGGATAACGTTGTTGCTGCCCGACAATAGTCTAATATCCATCTTCGACTGCATTTCATGTGATTAATCACAATTTTTTTTTTCTTGGCAAAAAGCCCAATCCATTTCTCTCTCTCTCGTCTTCTTATCATTCACAAAGAAGCGTGAGAGTCGGGCTAATTTTATGCATATAGTCCAAATAGTTTCTAATGAATGAATGAGTGCATGAATGAGTGAGTGTGTGAGTGACGCGTCCTTGTCTTTCTCATTCGATTCCTCTTCTCATTCGCTCTTCAGATTGGATCCGAGCGTGGACGAGATCTCCCATTTCCCCGGCATCTTACACCGCTCAAGTCTGACCTACTCCTTGAAACAAGTCATCGCCCATGAGATCCAATTGGAAAAGATGCGCGCCGACGGAATGCGAGACGCCAAATCTGCTGTGACGACGACAACAACAGCGTCTGCTGAAGAAATACAAGGCTGCAGCCTTGGAGAAAGCAGGTCCAAGAATGGGAGTCAAGTCAATGGAGGCCCAAGAGCATCAATAAAACCAGAGGCTCCCTCTTCCTCTTCTGTGAGGACACCCAGTCATCTGCAAAAGCTGAAAGCCAAAGAAATCGACGTGGTCGAGCACAATCCCGTGGATTTCTTTGGCCGGAAGATTGAGGGCCAAAAGACCGACCGTGATCGACATGACTACTATAACAATGAAATTGTAAGCAGTGACATCTGGTTCAAGTTCAAGGAGGGATACAACAACGCCGTCCGAAAGAACGTCAGAATCACGGACTTGCTCTGATTTATAGAACTCGATAGATACCAATCAAATGGAACTCCGAGTGTATCATTCTTAGCTTGGCCTGACATAAAGGTGACTTGATCCGGACAACAAAATAAAAATCTAATGTTAGTGAAGGTTTCTTGGCGTATTGTGTGATTCTTTCATTACAAACCAAAGCAATGGAACTTCAAACCAGTTCTCTTCTGGAGTCATCTGCAAAGTAAGTTTGATCGATTAATGAGCGTGAAATTAGAATTGATTGTATTAATTTGAATTAACCGCTTGTGTTTTTTATCTATCCAACAGCTAAGACATAATTTCTACAGTATTACGATTAAATCATGCTGACAATCAGTAGGATCAAGTACATTTTGTCTTTCCTCAGTGTCTTTAAAAAGATCGAAAGATGCTCTCAAAGATATATGTTCCAAATCATCGAAGTTGGGTTACTCAAAGGTTACCAATCTCAGTACTTTCAAACCAAATTTGAAGAGAGTGTTTCAGTGAAAGGCATTATTTTAAGGAACCAATTAATGAAGCTAGAATTCTAAACTAGTAAAAAGTTTTTATCAAGGACCAATTTTGTGGGCTTCTGCGAAAAAACCTTTTTATTATACCTATATTTACAGGAAAAGCTATTTTGTCCCACTTATCCAATGGACCCCATGATTCATAAAACACAATTTCGTCATTTTGAGTTTGTTCATCAAGCCATTTGTTTGTTTGCCTTTGATCTCTTTCAGAGTACAAACAGAGTCTGTCAGACATCTATGACAGAATACTTCAAACATGCACTGTTGGGATTTTCTCCAATGCTTGCATATATTTTTGAACATTGCACAAAGACGAATGTCAATCTTTTTCTTTTATTTAAAAGTATTCGCGGGTTTTCTATTTTTAAACTTTGGCCACAAAACCTTTAGTATTCAGCAACTATTAGGTTATAGATTTATGCAAAAAAAGCCGGTAATAATTATACTCGTAAGTTGTGAAAGTGTTTTTGAAACCGTTTCTCAGCTCAATTTTAAACAGCCTTATTCAGGTTGGTCTAAACGTCAAAAAAATCATCAAATTACAAAACAAATAGTTTCCGAATATTCAAAATGTTTGGTGAACCTGGTACTTTATATACATGAATGGAAGACTGACACGAAATCGAATATTACTATGTCTGTGTGTTCGTTCATGTTTTTTGACTCGTTATTATCAAAACATGGGTTAGTCGCCTTAAAATATATCTTTCAATGTTACCAATCTTTTCGCATTTGTTGTAGCCATACTTTTTCCTAAACTTGGCCTTAAAAGGAAAGAGCAAAATTACTAACCAGATAATTAAACTCAACATCTCATAAACACAGAATTGTAATCGGGCCTTCGCATGTTCACCAGTACAGGGTGCGGCACTTAAAATCAGACAAGAACAATTTCATTTTTTTCTAAAGAAAACCTCATTGGATTAAAACAGCTACGGCAACATTTTGGTAAAGGTATTGCGCCTTGGAGAAGCAGGGACTTGATTCAATGGATGAAAATATATGATCAAGGAGGTTAGTGGATAAAAACACCACAAATGACTAGTAAAAACATTCATAGAATGCATTTGTCCGGTTTGAAGTGGCGCACCCGGTTGCAATAGGTGAGACAAAGTCAAGTGAAAACGGGGCATAAAAATCTTTTTTATCATGTTTTCTTTTCACTTTTTGTCATTAATATTTTGCATTCTATTTGGCTGAGAGCAGATATTCGTGATATTTAAATGGCATAATTTAGGACTGGACAAGCACAAAGGTTTCATCAGCTTTTTTTCATTTTTTTCAAATTGACAAAAAGCTCAAGGTGGGGATCTGAAAGTCAGCCTCAATGAATATGAAATACTCAAGCCTTTAATACGATGATGGGTGTCATGTGAAAGTTTTCGTCGAAATGGTATAGTCGAAAATGTATGTTGCTCTCTAAAAATGTTGATTGCCTCTTTGGATCCATTTTTATCTCCTCGAAACACGTGTCGGATCACAATCAGCAATTTTGTTCTCTTTCAGGGATTCGTCTCAAAGTTCAAAGAAATTGCCAGACCCATCGGAGCCGATCAAAGAATTCGAGGACATCTTGAATCACGTTGGAGGATGGAGTCGCTACCAATGCTTGCTTCTCTGTTTCTTCTTTCCTTTCACTCTCTTTCTGTCTTACGTGGCTTATTCGCCCATTCTTTTCCTCTACGTTCCCGATCATTGGTGTCATATTCACAACTTGACTTCGGAATTGGAACCTCTGGCCTATCCTATTACATCAGATGGAAAGCGAAGTCAGTGTCAAATGTTTGATGTTGATCACCAAGAGGTAAAAAACTGACTCCAATCTAGACAATTTATTAGGCTACATCCATGTTACGATATTTGCAATCATGCAATGTGGACCAATTCGTAGGTTACATCTGTTACAATAATTGCACTCTATATTCAATGAGATTAAGACGTTACGCTCAATTTTTATCTGAGAGCGTAAATTTTTTAGAAGAAAGCTTTTCATTTTTGAAAAGCAACAGAGTGAAATAATTTAGAATTCTCATCAATCATCATTATCAGGGGTGCAGATTTCAGGCAAATAAGATTTTATGCCCAAAAACATGTTTATTTGCTAGCTTTTAAAGTTAATTAGCCATTTTTTACTTTTTTATAATAATTTTTTTATTTGCCATTTTTGGGCAAAAAAAATACAAAATTTGTCGGTTTTTCGGCTTATCAATGCAAAATTTGTCGGTTTTTGGGCAAATCAATGCAAAAATTGTCTTTTGTGGGGAAAAATAGGAAAACCAAATTTTTGCCCAAAATGTTTTGTTTAAGGGATATATTGATTATTCAATGGAATGAAAATATTTTCTCTCAAATGCTCATACGTCCAATTTATTGTTGATGATGCATAACGCTCATTTTCCGAATTTAGTGGCCAGTTTTGCATTTTTTGGTAAATTTTCGGGTCTATTTGCAATTTTATTTGCCATTTCTTGTTTTATATGCTATTTTAATTGTCATTCTGGACGTGTTCATTTGCCATTTTTGGGCCTAAAAGGCATGTTATATTTGCCAGAAATCTGCACACTTAATCATTTTAAGTGGTTTTTCAAACAAACTCTTTTGTAGGTGTGACTAGAGCACTATAATAAAATTATTATAGCGCTCTAGGTGTGACCCTTTTTTGACTTTGATACATTAAAACCTCCTCATTGAGATTGATACGGTGGACCGTTTTTTATCTGGTTGATTACCTATTTTTTAGATGTTCTCCATGGGCTACCGAAGTGCCAATGCCTCATGGCCAGTTGCTTCATGTCTACAAGGATATGATTACAACTTTACGGGATATTTCCATTCAGCAACATCAGATGTGAGTAACTTTTCATCATATAATATGCATGCCTCCAAGTCCAACGGAGGTCGATACCTTTTTGAAATGTACACGTATTGTACCACTTCAAGTTTAAGTGTCTTTTGGCAAAGTAAATGAAGCAATTATTTTCGCACAAAATAATTAGCACAAAATGCAAAACATCTAGACACATGACTGCATTTCGAAAAGCTGAAAGTCAGACCTACCGAATTGTTAAAATTTGATAAAAAATATGCTTCCTCTCAAGACTACGGTAGAGTTGTAAAAACTTGAAAGGATACTAGCTACTAGCCGAAAAAAATGTCTTCTCCTTGGATTAGGGCGATAAATAAAATTTGGCGATTGGTTGGGTTTACATATCTGGTGCTTTGCAAATCATAAAATAAATATTCAATTTTGCAACATTTTGAACACTTGGTTCATTGCTAATTAATTGATTTGAGCGGTTTAGTCAATTTCATTACACACAAAATTGTCGAACTTTTGTCAAAGCAGGTTCTCAGCACCAGACTCTTTTGACATTCATTTGTACACATAACTAATATGTTTTGTCTGAATCTGTCTGATTTATCTTTCCATGACGTTTTCATAATGTTTAGATGAATTGGGTTTGCGATGAGTCTTGGAAACCGGCCTTCACACAGTCCATGTTCTTCGTTGGAGGCATCATAGGAACCTTGTTCTTCGGATATGCCGCAGATCACTTTGGTCGTTTATGGGCTTTATACTCAGCCAATGGCCTTCTGTTGGTCACCGGTCTGGCCACGCCATTTTGTCAAAACTTTGTTGCCTTCGTTGCCATCCGATTTCTGATGGGACTCACTCACACCACCTTCTTCTCGGTGTTTTTCTTGCTCAGTAAGTAGCAATGCTATTGAAACCTCGTCTTCCTCAACTTGGTTCTTACAGGGTGGTTCGTAAAAAACGGGACAGCAAACCATTCTTTAAACTCAGAAATAGCTAGACTTACAAAAAATGAACGAAAATCGACAAAATGCGCCACATAGCAATCTTCAAGAAACGATTATCCTTGGGTTAGATCATATTCAAAGGTCAACCGACGAAAAAAGTTGGAGCCATGAACAACAGTATTTCCAAAATTAACTTGCAAAAAAAACCATCGTTGCCTGGATAATGAACTGATGAGAATTTTTTTCTGACTTTTTGCGCCAAGTGTTAGGTTAATCACATGCAATAGAACTAAGTTTGATGGGTAATATCAGTCAGGAGTGATATGGACATATGGTTAGGTGTTCCGTTTCTTTTTCAACACCCGGTAACACAAAAACATTGTAATCAAGACTTAACCAGGGCACGTGTTTTATTTCAGCATTAGAAAACGTGTCCATTGAGAAGCGATCGTTTATTGGGAACATCAGTTTAGCCATTGCCCTCACTGTTGGAGGCGTGTATCAGCCTTGGTTATTAAAATACTTGCAAGATTGGAAGATTTGGCATCATGCTCTTTTTGTTCAAGTTTTCTTCGCCATTGTTCCAAGAGGGTAAGTTCGTCATTAAGCTCACATTGGAATTTAGAAAATTTTGTTGAGGTTTTATTTTGGTTTTAGATTTTGGAACACATTAATTTGACCTTTTTTATTGTATATTTATTTACAGAAAGAGGTTTAAACGAAACCGAATTTGAATGTCTCAAAATAATACGTTATCCAAAAGTCATCTTAGCTTGACCATTGATCGAAAGATCCAAATGATCAAAAAGTTTTTTTTTTAACTCAACGACCATTTAAATTGCAGAGGAAGTTTTTGTTCTGCAGAAAAGTGTCTTTGCAAACATGCCTTGTTTGATGCATGCATCTTTCTATCCAAATTGTGTTGTGTTATATTTGTAGTTGATGTATTTGCAGGTGCCTGTCACAGATATGAATAGATCCGACATATTTAGCCGGACAAATGTTTCATTTTGCAGGACAAATCATTGGTTGGTGTTTCAGAGCGTTCAATCACGGGTGACAATTGAGTATGTCCAAACTAGAGCTCTCAAGTATAAGGTGAAATCATGAGATGCTACTCTTATGTGCATAGGCATTCAGGCCCAAGAAGCAAAATTTCACTACAATAGCACTTGATTGTTACCACTTTGCTACTTAAAGGAGTTGTCCAATTGTGCCAATGACTTATTTAAAAAATGAGAGCCATTATCACATTATTTGAAATAATTGAAGAGATTAGTGTTTAAAGTATCCATTTTGACAAGTCTTGAATATTTTTGAGGTGTGCTTTTTCAATTTGCTCAAATAACTATATTAAGTAAATTTATTTTAGCGGTTTCAAGTGATTTGATAAGTTATTTAATCTAATACTTCAATCCCTCTAAAATAGTTCAAGGTGTTGTGCTGTGATTATAGGGGGAGCTGTTCTCTTCAGTCGAGAGTGAGCAAAATCTACTTCTTAGAGGGAGCCAACTGAAATCCGAGTCAAATAAAAAAAAAGTCACTTTGAAAGTGACGGTGTTTCCAATCTGCGGGCATGCATTCGAGCGAGCCTTCTTTGATGGAGATTTTCGGAAAAAAACAAATGGAGGAACGATAATGTTTTGAGAAAGTAGCATGCACAAACAATTTCAGTTTCTCCAAAAAGTTTGTTACACGGATTTGAATACGTTTGTTTCTTTTCATTCAACTCTATTCAAATACATAAAATCTATTTGATGAAGGCAAAGTTGTCACACTCTCAAGTGATCAATATGACACCTCGCGGGGAAAACAAGTTATAATTTGAAGCTAAATGACTAATTGAAGATAAGCACTGTAGCAAAATATCTTCATTTGGATACTCTGACATTCAAAAAATGATATTGAAAGTCTTAAAACACTTTCATAGAGATAACAAATAAAGCTAAGCACTGACACTTCAAACAATATTGGAGAATTGTCAAAATGAATACTTTGAACACTGGTTTCTTCAATTATTTCAAATTTAAACCCGCTTATTAAACACCACAAACTGTATAATCTGATCATGGTCCTCATTTTTGAAAAAGGTTGTTTGCATTATTGGGCAATGCCTCATGAAAAAAAATGGTTATGATCAAACATGATTGTAGTAAAATTTTGCTTCTTGGATCTGAATGCCTCAGCCCACAGGAGGTCACATCTCATGATTTCACTCTATACTTGAGAGCTTGAGTCCAAGCAAGAATCTTGTGTTACAGTGCAATTGTTTATGGACATTGAGCTGATACTGTACAAATACCCAACGATTTTTTATGCAACCTTTTCTCACCAATGGCTGCTAGTTGTCCTTCAAAGCTAAGAAGGTAAAGAACACCGTAATATGTCGTATCTATCGATATCTGTGGTGTCTGCAATTAGACTTCACGTAAACGAGCATCATCTTGTTCTAAGTTGGCCTTTCCTAGAACTCAGGATTTGTAAAGATAGTATTCCACCATTGCAGGTTCATCCACGAGTCCGTGAGATGGTTGGCTTCTGAGGGTCGAGTCGAAGAGAGCGTCAAAGTCCTCAAAGCCATTGCAAAATTTAACAAGAAAACTGTAGAACCTCATATCTACAAAAGTTTCGAAGTAAGGAAGCTTTGACACGCCTACGATCATGAGGTTAATTTACTATCTTTATAAAACTCTGATGGATATTTCAGAGACTGGTTGTTAAAGAGAAATCTCATGAAACTCAAAAATCTTGGTTGGATCTCTTCAGAACGCCCCGTTTGAGGAAGAACACCATTCTTATGGTGGTAACATGGTAATTAGCCGAGTCAATGAAAAATACGGAGCACAAAATTGAATGATTTATTACGAAGGTGCGCTTAGGGATATCTTACTTGAAAACTAGACTTGTTACAAAAAACGGTCCAAAGTAAAATTATCTTGCTCCACTTTTACTTTTAGCTTTATGCCATCACAACTTAAAAAACTATGATTACTCAAGTCATTAAGTGTAATATTTTGCATATAGAAAATAAGAAATAGGCAGACTTCCTTGTCTCTTAGTTCTTTGACATCTGTGTAGTGAATAAAAAATATCACATTTCCCATTCAGTTCAAAGAGATTCAGTTCCGATTCTCTCTAAGACTGTTCCAAACAACAAGGAATAAGAATTAAAAAAGAAAGGTCCTTTTCCTTATGTGTGAAAATCTCTTTAGAAGAACTAGACAACAATCTTGCTTTTCTCAAGGCCTCAACAGTACAGAATGCAATGGACATGGACAGAGTTGTTAAGACTAGAATATTCTTAAAATTTTCATAAACTCACGCTTCAAGTGTGTTACAAAGGCTTAGTTTCTACTTCAAAGTTCTTACTTTCCAGGATGTGCATCTCGTCAATGTTTGATGGCCACATTCGAAATATTTCGAACCTGAAGTACTCCATCTACTGGACATTCACCATCTCAGCAGCCTTGGAATTACCCGCAGACCTTTGCACCGTTTGGAGCTTGAACGCTTTTGGGCGCCGTTGGTCCGCTTTCTTGTCCATGACTCTGTCTGCCATAGCTATGATTGTGTGCGGGTTGAACCTTCGTAAGTGTCAATAGTAGAGAACATTTTTTTTCTCTTTAGTGTTAAAAAAAGGCTATCTTGATTTCGTAGCTTCTAAAACCTTGATTATTACTTTATAGACAACGTATTTTCGATAACACCACTATTTCTACAAATTTGATGTATTTTCTGGAAACGTGCTTTTTTATATTTTCACCCAAATTTTCACCCTATCAAAGTTAAGTAAGATAAGATGCAAATTGAAGACATATTGGACATTATGTTTTTCAGATAATATTCCTTTGTCTACCGTTTTTGCGATGATTGGAAGGTTCTTTATTACATTTGCCATGAATACCGGAGCCCAAATCTCATTCGAGGTCGTTCCCACAGAACTTCGAGGTCAAGGCAACGCTTTGGCCAATGTTTTCGCCCTTGGAGCCCAGTTCTTTTCTCCATATATAGTCTATTCTGTAAGCCTTAAATTGCAAAATTGGCCATGAGAAAGAACAAAGCGATAACTAATTTTAGTAATTTTCTAGAGTCAAGCTTGGGAGAGTCTGCCCTTTGTAATATTGGCCTTGGGGTCCCTTTTAGGGGCTATGACAGCCCTGTTCTTACCAGAAACTGCGGGTGTGGATTTACCGGATACTATTGAGGAGGCTGAAGACTTTGGCAAGCATCACACGTTCTTTTACGTGCCTATTATTCACAAGTGGAAGGCCAAAAATGAAGCCAAAAAAGAGGCCAGACGCCACCTCAACATTCCCCAAATTACGTTCTCGTAGAGAAAAGTCCATCCACATAGAGGCAATGAAAGTAAAATTGGGTTGTGCGAATTCATGCTCATTGGAGAGCTTTTATTCGAATATCAAACATGGTTGTCGATTCTTGTTGGTGCTTGAATCTCCTGATTTCTTCAACATTCCAAGATACATTAATAAATTTAACCCAGGAAGAGCATTTTGACGTAGAGCTCATTTTTGTTCTTTTGGGCAATCTGAATCTGCACTTTTCCTGTCCTTTGTCCTCGTTAAAAGAAAAAGTGTCTTTTTATGGATTTGTTTTTTTCAAAAAAGAAGAGTTAATGGTCGATTTTAAGGTTAAAATGTTATTTCAAAACCATGAGTGTGAAGATAAATGCAGTTGTGAAGCTGTGAGGGACGCATTTTTCCTGCTTGTTTGCAGCTAATGGGGTAAAGTTTGTCAAAAGGGATTAATACCGTTTTTTTGTCTAGTAATGGAATGCGGCTACAAATCATCAACGGCCACCCTAAGAGAGAAGGGAGTAATGATTTAATGGATGAATCTTACTCATAAATTCGGACAAAACAAAATTGATTCCAAATTGTGACTTTTTCGGCATTTTAACTACCATCTCAAGATTGCAGTCAAGAAGCACTGAATTTCCTGAAGTGGGAGGCTAGCGATAAAGATTGAGATTTCCACCTGGATCAAATCATTTACATTCTGCTGCAAACGAGAGCTTGCTTCTGTTGTGTAGACTATGCAATTCAATTTTCAGCTCAATCGAGTCAAAACTTATTTTCTTTTTGGCAATCCTTCTGAAATCGAATTACTCTTCTGGTAATTGTTTTACCATAAAAGGCCGAGCTCATTCACTTGAATCTCTCTTCAGTACAAAAGTTTAGGGAGACATACCTTTTCACTGGGGCATTTAATCGAGCTGAAAATTGAAATATGTGTTGCTTAGCCAATCCAATCAAGGTCTCATTTGCAGAGGAATACAACTGACTTGATACTATCGGAAATTTCAATTTTCATTGCCAAGCTCCCACTCCAGGACATTCAGTGCTCCTTGGTTGACATGCAAACTTGTTTCTCATCTCCTACCAAAACTTTTTCATGAGGGTCCGTCATTGATGATTGACGCTCTCAGTTGGTTCAGTAATGAGCGTTTCGTCTTTTGGTTGACTGAATCATGTTTTTTTCACGTCGGGGCACTTCTTTAGTGATATCCCAGTCATGTTATGCTGTTCAGGCAAAAAAACAAAAATATATTTGATGTATCCATTGATCTAGTTTAAAGTCTTTTCGTATTGTGCGGCGTCACTATCAATAATTTCACATGGTCCTTCTAGTAAAAATTAATCTTGAGAATGAACCATCATTTGGAGCTCGGATGTTACTTGCACCAATTCAGATGGCTCTAGAATACCAAAGCACGGTGTTTCTTTGAGCGGGACAAGTCATTTGTAAATTCCATAAACATTTGAGACTATTTTTGAGAATGCAATACCGCATATGTACTTGAATTCTGTTAATTAGGTCACCGTCAAAAAAAGAACAATATAAATTCACTAATAACATGCTTCAAGATATTTTTGAACATTTTTTTTCTACTCAAGTCTCCAGTGGTCTTATGGATGTGTCTTTCTATACTATTGTCGAAATTTATTCAGGTGTTTTTCTAAATTGATTTATCGACCCTCCTGTTTGGTTTTTCGAAAATGTCGAACAAAAAGGCCGTTGACGAAAGATTTTCGAAATCGATTTCCGAATTATTTTAGCACAGCACTGCTCCCTGCACATCTAAAACTTTCGTCAAAGCAAATTTTTAAATATTTGTTTTTAATACGTTTAAGGAACATTAAAGAGTTTTTGCAATTGACCTGTTAAACCGAACTCAAATAAATGTTCGGCATCACATTTACATCACAAAACTGGTCTTAAAAGTTTCTAGAATTTAAAAATGACTTCTCCACCTCAAAGAAACACCGTGAAAGTTTAGTATAAATAACCATCATCCTTGAGCATAATCTTGAGTTAGTAGACACTAACTATTAGTAGGTAGCAGCGATAATATTTAGAGCATGCGCTCCAAAGACCTTTACACACTTTAGCAGCTTTTTGAGAAGGTCATTGACACAAGAGGTCTCCTCTGCAATCTACCATTGTTTTTCCCCCTTCTCCTCTCGTCCTTCATTAAAATGAACAACATTTGCCACCATTGGCAAAATGTTTCATAAAATTGAAAGTAAGCGTTACACTGAACCCAATGCAATGGTGGATCTATTTTGTCTTGTACATGCTTGTACAAGAAGCAAGGATTGTTGAGTCTGGATGAGGGGAGACATCTGCCTTTGGCTAACTCGATCGAGTTTCGTTGCTGTTCATTGATGTTCTGTAGACCTGTGGAGTGTGGATAGAGCAAGCAAGTGTTGTTTTCAACTGTGATACAAAGTTCGATAAGCGGAGCATTGGAGGCTTGACTATAAGAAACGGGTTTTGTTCAAGCTTCCCAACATCTAAACCCGATATTCAACTTTTCTCATTTTACCTGGGCACGTTTTGCTTGATCCGGTAGCAACGATTGTTACATTTATTTTGAACTGACCCATCTTGAGCTTGGATTCGAAACAAAAATGTCATTTATCACAATTGATCCACAAAGTGATTTCTCTTATGAGAATTTGCCCTATGGTGTGTTCAGCTTGGACCAAAATGGTCCTCGACACATCGGAGTTGCCGTTGGGGAAAGTGTTCTCGATTTGAGCAAAATTAAGCATTTGTTCAATGGAGAACTAATGCAACAACAACAGGTGGGATTTATAACTACTTCCCTAATGACTTTAGCGTCATTATTTTCCTCTAATGATTTAGCATGTCTTGACTCAATCTACCTTAAATGACTTTATGGCATTGAGTCATGAACATTGGGCGGAAGCTCGTCAAACCATTCGGACTTTGCTCTCGGCTGAATGCCCAACTTTGAAGGATGATGAAAAGCTTCGAGCCGAGGCCCTCATCCCCATGAATAAGGTTTTCATGCACTTGCCAGCTCATATTGGCGACTACACGGACTTTTACTCGTCTTTGGATCATGCTACTAACGTTGGAACCATGTTTAGGTAGTAACGGTACAAAAATGTTTAATAAAAGATGCCAAAGCTAACCGATATTTTCCAAAAAAATCTTCAGAGGCAAAGACAATGCACTCATGCCTAATTGGAAATACATTCCTGTTGGATATCATGGACGAGCCAGTTCTGTCGTGGTCAGTGGCACGCCCATTCACCGTCCCAATGGCCAGACACGCCCGTCTGAAGATGAGCCGCCAAAGTTCGGCCCATGCCGTTTATTAGACTTTGAGTTGGAGATGGCTTTCTTCGTTGGAGGCGGGAATCAAATGGGACAGCCCATTCCAATTGAAAAGGCCCATGAGCACATTTTTGGCATGGTCCTTATGAACGATTGGAGCGCTAGAGACATTCAAAAGTGGGAATATGTTCCTTTGGGACCCTTCCTGGCCAAGAACTTTGGCACTTCCATTTCCCCATGGGTTGTCCCTATGGAAGCCTTGATGCCCTTTGCAGTGGATAACTACACTCAGGTCAGAGCCTATCTTTACAGATTCTCTTTAAATAATAGATGAACAAAAGAAATTTCCACTTAAAGGACCCGAAACCGTTTCCGTACCTTCAACATGATGACAAATATACGTTCGATATTCAACTGGAAGTGTCCATACAGCCAGATGGGGCCAGCCAATCCAGCCTTGTGTGCCACTCAAATTTCCGCCATATGTATTGGACCATGAAGCAACAACTGGCCCATCACAGTGTGACTGGATGTAATATGAGACCTGGCGATCTTTTGGCTTCTGGAACAATCTCAGGACCGGTAAAATAATGGATGACTTTTTTGTGAAAAGCCTCTAAATATAGACTCTTTTAGGAGGAGTCATCGTTTGGATCTATGTTGGAGTTGTCATGGAGAGGAAGCAAGACTTTGGAGTTGAAGAATAACCCTGGAGAAACGAGGAAATTCATTCAAGATGGAGACAACGTGATCATCAAAGGCTTTTGTCAGGGCAACGGAAATAGGATCGGATTTGGTCTTTGTGAGGGGAAAATTCTGCCTGCTCATAAAATGTAAATCGTAACCTTTAATCATGTTCATCTCATAACAGTGCAAAGACAGTCGAAATATATGAAAATGCAAGTTGACTTTGGATGTATTTTGTCACATCTATAGATGCATAATATTCATTGCTTGATCGTTTTGAGCCAGGCTTCCCGTTCGTCCAAATCGACTAGAGTTTGTTCCAATTTTGCCACTTTTTCCACATTCCTCGTTTGACTTCCTTGATGCTTGCGTTTGCTCAACTTTTCGTTCAGTTTGTCCAATTGCTTCCGAATCTGGCTTCGACTAGTTGTAATTTTAACAAACTCATTTTCCAAGTCAAGCATCCCTTGAATATCCATCCAGATCCACATGTTCTCACCAAATGATGATTTAGTGGAGCATCTGGGATCCAGAGTCGAGACATCTTTGGTCCACAAGATGGATTCAATCTGGCACAAATGGATGATGGCATCCTTGAGCGGAAGTAGAGTATGATTGAGTTTGTCATCCTCGGATATTTGGACTGTTATCTTGGGTTTGTGGTGTCGCTTGAGATCATAATTTTTCTTCAGGTTCCGAATGGCAGTCACCAGATCCAGAGCTTTTTCCATTCCATCCATGAGAGAGGAATCCTCATATTGCTTGAACTTAAACCATATTGTCGCTTTTAAACATTATTATCGATATAAAATATTAGGGATTCTGTTCTTACATCGCAATAAGAGGGATAGCTTTGGATCATCATAGATTCCGACCGAACTTCTCCTTCAAGCAAAGGAATCCGATGATAAAGTTCCTCCGTGATGAATGGACAAATCGGATGGAGCAGAGTCAAGCCGGAGATTACAGCCTGATGCAGAACTGAAGCGGTTTCTTGGAAATTCGGATGACATGGATCAGCCAAGATGTGTTTAATGGACTCCTAAGATATTGCACGTTTTCATGTCCTGAGACTTCAAGATTGAATAAACCAACAAATTCAACCACTCACCAAGTACACATCGCACAAGTTCGTGTACATGAACCTCCTTAAAGCTTGAGACGTCAAATGAAAATCGTAGTTGTCCAAGTGCTCATTCACTTCACGCACAGTTACGGCCAAACGGGAAAGAATCCATCGGTTTTGAGCGATGCTGGGTTCCATCTTCCACGGAATCAATGTCGGGGATCGATCCAAGGACCCGACTAAAAATCTCGAAGCTTGCCAGATCTTGTTGCAAAAATTGGACGAGGATTTTAAAATACTTGTGTCCACATTGATTTGTTGAGCTAAAGGTATTAGAAAGAAAAGACATTTATAACCTTCGAATCCCGCCAGATTTTGAACTTCAAGGCACTACGTAAGTCCTTGTGTTGCCTACTTGCTAGGTAGGCCATGTAGTACATGATACACACATCCATTTGCTCAGGAAACCGGAATAAATTGAACACAATCAACTCTCAATTGCCGACAAATTTGCACCAGACATGGCAAACTCGGGTAGAATATTACAAACTTTGCTAAAAAATCCCCAAGGTGAGTACTTTGAGATTTTTACAGAGTTCTGAAGGGGTTCCTCAATTATTTTATCGCGATTCAACAGTCACAGTGCGATATATGAGTTCCATAAAGGCATCTTCCTTGGATCTCTCTGGGGTGTACCCTCCGATAACCACCCCATTTAACCCTGACGAATCGATAGCTTGGGATCAACTGGAGAACAACATTTCCAAATGGAACCAGATCAAGCTCAAAGGATATTTGGTCCAAGGTTCCAATGGGGAATACTGCTATCTCACTCAACAAGAGAGGATCGACATGATTGAAAAGGTACGTAAGAGTTATCATTTTTGCAGAAAACGTACCGTAAATGGTCATTAAAGACTTATGGCTTTCATTTTAGGTCAAGAAATTTGCCGCTAAAGACAAAATAGGTAAGACTTTTTAAAGATTAAAATAAGCTTTAAGTCGAAGGGAAAGAAGGACGAAAGATTCTTGACTTACCAATACAGACCGAATTATTTAACCATCTCAAATGTTTGTGATATTGAATGGCAAATCGAATTTCAGAAATGTCATTTCTTTCCAAAACTAATTTAGGTTTAATGAGTCCTGTTCTCATTCTACTGATATCCTTTCAGTCTTGGCGGGATCAGGATGCGAATCTACCTTGCAAACCATTAAGATGACCAAGGCCATGGCGCAAGTTGGCGCCGATGCTGCCGTCATCGTGACCCCTTGCTATTTCAAAGCCAAAATGAACGGCGAGGCCCTCAAGCAACACTACCTAAAAGTGGCGGACAATGTGCCCATTCCCGTGGTTCTCTACAGTGTTCCCGCCAACACGGGGATCGATCTACCCGTGGAAATTGTCAAGGAACTGAGTCAGCATCCCAACATTATCGGAATGAAAGAAAGTGGAGGAGACATTGCCAAAATCGGACAAATGGTTCATTTGACCAAAGGCGAGGATTTCCAGGTTCTAGCCGGATCTGCTAGCTTCCTCATGGCTGCTCTCCAAGTGGGTGCAGTAGGTGGGATTTGCGCTCTAGCCAATGCATTGCCTCAAGAAGTGTCTCAACTTCAGTCTCTAGTTGAAAAGAACGCCTTAAAGGAAGCTCGGGAGCTTCAGCATCGATTGATTGCGCCCAATGCGGCTGTAACTAAAGGATTGGGTGTGCCTGGGCTGAAAACGGCCATGGATTGGCTGGGATATTATGGTGGACCCACGAGAAATCCCCTTCTACCTTTGAACCCCGAGGAAACGGCCAAACTTCGAAGAGTGTTCCAAAGTGAAGGGTTTTTATCTGAGAAATGATTTCTTACCTTTGATATCGTAAACAAAGAAAAAGAATCGAAGACCATCGGCTCCGCAAGCGGGAAGGCCTTCAGGAAAATCCTTCCCGACTCCTTCCACAGCTTTTTCCATCTCTTGATCGCTGATTCGACCGTTCGCATTTGCCTTTCGAACTTCCAGACACATTTCCTATTCAATGACAAATATCGAATATAAAAATCATCAAAATTCAATAGCAGTTTTTGCTCACCTCCAGTGATGTTCCTTGAATGATATCCATTGGATCAATGACGTTCCCCAAACTTTTTGACATTTTTCTACCTTGAGAGTCGCAAACCACACCGTGAAGAAGAACATCCTACATTAGGATGGATTTTTAAAATATAGATCCTGTTTAGTATATACATTCACGCAAATAGATCAGTATAATTACGGGAAAGGGAACTTTGGAGGTGAGTTCCAAGCTCAACATGACCATTCTAGCCACCCAAAAGAACAGAATGTCGTGGCCTGTTTCAAGAAAGGAGTTTGGAAATCCATTTTCATTTGACTCCTAGAAAAAAATCGCTATTGATCCTTGCCATCAGCATAAATAAGAATCCAATTCTTACCATATTAGGCCAACCAACATTGGCAAAAGGTAAAATAGCCGAAGAAAACCAAGTATCCAGAACATCTTCTTCTTGAATCAGGACAATCTCTTTCGTTTGGAAATGATCTTCTGCTTTGGCTCTGGCCTCGGTCTTATTTCGTGCCGCAATCCACTGGTCTTCTTGGCCTTTAACCTGACCTTTCCACACTGGTATTCGATGGCCCCACCAAATTTGCCGAGACACACACCAATCCCTTTGAGCAAAGCACAAGAATAATGGTGTCGATATCTCGCAATCAATCCTTTGTCCATTCACCTGGTGTTTTCCAACCAATGCTTCCAAACATTATGGTAAGAGTTTGGGTGGAATTTGAGCTGTCCATTGGAGGCTACGTCCATGGCTTTGGCAGCCGTTTGCTCACATCTGATGAACCATTGAGGCTGAACCAATTTTTCCACTACATCACCTGTCCGACTACATATCGGGATTTGCATATCGTGAGATTTGGATCCTCGAAACAAGCCTCGCTTCTTCAGTTCATCTATGATTCGACCACGGGCAGTAAATCTGGGCAAACCCTTGGAATTAAATTAGAAATAAATTTTTAGGAAAGATCTCTTTAAGATTGAGGAAATGTACATACATCCAGGTCCGAATTGGAGTTGACTATGGAGCCATTGGTGTCAATTGTTTCCATCATGGGCAAACCATGACGAAGCCCAATATCAAAATCATTGCTATCATGAGCGGGCGTGATTTTCAGGGCCCCAGTTCCAAATTGAGGATCCACATAGGTATCGGCAATAACGGGGATCGTGTCTGACCGAAAAGGATGCACGAGACGTCGACCAACCAAATTGGAATAGCGCTCATCATCCGGATGAACCGCCACAGCCATATCACCCAAAATGGTCTCTGGACGAGTGGTTGAAATGATGATTTCTTCCTCCGATCCTACAAATATTTTAAAATCAGAATGAAGAAAAAGTTCTAAAACATATTTTATATGAAGATGTCCGAAAGGCAAGATACAAGTTTGTGTTTGTGAAAAAAAAATTTGCTCGGCATTTTATTAAAGAAATGATTCTCCAGTGACAGGGTAGTCTTAAAAAAGACAAAAAAGGTCCAAATGGTATTAACCCCCCCAAAAAATATTTCCAACCAAAAGAACCACTAACATGTTTTGAAAAGATGTCAGTAAAACCTTTTTTTTTATTTCTCGCTGATGATCTAAGATATTCACCATTACCTTCGACCTTATAGGCGACATCAAACATGACACCAAATTCAACGGGCTTGTCATAACCAGGAACTGGAATCGAGGTCTTCGTTTCAACGCTCAGATGGTCGACTTCAATGTCCGAGATGGCAGATTGGAGTTGGGTGGACCAATTGATTGGGGCCAAAGCTCGATAAACTAGGCCTTTGTCGAATAGTTGGACAAAGGCTTCAGTAACGGCCTCGCTATGATTCTGTCATCCGACAAAAGCAAACCAATGAAGAACTCTTCTTTTAACATGGGTTCCGTTCTTACCGACCTGGTCCATGGTAAACGTGGTCCGATTCCAATCCAAAGAGGCACCCAAACGAGCCAATTGCTCAAAAATCACGCCACCTTTCTCGTGTTTCCATTCCCAAACTTTGGCCAAGAACTCCTCACGACCAAGGGAGTGTCGAGAAACGCCCTTTTTGGCCAAAATCTTTTCCACCACCACTTGAGTGGCGATTCCGGCATGATCACTTCCGGGCATCCAACTCACTTTGTAACCTTGCATCCGCTTTCTGAATCAAGGGATAGTTGCTTAATCGTGGTTTATCCATTTTGGGTCAATGTAAGCCATTTACCGTCGAACAATGACATCTTGGATGGTGGTACTAAGGGCGTGGCCCAAATGGAGGATGCCTGTCACATTAGGAGGAGGTAATAGCAATGTGAAATGCGATCCTTTGGACTTCAAGTCAGGTTGGAAGTAACCACGTTTCTTCCACCAATCGTACCAACCTAATTCTACTTCATGAGATTCATATTTCAAGGGAAATGGACCGGAGAGACCTAAAATCATTGTTAAACTATTGTTAGATCGAAAGCTGGGTAAAGTTTTGATGTTTTTCTTCAGCTTTAACCATGCAAATTTAAGTGATTTAGAGTGTTACACTTTCTTCATGTAAATATAATCAAGGTTGGAAATTAAAATAAAGTCTGCCAACAGACTTTTTTGTAGATTTGTATGGAAAAGAACTACATATTAGATATGTAGTTTCTTTTGTTGTAAACATGATATGGAACAACGGTCAAAGTTGGATACAACCATATTTTTCATCGGCAGTTACATAAGAATAGTAATTTTACGTCAAGGAACGCCCTAAACTAAAAGCTAACTTCAGTCAATAACAAAAGTATTTTTAAATCAAAGTATTTTGAAACAAGTCCTATGCGTGCATCTTGTTTGAAGTGGAATTACATCAAGGTTTGGCCTCAGAAAACGCTTACAATTCTATAGATATCCGTTGATAACATCCGTTAAAAGTTGTTTGTTAATCGTCAACATAAATTAAATGATGTTTCGTACAAATCTCATGTGTAATACTATCTACTAAGAACTCAAACGGTAGGGTCATTCATCAATGCTTCACCTTCTTTGGGTTGATTTGAAGAATTTATGGAGCACTTGCTGAAGATCAGAGATGACCATGGTTTAAGTCTAGACCCGGATGATCCAATCCGACAGATTTGGGTCCACAACATGGTCCCATCAAGGATAACATTCACCAATAAAAAAGATTGTTAGGAGTTGAAAGGCCGGCCTTCAGTGTCGGTATGTGTGTATGTATCTCTTCTCTTCTAGTTTTCTGTCAACAAATAAACATGTCTCGTTTGATGACGTCATCCAGTTAGACGACTTTAACACTTTCGGAATATGTCAAATCATGGTTTTGGGATGTTGTGCTTGTTTGCTTTTTTTTCTACATGTGGTTGTGCATGACTTGATTAACTTCATTTTTTTAATCTAGAGCAAAATTAACGGGAGCGTAAACTGCAGGACTTGATACCTATAATGAAACAAATTTTACTTCCACGTGATTAGCAAGAGGAAGAAGATTATTCCATTGAAATGTTTGGATAAATTTCATGATTGGAATGAAGTGTGTTTCAGGATCATATACTTTTGCAGGAAATATTTTTTAAGTTGAGCAAGACGGTCACTCTGATATAAATCTTTGCTAAAGCTCTCTTGTCAGTGTTTCCAAATTATTTTTATTACAAGGTGTTAATCTAACCCCACCCTCCTAAATACAGATCAATATCGAAATGCATAGCATCTCCAAAATGTTAACGTTAAATGTTAAATTTTTGAAATTTCCACGATATCTATTTATGTACACAAATGTGCCTCCAAATTGACCTAAACTTGATTTAGTCCTAAAATAGGGAATTGCTTTAATTCGGTAGATTTTTTGATACATTGCTTCAATGGATTCCATTTCTCAACCTAACTTCCTCACCAAGCTCCAAAAGTGCAATCCCTTGTTTTTTTGGTACAAGAAAGCTCTTCAGTGCCACCAAAATGACCTTCTTCGAGCCAGTTGAGATTGCATTTGACCCTAAATTTAATCAAACAAACTCATATTTCGCCAAATCAATAGAGTAACTGACCCAAACAACGTTCAATTCTGACCCTTAAGTCTGCAAATATTCCGACAACTGTACGCTTTGTACTCTAATGCAGTTTGTGCATGCATGTTCTGAGAGCAGAGCAGCAACCAAGAACAAGGAGACATATGCGAGCTTGTCCATCCATCCATCTACCTGATTTCACGGAAGACCCTCAAGATCTTGACTTGCACATTCTTTCTCTGTACTCCACTGTTCACCCCCTTCTGGAGGATGGTTCGATAACAAAAACGCCCTTCACAAATTCCTGATCCAGCCAATCCAATTTGACGGCTCTGTCGTCAAGGGCAATTGGTTGTAATCACTCTGAAACTATTTGTCGTTGTTCTAAAACTTGATAAGAAAAAGTTAGTTGGCTAATTTGCCAAGTCATCTTGAAGCATCATTCATCATGGATGCGGGAGAGGAGTTATTGGAGGAGATAAACCACGGTTTGGATGGCTTGGTCCAAACCAACGATTCGTTGTCGGAGGTCAAATCGGATCATGCCTTTGATTCCTTCCAAGAAGATCCTTTCTTCAATCCATCGGCCACTCCTATTGATGATTCGCACTTTTGCAAGAAGGTCTTGTACTCCACTTTGACCGATGTGTCAGGGGTGAGGCTTTGGGATATCATCATCTTGGTTCCCAATGTACTTTTCTTGAGCTTTCTCTTGATTCGATTGCCCAAAGCTCGTCTGAAATTGCGAACCACCAATACGCCTATCTTCACGGCTTTCTACGGGTTGGTTTTGGTTTGTGCCGTGGTGTCCGTGGTTCGATGTCTCGTGAGTATGAGTCTCTCCGCCGCTACGCCCATTGGTGACACCACGGATAAAGTCTTGTGGATCGTTCTACGGTTTTCCTTATTAGCCACGGAGATGTCGGTGTTGGTTTTTGGCTTGGGATCCGGCCATTTGGACTCTCAACGAGGAATCCGGAGAGTGGTGGTGGTGAGCTTTGTCATCTCGTTCATGTTCTCGTTCACTCAGACGGTTTTGGAGCTCTGGCATCCGGATCCTAACTTCCACGTGGCCAAGACACAAATGAACCTCTTTGGTCATGGAGGCATGCTCTTCTGGCTTTTGAGCTCGGCTTTGTTCACATTTACATACTTATTCGTGTTGGTTTTGCCGTTTTTGCCGTGCCGAAGATTCGTGACGTTGCCGCAGAAACGCTCCTTCTATCGGTATGTGGGTTATCTCCTCATCTTGAATGCGGCTCAAACCGCAGGAAGTCTTTTGGTCTACGTGGGTCAGTCCAATGGCTTGTGCGTGGTCAATTTGACCACGTTCTTCTACTTCACGACCTTGCCGCCCGTTATCTACTTCACTTTCTTGCGAGCCTTCTTCAGTTCGACTCAGCCGCAAGTCCTTTTCTCCTACAAGGCTCAGGTAAGAAAGAATCCATTGCAACTGTATGTATAGATATCCGTGTCCTATGATATTTTCTTATTCTAGGTCGACGATTTCGAAGACGAGATGCACCCGAGTGCATCGTCCTACAACGATTTCCCACCGGATCAGATGGATTCGTCCTTGGAAGTGAACACCCCGATTGTGATCAACCATGGCGCTCATTCGTTCTCGCGCGTGCCACAATCGGATCTTCGCAACACCGGGATTGCCAGTCCGGATAGTGTGATTAATTACAACTTTGCCGGCGGACAACATGAATAAGCGATTCCGAGATCTTAAAATTTTCCATCTTTACCTCTTTTTAACCTTGCCATTCTCACTCATGGCTTACCCCTTTGTTAAATGGTCCCAATATGTCAGAAGACTGTATTACCCCAATATTCCTACACCGTTTTGAGAATCCTCACTTTTCTATTATTTTCCGTTCAATTTTCTATTTTTTACGAGTAAGCCTTTAATACTATTGTTACTGTTTCTCCCCTGAGCACGCCCATGGTCAGGTCTGGAAGAATTGTCAGCGGAATCCGGAACAGAAAACCAGCCATAATGAATAATGTACAAAATAACTGTTACGGGGCATTACCAAGGACCTCCGCTTGTAGCCAAATAAACGCGTCCTGTACATATTTTAACCCATGATGCTTTGATTTCAAGGGAGAGTAAGGCTTTTCCCGCTTCTTCCTTAATCGGGAGTTCCAAATTCAGTTAGGGTGAGGTCCAAGTTTTTTCTTAACATATTACAAAAACTAGTGTAGTGTTAGGTATGAACTGCAAAACACTTGCATGGCTTGCAAAAAAATCGAGAGTTCATTTGACGATTGATGAGTTTATAAACTGAAAGTTTGGGGAAAATTTTCCCAAAGTTCTTTCATGTACTTGTTATTCCAAATATTTCATATTCCATCCCCATTCAATCCACATATTGATTGAGTCTTCAATAAACTGTTCGCTCTTAAAGAGAAATCGACAGCGCATACCCAACCAACTTGCTTTCGTAGAGCCATGCATTGTAAAAATAGTAGTTCCCATGGGCTTCCTTGGGTACATGGGTTTGAGAGGCAAAGTGCTTCATTCCAAAGAAAAGCAGCACTTGTTGGTAAAAGTCTCTTCATTCAACCCTTTCAATATAATTTGACTTAAAAATGCCAGGCACTTAATTAGCAAAAGTGGAAAACTCGTCCCGGGTTTGAGGAGGCTCGATCTATCACTCTTTATTCCCGCCTTGATCAACCGGTCAAATGACAAATATGAGCTCATGCTCACGTGACAAACTCAAGCTTTTCAACTAGTTTGTGTCTGATCATTGAAGCTCCGTGTGATTGAACTAAAGATATATAGAGTTCCAAATCCCCCAAGATGTCCCTCATCGGACTACTTTCGGCCCTCAAAGGTGGCTTGAGCCACTCCCACGACCATGTGAACACGGTGTCCACCACGTTCTCACTACATCGCGTCACGGCTTACGCCCTTTTAGCCGCTTCCTTATTTTCAACTGCCACCCAATTTTTCGGCGGTCCCATTCATTGCTATGCTCACAACACTCATGTCCCTTCAGACGTGCTGAACACCCATTGTTGGACCCATGGGACTTCTACTGTAGTGTCTAAAGACACCAGTATGATGGCTCATCCCGGAGTTATTGGCACGGCCTTGATGGAAGGCAGTGATGAGATCCTTCATCATACCTATTATCAATGGGTGTGCTTTGTTTTGTTTTTTCAAGCTCTTTTTTTCTACATGCCTTACAAAATTTGGAAACACGCCGAAAATGGGCGGATAGCAAATATGATCAAATTGGCTGACAACCAGGATGAGAATAAACCCAATGCTTTGGGGGAGTTTCTCTTCTCGCATTATGGTTCGTTCTCATGTCTGGTCTTGAAGTACTTCTTATGCGAATGTTTGGCCTTTATCAACGTGTTCCTACAAATCTATCTCATGGATTCATTTTTGGGAGGGGCTTTCATCACCTATGGATCTCAAGTGCTCAATCATGATCCTGGCACCAATAATGGCCTCCATCCCATGTCCAAGTTCTTCCCTCGAGTTACGAAATGCACGTGGGTCGATTTTTCGCCATCAGGGGGTCGGCAAAAAAGTCAAGCCGTTTGTGTGATGCCCTTGAATGTGATCAATGAGAAGATTTTCTTGATCTTGTGGTTTTGGATGCTCTTCCTGTTCCTATTCACCTTGCTCCACTTCATCTTCGAAATCATCCTATTCTTGAGCTCAGTCCCACGTTTATTGGTTCTCCGAGGATTTTCTCCGCGAACTCCCAAACATTTGCTTCGAACCGTGATTCGTCTCGCGGATTACGGAGATTGGTTTGTCTTGGTTCAATTGGCCAAAAATTTGGAACAAACTCGCTTCAAAGCCACCCTCGAGTACTTGGCCAGACACATGAGATTCACTCTGGACGAAGAAGAGAGTAATCATCTGGATTTTGAGCCCAACAACTTTGGACCGTCGCGGAAATCTTCCCGCTACGAGATGAACCCCATCGGAAAAGTGGCCTTGGTATGAAGTCCGGCTTCTCCAAACACGACATTATCTTCGTTCCGCTGAGATAAGCCTATGACAGCCGTCCTTTTTTTTATGACCTTTTGATGGCTTTATCTGGTACTATGTAAGAACATTAGCTAATACATTTCCCTCCAAGTGAAATTGTGTTACTTGTTGAGTATGTAATGTCTTTTGGTCCCATGGACACCCTGTAACTTGACGTGAGTAACAGTGCATGTCGGGTCTGCATTTTCATGAGCTGATCAACTGTATTTGCGTGCGGTTAGTGTATGAATTGTTAATCATGTAGGACGCAGAGAAGTTTCATAATTATTTAAGATAAGGAGAGACCCAGATGAGTGGAGCAATTATCTGAGTCAACTCCAATTTCCAAAGAAACATGGCCGACAAGATCGCAAACAATACCATCAAAACGGCTCCTGATGGACCGGTAAGAACCGCTTATGATCGAGCTTCTGTTTGGAGGATCGATTAATCTTAATACTGATCATTGATAGGATGTCACCTTTGGCGAGTTATGGAAAGAGCAACGGTGTGTGATCGTGTTCTTCCGCCGATTTGGATGACCTTTCTGTCGATTGGCAGCTCGAGAGATCTCCTCTCTACTGCCAATCTTCGCCAAGAACAATGTTCGTTTGATTGGTGTGGGACTGGAGCCTTTGGGCGTGGAGGAGTTCATCCAAGGGAAATTCTTTGGCGGAGGTATGGAATTACCAATGGAAAACAAACCACAATCCGAATTCGAGACACTATGTGTTTGTTTCAGAACTCTTTATTGATATGGATAAGAAGAGCTATGGTGCCCTGGGATTCAAACGAATGAGCTTCTTGGGTCTTTTCCCCGCAGTCTTGGCCAAAAAGGCCAGGGAGTTTGCAGCACGGGTAAGGCGACCTTCGAATCGGGCTGTTTGTCTTGCTATTAATCCAAAGTGGATACGAAATTCCATCAAACATGTAGTTTTTGGAAAGGTCGATATAGCTTCATGGCTTAAATTCTAACTAAGGGATATTAAGGCCAAAAATTGAAGAAAGAAATGAAAGGTGTGCTGAAAATGACATTGAAATACGTGAAAGTTACACGAAAAGAAAAATCGGAACACATAAGAAAAAAACGAAAACTCATCCATGGATTTTTGGGATGATCCACTAGATAGAGATATCAATGAAACAACCTTGATATTTCCTCGAATGTTCTCATTTTCACAAGTTGATGTGGACCAAAATTCAGATATTTTTATGAGATTACGATTTTCTAAACGACCAACTAATGGAACTCTCCTTAACGTAGGCCAAGAAATTGAACTTGGGTGGGAACATGAAGGGTGATGGCTTCCAAAACGGAGGGGCGTTGGTGGTTGAAGTAGGAGGAACGAAAACTTTGCTCACTTATGTACAACAAGACGCCCCGGATCACGTCAGCAACGCCGAGGTTCTCAAAGCTCTTGGAATTGAGGATGAACCCGTGACCACTGCCGAAGATATCACTTCCACCGAGGCCTGGACGTAAAATGTTTTTGCACCTTCCACATCAAAATGATAAATTTTTAATGTATGTCGAGAGAAGGGCTTCTGATGATTGATAACCTGAGGAATTTTCAGGGTTTATGATGCTGACTTTGAAAATACCTTCAAAGGTAAAGGAGTAAGCGGATGAGTATCCCTGTTCTTTCAAGTTGTCATCGCTCCTGTATCTCTTACTCACCCCTAAGTGTCTTATTATATTGTTTTTTTTTCCAAATTAAAATCTTCCAATGAACCTTTTCCAACTTCATTGAAAGTTAAAGATGCTTAGGTTATTTCTCGACATACTTCCGCAAGATCCGTCGGAAAAAAACCAATGTGTACCAATGGCATTTGTTCATTTCCTGGCGAGGTCCAGATTGAACGGAAATGCAAGATTTTTTTTGTCCTGCTTCTCCAATCTTATTGGACTGGAGAGCCTCTCATGCATGATATCCGCGCATACTTACTTATCCATGATCACTTCATAGGTTCGTAGGTTAGGTATTTGTTTGGCGGTGTTCATTGAAAGAGAAAGAGGGGATAGTACTGAAGCTCGATTCGATTACTAGTTGAACATGATGGTGTTATCGCTGTAAATTTGACACCCCTCATCGTTTTGAGTGGGAGCCTTGGAAATTTACATGTTGTCCTCCTCCCTGGTGGAAATTAATTGTTTCTCGTGTTTCTCGGCTCAGTTTCCGAGTCCATCGACCACTCACTCAAAGTGGATTCGCACATAGGTGAGCAATGGGGCTCAAAAAGTGAGGCGAGGAACATGATTTTGAGCCAGAACAAGGCTGAGGCCATCCTCCAACCATGGTGGGACATGATCCTGCTTAAATCTCTGGCCCTGACAATTCTCACAAGTAAGTCAATTGATGAATCTTTGTTGATCTTGAAAATGTTTTAATTCATGATCTTAATTTTCAAACAATTTTGCCTTGGAATCATATTTTTTTTAAAAAGATCGCTGGCCTAGTATTGATCTTGACAATGATCATCTTTGATCATCAGGGTTGGGGAGTAATTGTAATTGCAATTACATGTAATTGTAATTAATTACATTTTTGACCATGTAATTAACGAATTTTCAATTACAAATTACCAATTACGTTTCAAACACTTACTTCTTCAAATTAACCATAATATTGTTTATTGTTAAATCCACTCCGACACCATTTAAGGCGATATGAGAGTATTGGATAATAGAAATATTGAATTATAAAGGAAATATCACTTTAGCACGAATGATTTATAGAGAAATGGTACGGATTGCATCTTTGAATTGTTTGATTGTGGGCAGGTTTCGCACTTCGGGTGTTAGCTTGTTCCACATCGAGACCGAGCGTACGCAGAAGGCATTTATCCGAGCAAGAGTTCTAGCCGGTGGCTTCCACAACTCGTTTCTTTTTGTAGCCCTCGAATTACGTGCCATCTTATTAATGAGCGGGAAAAAGGACGGTTGCGCTTTGTCCCCCAATTGCAGGTCCACATATCCATGTATAATTTTGTAAGTCCATAACGCATCACATCTCTTTCGCCTTTCTTCAAGTGAGGCCATATTTAACTCTGAGAGACGCCCAGAATACTCTAAACCATCATTCATTCCTTTTATGCTCTTAGTGAACCGTCTTTGAATGGATTATATTCTTGCTATGTCCCGTTTAAGCAATGGAGCAAAGGCAGGACATCCATATTCTAAGATGGGTAGCACATAAGTTTTGAAAAGGTTGGTTAGCACATCCTTATTTTTAGTCGTGAAATGTCTCTTTAACATTCCTACCAAACGGTTTGCTTTGTTGCATTGGTTTGAAACATGGGCATCAAATTTCAAACGATTATCCACCAGGACTCCCAAATCTCTGTGGGTCTCGACCCAATCCAAGGGTTTCCCACCCAACTTGTAATCCACCGTAACTTTCAACCCGCCAAACCGCTGAACTACGCATTTTTGGGCATTGAGTCTCATTCGATTCTTGTGAGACCAGTTTTGAATTTCGATGATGTCACTCTGGAGCACAAATGACTCCCTGGATTGGGTGATCTTCCGAGAAAGTCTTGCATCATCAGCAAAGAGCCTCAATGTTGTCCCATCAGAAACAGTGACATCATTCACAAAAATTTGAAATAACACAGGCCCCAACACACTGCCCTGTGGAACACCAGAGGTGACTTCAGTCCACTCAGATGAGAGCCCTCTAACCAGCACTCGCTGTTTTCTCTGGTCAAGCCAATTATTAATCCAGTTCCACAAATGCCCCCCCACACCAATTGTTTCGAGCTTCTCCATCAATATATGATGCGGTACAGTGTCGAATGCTTTTGCAAAGTCCAAGTGCACTACATCAATAGAACAGCCCTCTTCCAGCACACTCGAGATTTGATCCACATGCTCCAGAAGGTTCGTAGTACATGATCTCCCACCACGAAATCCATGTTGTGATCGTGTGATAAGGCTGTGGTCTTCCAAAAAGGCCACCAAATTGTTCTTGATAAGCCTTTCCATTACTTTTCCACAAACGGTCGTCATTGAGATTGGACGATAGTTTTCGGATCTTCTAGAGTCCTTTCCCTTTGGTATTGGGCAAACATTTGCACTTTTCCAATCTTTCGGAACTATCCCATCCAAAAATGACTTGTTGAAGACTAATGACAGTGGCCAGGCCACAGAACCACCGAGAGACTTTAGCACACATGAGGGAATACCATCCGGGCCAGGACTGCACGAATACTTTAGACTATCGATTGCCTTCCACACTTGTTCAAAACTGAAGGTCATGAAACTCAGTGAAGGTGAAGCAAGTGGTTTTTGATGAAGCCCAGGTTTTTTATCGAGAGAGGTAGTAAAGGCGCTTGCAAATTGATTATTGAGAATCTCGGCCATCTTCATGGGATCATCCGTCAAAACACCTTTTGTAGTGAATAATGGACCCACTCCCGCCTGCATCGATTTTTTCTTGTTAATGTAGTTATAGAATCTCTTCATATCTTTGGACCCAATCATTTGCTCTTCATATTTACACTTAGAAGCTATGATTTCCTTTTTCAGTTCGGCTCTTAATTTCTTGAATTCGGCGAGGGAAAAAGGGTCATCCAATTTCTTGTAGCGTTTCCACAACAAAGACTTTCGCCTTATTTTTACCAACAGGGCTTTACTAAGCCAAGGTGGCCTTCTCTTACTTAGAGAGTGTCTCAATGGAATATAACAACGCATACCACTGGCAATAGTGTCTCGTAGGAAGTTCCATAAAGTGTCTACGTCGTTTGTTGACGCCATCCTTAGCCAGTCGACTTGGTCCAAAGAAGCTCTGATTTTTGACCAGTCTGCGTTCTTAAAATCGAATCCACAATCATCCACTCTAACTTTAAGTCGAAGCTTGACGCCAATTTCAATTAGACAATGATCACTTAGAGCCGAATCCCACCGGTTCTCGACATACTCCACATAATCGACATCATTAGTGAGAACGAGATCTAATATATTGCCCGCATTGTGCGTTGGCTCAGACACTAATTGTTCTAAAAAACCACTAGAAATGGCGTCAAGGAACTCTGTTTCATCATGAGAGATGCCAATTTTCGAAGTCCACTCAATAGAGGGATGATTGAAGTCACCGACAATTAGAGTGTCCTTCGTACGAGTAGACAGAAATGCGTTGAGAAGTTGGCGATCGTTCAAATTGGCTGATGGTGATAAGTAGAGCGGCCGAAAATATTTAATTTAATATAAAAATATTTAATTTAAATATTTTGGGGTTTTGAGCACTTTTTAAATATTTGGGCTTTTACTTCTAAAATTAAAGGAAATTTCCCGTTTTTCATCGAAATATTTCATCAATCTCCACAATTTCAGGATACGTTTTGATATTTTGACAAAAAAATCTGACCTTTCCCAAAAAACTACATTGTCAAAATCTTCCATTTTTTTTTCAAACAAAATTTCGACTCTTTTTTGGCGAATAGGCGAACTAAAATGAAAATTATAGAGGGAAATAAATATTTGGTCAGCTTGGCCTCAAAAATTAAATTAACGGATTTTAATCTAACAAAGAAAACCGCAATTCCAACAAGAAAAAAAATTATGAAAACTCTGGTTTTAACATTCAACCAAACCTTAGGCAGTAAAATATTATTATAATGTAGGGTATAAATAAGGATTGTCAAGAATAACCAATTTTCATTGCCCGATATGAATTTTTTAGAACAGAAGATTTGTTTGCTGATATTTCTGACATTGCCAATGTTTCATCATATATTTGGATTTTTAAATTAAATTTTCAAAAATACCAATTTATTGCTCCAAACTCCGTGAAAATTTAAATATTTTTTAAATACTTTGTTGTAATTTAAATATTTTTTAAATATTTTTACGTTCTTTTCTTAAATATTATTTAAATATTTGGCCTTCAAAATTAAATATTTTCGGCCACTCTAGTGATAAGTAAACACAGAAGAACTCAAGAGGGCCGCTCTTGAGACCACAAATACTGGGATGATCCACTTCCAACTCATCACATTTTATATCATCCCTACAAAGGATGATTAGGCCACCCCCACGGCCCAGTTTAGTATCTGTTCTATCCTTACGACAGATTAGGCGATAACCCACAAAACACAATTCGCTATCCATATGCCAGGAGTTCAGCCACGTTTCCGTAATCAACAATATATCAATATTTCTTGAGCTCAATAGGGATTGTACGTCAACTAGCTTGTTGACTATACTTCTTGCATTGAGGTAGACGACCTTGATCGACATGAAAGGACTGGCACTTAGTTAGAAAGACCAGATCTGGTGCGTGAAAGGGTTATAGAACTTTCCGGTTGCTTCTTTTTTCTTGCGCCATTCCAGCTTACCGACCCGATTGATATCTCAGTGGTAGGATAATTTCCTTCTCTAGCACCGTTATCAGATCTATTTTCACTTTTGTGTCCCTTGGGTACAGGTATCTCCTTCCCATTGACAGTATCTTGCAACGTGTGATTTATGGATGCATCTGTTCCATTTCCATCTTCATGTGACTCTTGATTGTCGGCATTATTGATCACTTGGTATTCCTCACTCACAGATACAGTTTCCAATTCATCTCCACCTTGATGTGTGTCCCCATCTTTAGGGGCATCCCCATCCATTTCAAATGTCTCCTTTCCCACGTCAGATGGTTTACCAAGATGTGTGGGGCAATCAACCTTGAGATGTGACTGACTTCCACATTTGAAACATTTCTTCACTTGATCTTTGTGCCATATTTTTATCCTCCACTTTTGTACTTGTATAAACATCGGGATTTCGCCCACTACACGACCATGGACGCGCATATGTCCATTTCCGATTCCAGCAAATCTTGGATCACTCTCTTTACCAAACGTCTCGACCAATACGCCAGAAAGTGGTGTGATGAATGGTTCCACCGCCCTGAGCAAATCCTCTTCCTCAACCTCGTGCGGCACGTTGAAAAGTCTAACAAAAGACCGATCCCCTCCACCGCGAATGGTGCAGGTCCATTGCTTATCTCCATAAGATCGACGGTACTCGAACTTAGGACCAAAGCGTTCCCGGACGGACACTTCCTTCTTTGTCACAATACTGACCACATTTGAGGGCCTTCCCAATCCAACAATCCTTGAGATCTCACTCGAGCTCATCCTCAGATCATTAAAGACAAAATCGGCTACAATTCTTGATGTCACTCTTTCACCCTCCAAATTGCAGGTAAAATCCAGCGTCAATGCCGGAAATTTCCTCCGTACGACTTTTGCGTAGGATAACTGACCAGAATCAGCCGCATAGAGATTATTGGTCCCTTCCTCAGGTACAATTGTCCCCCCCTTATCAGGGGAAGAAAAAAAAAATCTAGTATCCATACTAGAATGCCACTTTATTTCCAATACTGGAGCTGTCGAGCAACAACCAAAGTAGGGAAAAAAATCAAAGTATCTGATCATCAAAATATCAATTGATACTTTGAGTTATTACTTGGAAAACAATTATTTTGTCATCAATTTGCGGTCAATGTGATGCCACTAACAGGTAGCTTTTGTTACAATACGCACCCAAGCTATGATGTTTAAATACTTTTGAACTAAAATAGCTTTTGACCATGATTTTTGTGTCAGGAGGTAGGGCTTTTCACAACTAAGGGCAGACAAAGGAGGTGGAAAAATAAGGTATTAAAACATCGTTATATTTGATATATGTGTATAAAGTTCGTGTTATTTTCTGGAAAAGAAAAATATGCCTTGTGGTTCATGGCATAATAGTTGTGATAGTGATATTTAAGCCCGTTCATAAACTTTTGGGTTTTTTTGTAAATCACTTTCATTTTAACCTTTCAGGCATTATAAGTTGCCAGTTGGTGCATCGCCATTTAAAAATGGCAGATCTGTTTACTTTTCATCGTTTTGAAAAGGCAAAAGGGTGAAAGAGACGGAAGGATTGTAATTGATATGTAATTGTATTTGAAGTCAATTACATTTTCGGATGATGCAATTGTAATTGTAATTAATTACATTTTTCGACAAAGTAATTGTAACTGTAATTAATTACATTTTTCAAGTATTTGACCCAACTCTGATGATCATGATAGTCTTGATGAGACAAGATAAATCTTATGATAATAATACTGAAACTGAACATGCATAATAATTCTCTATAAAAGGATATTTTTCTCCTGACTGAAATCCACATTTGATACAGAGTATCGTTCCTAGATATCAGAATAGCACTCCTTTTTGACGGACTTGTGCATCACATAAATGATGAGCATGGATTTTGGTGAATCATTGTAGAACCTCCATTGCCCTCTCTTAAGATTGCTAGTGAACATTTTTTTTTAGGTTGCTATTTGTACTCGACATCTGTACCATTAAAGAGAGAGGTCGTTTTGGGCGTGAACGACACTTTGGTGATAGATTCCTCGTTGGATTTCAATTTCACCGAGAACTTGGATGCCTTTTTGGAACCAAATTCCACCAATGAAGTCTTCGGTTTAGAGCGATTTTCGGACAGTCTCTTTGATCCCAATCCAGCACTAGAATCACCCATCAAGGTCATTGGCCATCCCAAAACATTCTGGATCTTCCGTAGTCTACCCCAAGGATTTCTCCTGTCCGTGATTATCATTAGTTTGTCCATCGGATTCCTGAACTTGGCTTATGATAGGTAAATAGAGACGCTTTTAAGTTGACAACAATTAAGTTGAATCTCGGTTTTAGGTTATTTTACAATGCTCATGTGGTCCAAGTCATTTGCCATTTGATGGAGGTCCAATTGGATCTTCAATTTTATCGGCGTGTCCGTAACAATTTGGTCTTCACCAACACTCTTCATCGGTCCCAAGGGCAAATTTGGATGGTCATCATGTTCCACTCTTGGAATGCGATTCGATTGATCGTGTTCATTGTGCTCTCTATATTAGCCATCTATTATCATACATTATTACGAAACGGGAAACCAGGTTTGTTCTTTTATAAGACATTATGATGATTCCGTACTAGATATGTTTGTAAAACTGAAAAGAAATTGACATAATTCACTTCCAGGACATCTACTCATGGCGTTTTTCTTGGAGATCTTGTTGCTTTCGCAAGTGATGCTATTCATAATTGCCAATCTTTGGACTCATGTGATCCTTGGTTCCACGCTTTGGGGAAAATTGATGAAATCCTATTCCGAGGCCGTGAACAAGATCGATGTGATTCGAGGTCGTTCCGTTCCATCGCCTCCATTCCGAAAGAAATCTTCAGAACGAGTTCTCGACTCCTTAAACCCCTACGAATCTAGTCCGAACATCCGACTGATCTTGGATCTTCTGGCCTTCCGTCACGGCCTTGGAGTGGGTTTAAAGACCTTGGCCGCTTTAGAGATTGACGTCCAAAACAACTGGCGCCCTCTTCGTTTGACAGTCCAAGAAACTCCCCAAGGACTCGAAATCACGTGGAAAGATCCCTTGGCCGTTCTTTACATCATGCCCGTACCAAGATCTATGAGGCTCTGTTACGGCCTCGAGATCTCATTTCCGCATCACCCGACATTTCCCAACGAAAAGATAGTGGAAATTGTCGGCTTTGAAGAGAAACGATACTACGAGCAAATCTGGTCAGCTACCCGAGCAAATGCCGTGGATTTGAAGCTCAAGGAGAGCTTCACCTACAACGAAGTCTTTGCCGAGGTCACCACCGATTTTTTGCCCGCGTTTGTGGATGTGTGGACCATTTTGGACGGGCAACTCATCAGCAAAAGCTCGTTCGTGTGTGATGTTCTGTCGGATATTGGGGAGGGACCCATTCCTGATAGCAGTCCCAATCCCGTACCCAAACCTCCGAGGACCCAAGCTAGTGCAGAAATGATTGCATCCCCACAAGTCCATTCGCCGGGATTGAGTCCCTTTCAAAAGGCCCAAATCAAGGCCAGTAGTTTGCAACGGTCTTTGAAGATGAAAGGCTCCAATCCGTTTGAACAAGAGAACCCGTGTCGAGGAACTCGAGCCAAATCGTTGACAAACTTGGTGGAAAATGGACTCCAGAACGCGATTCCTGGTGTGAAAAAATCTCAGTCTTATGGGAACAAACTTCAACTTTCTGCTAGCTTCAAACGCAACAAGATCAAGCGCTTGAATTCGTACGAGAACATGGCTTATGAGATGTCCGAGGAGGACAATGATTCCCAAAACACCACGCAAGTCATTTGAACAAATTCGTTGACTGCAATAGTTCAATAACTCCTATTAGTGGAATATAACAATCACATTTTAAACATCATCAGTTTTGGCCTTTTTCAGTCCATTGTCAGTTTGATCATCGGCTTTGCGTTTGCGTTGTTCATCTTCAGTGTGATGTTGCTCGGTTAATTGACCTTGTTGCTCTTTTCCCGTGTCTATTCGGGATATTTCTCGGATCGCCATTGTGGCGTAATTGGACGTTTTCAGCGAGAATTCCAGGATCAACCCCAAATAAGGGCCTTCTTCTTCATCGGCGATCTCGGGCATGCCCATGACACGATTGTAATCCGATATGACCAAGGTTTTATTGGGGTCTGTGTAGCGAATGAATCGCCATTGGAGATTCTCGGCATGAGCCACCATCTTCCGATAATCGCCTCCTAAAGAATATTCCCGAGATGAGTTCTCGAAACTTTCGAAATCCAGACCATCTTCCTTGAGGATGGCCTCGTACATAGCTTTGATGTCGTTCTCGGGATATTGGATATCTTTGCCCGGTAAGGGCATGACTACGTCATAGATGGATACTTCGTTGATATTTTCAGGAGTCACGACGCACACATTGACCTTATCCCGACCGAATTTGGCTTCATTTTCATCTTTGGCGGCTTCTTTCTCATCGATCTTCTCCTCGGTTTTGGCTGGTTCTTCTTGATCTTCCACAGGTTCCTCATTGGCTTCTTCGGGAACATCTTCTTTGACGAACAAATCACCCACAATCACTTTTAATCCGTATTGGCTGACTCTTCTGGACACAGCTTTATTCCAAACCAAGGATTGGTAAGCATGAACATACATGAGTCTCGAGTTCTTGTTCACATAGTTCATGGCTCCGCTGCCGAACTTCTCGTTGCTGAGTTTGAGCCCTTTGAAAACACTGCCTTCAATGGATTGAGAGTAATTGCCCAAAATGCGAAGGGCGATATCACTTTTTCTATATTGCCACCAGAACTCTCGGGCCTGTTTCATAAGAAAGCGATCATTGGACCGGGGTTTCAAGATCAATTCGATGGCTTCTTGCCATTGACCGCGAATAATGGCCAATCCCACATCCGAGGTCTTCACACAAGAATTGCCAAAACGTTGCAATCCAAAGTAGTTGATGAATCCGTGGGTCTTTAAACTTTCAAGACCTTTCTGGGCATTCTCGCGTGAATCCACGTGACGAAGCACCAGAGCAAAATGATTGCCCTTATGATCGCCTAATCGAATGGCCTTGCGTTCAAAGGAGAAATCACCCACAGCCAAGGCCGTTCGTTCTTGGTTAAAATATGTCCTTTTAGCGGCCGAGATCAGTTGTTTGGGCGTGACGAACGAAATGGCACATCGTTGAGTACTCCGAGATCGTTTGTCTTTGGTGCCGGCAAAAGTGAACTTGTACTTCTTGTTCAAGCATTTACTCAACGCATTGAAAGCTTGCATACTGTCCAAGTCTTCTTTGAACAGAGTAAAATGAAGATACTTGGGTCTTTCTCGGGGCCAATCGCGATCATCGGCCTTCTTCTGTTCCCCCGTGGTCTTGAAAAGGACAGAAATGACCTTCTTCATATCATCTCCAATGGCCTTGTCTTCGGTGAAGGTTTGGAGATGCGGAAAATATTTCCGCACAATCTGATGGACTTGTTTGCGTTCGTCCTTGGTTCTCGTGGTCACATCCACCGAAACGGTCTCCGAAGGCATGGTATCTTCTTTCAGCAAGGCCTTTTTGGCCAGTTGAACCAATCTTAACCACGTTAAACTACTAAAGAACTTGCGCTCTTCTTCCGGAACATCCGTGTGTTTGACTTCCTGGAACTCGATGTTAGGTTTGGGGTTCAAATCCGGCGGATTTAATGATTGAAGCCGCACAATCTGGCCTTGAGGGTCGATTTCGAACACGTTAAAATCCGAATAGCGATGCTTGATGATGGCTGAGAATCCTGGAAGGTCTTTTTGGGCGTATTCGGTAATGCCGACATCGGGTTCCCGGGTGGTTTGACCTTCATCGTTGGGCGGAAGTTCGTGAATGATGGGACCGGGATCACCGAATCGGGACAGATCGAAAGGTTTGTATTGACGTTTGGCTGGATGAGCGTGGGACATGGTAGGAACTTTCAAAATTTCACGATTCTCTCTTTCAATTCCGAAGCATGGCTTTGTTTTGATTGGAATGAAGGCATGTTGATTATTGGAAGAATAGAAAGGACCATGAGGAAAAGTTTTGAAATGAAATCTATGCATGAAGAAGATTGACGTAAAGTCCCTTCTTCGTAAGTGTCAAGCGTTGAGACAGGGAGTACTATAACAAGATGATAACCTAATAAAGGTGTCCTTGGTTGAGATTGTTTAATTCAATAATTCAACCTTTTTGCGGGCTACCGACTGGCGGACAGAATGCTATTCTGAGTAGTGTTTTTATAGCAATTTCATACTAGAGATGGTCATGGTCCAGTCTGTGAAGGTCGGTAAGCGAGTTAACATTAGCCAACAAATCAAGTCCTTGAACAAGACTGAATGGTTTGGAAAAAGAGGAAGAAAAACTCGTCTTAAAGAGACTCAAGCCTTAACACTGGGCAGTCTAAAAGAAGGTTGTCGCAAAAAAGAAGGGACTTAGTTAAACCAGAGGTGTTTCTAATACTCTAGCTGATTTAAACAAGGAAGTTCGACTTGATGTCTTTGTTAACGTTCTGATACCAGAGGTTTTGACTTGTTTTAATTCTATAAAACGGAGGGTAAATCCAGCCCAAATTATACAATTTTTGACAGTTTTGGTTTAAAAAAAAAACTATTCAAACATCAGGACAAACTAAAAATAAATAAATAGAAGTAAAACATCTACGCTCAACGTTAAATTGTTGGAGTTCTTAGTGCGTTCCATAATGCAGATATATTTGTCTTTTTATGAACATCTAAAAGGAATTATGTTTTGCTTCAAAGTATAAAGATCATCCGAAAAAGAAACCACAGATCGTTGTAGGTCAAACCTCGGCTGATTCCTCAGGTGTGTCCGCCACGAGAACCTCGCGATTCTCATAAGTCCAGAAGCCATTCAAATCGATGAGAATACTGATGACCGTGTCGCCGTTGCCACATCGGACGAGATCTTGAAGGGTGATTTTTAACGGATCTTGAGGTCGAACCATGTCAAAGATTTCATCTTTGACATCCTCAAACTGAACGGGTTCCTGGTTGTGCTTCTCCATTTCTTTCAAGATATCACGGAAGAAAAAGTTCAAGTTGAAAGCCGTAATGAATCCCTCGTGTCTCACATCCAAGATGCGAAAGAAATACTGAAGCGATTGTGGCTCTTTGCGGTTCTCCAAGGCCAACACAAAGTCCAAGTAGGTCTTGTAGTCCATCTCACCCTCGTAAGTGAGACACTCTTGAAAGACACGTTCAATGAAAACCGGGGTCAACGTGCCCGTACCGTATTTGAGAAGCTCACTCCGAGAAAGCATCCCGTTGTGATCTTGATCCAGATTTAAATAAATACCTGTTCAAACGCGAGTAGAAGGTTAGATGATGAAAAGTAAAGCTGATATTGGATTGAAAGCTTACCATAGACTCGGAGAGAGGAAGGTGCTGAGAACCAATTGGACTCTTGGACATCCTTGGCAAGGTCTTGATCTCGTAATTCGAGGAGCTCATCCAAGAAGCTACAAGCTAGGATATCCTGGATACGAATTCGTCCGGTTCGAAGCGGGTCCAAGAAGAAAAAGAACTTGCGTACGGCTGTGCAAGTGTAGAAATTGTGGAAGCTTTTCTCTAAGCCATCCAATTGAGGTAAGGTGGGTATTAACTCGGCGATGTAATTCTCCAAATCTTGCTCCCTTAAAAAGCTGAAAGAGTGACAAAATTGACACGTAAAATGCTTTCTCTTTAATAGTAAAACACATTCTGATGAAAAAAAAATCCACTCTACACAATCATCAAATCAGAGAAGTACAAATAGTTCAGTGAAAAATCAAATTAAGCGACATTTCATAAAGAAAAAATCACTTAACTTGAAACCAAATATCTTTACAATTTTTGTCATATCGACTCGATTGAAAACGCAATCATTCTCGGGAAGGATGCCAGACATAAACGTTTTTTTTTGTTAAAACTTAATGTTACTCCAATTTTTTATAGTCATTTAAACGATTGTGCTGTTTTCTCATCATAAAAGAGGTTAGATTTAAAAATTCAAAGCCACAAATTTCCCCGTAAATTGCCAAACATCTTACCCTTGTCCCGTGACATCATACAAGGACAATCCAATCCGCGTTTGATGAAGCCACACTTTCCGCATGACATAGTTAAAGAAGGCCATGACCGAAATGCGCCCATGTGGGTCTTGATGGAGCAATTTGGCAAACACCACGGGCGAAAAAAACGGCTGGCATTTGGGACCGGCCAATTGTGCCACTTTCTGAAACGCCTCATAACCGATCATCTGCTCCGAATCCGCCCCACCACACCCACTCGGAGATGCCATCGAGACTGAAGCCGGCAAATCTTTGGGCGTGGGCGTGGCATTCGCATCCAAAAGCGTCCACAACCCCTTCAACTCTTCATTATCCAACAGAGATTTCGAGCGACGTTGTAGAAACTCCGCTCGAGCTTCTTCTCGTAATTTGAGTCGAAGAGCATCGTCTTCGGAGGGAATCGAGTGGAAAAATACGGGCACGGCAGTAACGGCAGATCCAGAAGTTGAATCCGAGGATGAGATCCCTTTCATGCGGCAATAGATTTCGTGGAATTCTTCATCCTCGGTTTTCTCGGGAGGATTGGGGTTGAGAGCTTGAGCTCGAACGATTCCGGCCTTGAGTCTGGCCTTTAAGGTGGCCAATCCGGACATGAATGAGTGGATGTGAACAGTATTTAATATCTCATTCTCTTTGTTATTGTTTGGGTTCAATTTTGTGTGGAGGAATTTCCCGGCCAGCGTTTTCAAAATGACAGCTCTCGCACTTTCAGGCTTGCCACTTTCTATCGTCTGATTTCAGTCCAACCTGAGGATCCTGCGGAAATCAGTGCGAAAACAGGTCCCAAAACTGTGTTCGCAAAGAGGAAAAACAAATTTGTTCTTGTTCTTAATCTAATGCAGGTCAATTAAAAGGCGAAAAAAGAAGAACTCTGTATATGTGCAGTTTTTATGTTAAGATAATGACAAGCCAATTAAGTCAAACGCTATCTTATTGACTATTGCATATACCTTTTCTTAGCTCAATACGATCAAGTTCAAAGAAAGATGAATGAATAATTCATTGTTATAAATAGAGTGATCAACCAACATAAGTCAGCCATGATCTCAATTCTCAAGCCTCGTCCTATTACTAATCTCAGTCATGGCGAAAAAACAACTGACCCATAAAATTGGCAAACGGCAGCCCTGTTCATCTTTCACATTTCAAAATCCTAAATTCGGGAAATCAAGTAGAAACCAGAGTTTCCAAAAATGGTTTTAAACCTCGTTCTAGTTAATTATGAGTCCAATTAAGGGTCGTTCAAGACCACGTGGTCATCAACGGAGTGTCAAACCACGTGGTCAACACGTGGGTCGTTTGCCATTGCATTCATCGGAACTAGAGCGGATTCTTCAAGACGAGAAATTAGATCGACGGAAGGAACGATGGCGTCAGGTCCGGATTCAGGCCAAAGAACACGCCCGAATCGTCCGAATGCGAGTTCAACGGGAAAAGGAGAAATCCGTGGCCCAAATTGCTCAACAAGAGTTGGAGCAATATCGACAGGAGAAAATGGTGGAACTGGCCACTTTAGAGGAGGAATATCGCCAATGTTTACGCGATATCGGAGTCGGATTCCAAGAGGTTCAACGGGAAGAGGAATATCAAAGGTTTAAGGCGTTACAAATGCGATTAGAAGCCCAAAAAGCCGATGCACGAGGTCGGAAGGCCATTCAAAAGGAGTTGAAAAATCAACAATGGGCTAGTAAAATTGAGGAAGGTCAGCGTGAATTGAAAAAAGCCGCTTTGTTGACGGAAAAACTCCGAGCGGTTCAGTTGAGACGCCAGATTTTGCCGAGTAAAGGTCAAGAACCTCTGGAAGTGGTCGAAATTGAAGCGAATCATCATTGCGTTCGATCTAAAACTGTTCCTCGAAAAACCTTGGTTCAAGATTTGCCCAATCAACCCCAGTCTGGGCAGGTGAGGCGCGTACCTTTGAGCGAGGTCAACATGAACGGCCTTGAAGCCGCGATTGAAGCTCAACGATCCACGGAACGTCGGGTTCACTTTAAAACACCGGAATTTGAGCACGAGCAAGCCAAACTGATCAAGGAACTAAGGAGGCAAGATGAAATGGAACGGCTAAGAAGCCGAGAAATGTCCTTCAACCAAAAACCGTCTCCTAGTGAAACCTCAATTGGGTCCAAATCTGATCGTTCAGACTTAGATTTAGTGCCCGTTCGCGGTCCTTCAAGTAGTAGCAGCACGGTAACAGACACATCATCGCAATCCCATTCTAGTGAGAGTACAACCACGCCTCCTCCTAGACGCCGAGTAGTGACATTTGGAGGGCCGAATTCGGCTTTCCAGGCCCCTGATCCTCGTGGAAGTGATGATTCTGAGCGAGAATTTGAAGAATTGCGAGAGTTGCTAATGAAAGCTCAGGAGCAAAGTCGTGACCTTATGACGGTTGATGGACGTGGTCAAGGATCAAAGGCTCAAGCAGATCCCAATCAAGACTTTGTATCCAAAGTTCTCGGGTTTCCGTTGAATGAAGCTGGAAAGTTGGAGCTTCAGGTCCGTGTTGCGGAATTCAGCTCCAGTTTGTCGTCGAACTCATCAACGGATATCACCAAAGAACGTTTCATCTCCGGACCTCTTCAACCAGGACCGGTAACCAACTCGCGAGATGGTCCTGTTTCCCAATCTCAAGATCAAGCCGACACGATTCATTCTCTAATTGACCGACTCAAGATTTCTGATAGTTCGGATCCGAACCAAAATCTCCTTCGTTACTACATTGAGAAGCTCTTGGACATGAAACGAGATGAGATCCGCGATCTCAGCATCTCAGATTCGTCCATTAATCCTTCCACCTTGAACTCGTCTTCCGGATTTGTGGCTAGTACACCAGCTTCAATCTTGCACACTCAGTGCTCTCAAATCAGTCAGAAAAGCTCCTCTGGAGGATCCTCAAGCAGCTCCTCGAAAACAGTTCGATTCCAGGATGATCTGGATGGAACCTATGCCCAGCAGACAACAAAACCCTCGGGAAAAAGCAAGAAAACTGAAAAGCAGGCTGCCATAGAGTTTCAAACTAAAGTGTCACTGGAGGAGTTGAAAAAATCGTTCGAGGAGCAAAAACGAGCCTTGGAAGAGCAACTGACCTTGCGTCGTCAGAAGCGAGAACTTCGATCTTCTCAATCCAGTGACCCATCATCCATAGCCGAATTATCCGGAGGACCCCTGTCTTCTAGTAGTTCGAGTAATCGAAGTGATGTGAAATCAAGTTCTGTTTCTGAACACAACCCCAGTCGAGCTTCTCCCAAATCGTCCGAAGACTCAACCAACTCGACCAAAGAGAGTTCCATGAGCTCCTCGTCCACTTTGGGCTCCAACCCCACCCCACCAGATATCGATCAGATGTTGCAGAATCTTAAGTTGAGTTGGGCCCATTCCATGATGAGACGCATGAAAGAGCAAGCTGCTATTACTGGGATCAACAAGTCGAGTTCGAGTGGATCTAGTGGATCAGCTGCTCTGGCCGATATCAAATCCAAATTGGCATCCATGGAGATGCCCAAATTACAGAAGGCTCGTCCAGTTGCTCCCGAATCGTCGGCCAAGTCGTCGGAAGATACATTAGCTCGGTTACCGGAACTTCAAATTGATGATGTGCCCAAGACGGAACAAGTTCCGGCCATAACTGTTACGGATTTTTCCAGTTTTCATTTGAGTGATGTCGAAAAGTTGGTACCTTCAGGTGATGATGATGATGCTGAGGCGGGAGTGCTCAGTCATATCTCTGTGAGTTCGGAATCGGACATGGACACCAAAATTGCACAAAATCAAAAATGAGTAGATACAATGATAGAAGCAGTTCAGTTTAGGCTTAACTCACGTTTTCTTACCATTCATGGGGAACCAAGTTAATGGGTCTGTTCCAAATTTTAGACATTGTTCAAACCAAGCATGTCTCGAGCTACAAAGATACAAAGACGATTGCTTTTTTTCCTTCAACAATTCTTGGACAAACATTTTTGTCAACGTGTGAATACAAGAAGCTAAGAATGAATAAGATTTTCAAAATTAAAATAAAACAAATTGACCAAATCTTCTCTTTGTCTAGGTTTAATTGTTTGCCTTGTGGCATTTGCATGAGGTTAAATTTCAACGAGTAAGCAACGTCCATGATGGCCAAATATTTTCCGATTTCCAGTTAAGGCATTACAAGGAGAAAAACAAAGCGCCCAAAATGTATGAAGTTGAGATTTTCAAAGCTAATTTGAAAAAAGTGCTATATTTACAACAACAAAAACCGTGGAAAGCTCCTTAAAAATGAATTTTCGTGTTGTCTTTTCAAAGGAAGATTTAAGTTCTTGAAAAAAATGACGCAATATATAAGGTAAATATCTACCCTTTTAACAAGTGTTTTTCAGCCAGTGATTTGCATCTTATCTATGCATCACCATTTTTTCATTTTTTGCAACTTTCTGCCGCCAAAATCATGTTATTTTTAAATAGGTATGTTAAAATCTAATGAAAATAACTCAAATTTGCATGCGATCTGTTTGGAAACGAAATTAACTCCTTTCCTATAAGACCTACCTTTCATATTCATATGAAACTGATGAATATTTGAATAAACATGTGCAAAAGTTGTAATATCTCAGGATCCTCTTTGGTTCCATTTCCATTTAGCCTTGAAAGGACCGTCTCAAAGTGAGTAGGGATCAAAGGGGTTGTCCAAGCAAAGCAAGTATCATAGGCTGCCTCGAAATTGGAAGTGTTGAAAAGCGGGCCAAGTGGAGCAATCCCGGCCTTCAGCCTCTCTCCTTCTACGTACGTATTTGTCTATTCGCTTGATTGCACCAAAATCAGACTGTCCAATATTGCCAAGGCCAAGGACGAGACGCATCGAGTCGAGTTCAAAGGCCCCATCTAAATGCTCAACTCAACCATTAGCTCTGTCTTCAAGGACTCGCTAGGCTTTGAGCGTGGGCGTTGTCTTCTGCACCAAAGGCTGGATTCCTAGTTTCAATCGGGAGAAAAGGCCAAATACAAGAAAGGCTTCTCGGTATTCTGCTTTTAATTAAAGTCTTAGTGTTTTTCATGGTTTTAAAATTTTGCCTGAAATTTGAAATTGAAACACTTTGGAACGGAAAAGGCCCTTTTCTTTCTAGTTTGTGTTTGCGTGGTTCCAATCTTTTTGACTCTTTCAGAACAACGGTTAAAAGGCTCTCTATGCTTGTGATAATCTATCGGCAAAATGGTGAATATTCCGATTAACCACAAGCTAGAGCTAATATATCTCACATATGAGGGTGAATTTGCTCGGAGATTTTATGGTCCACAAAAGTTGATTGGAAACGTTCCCTTTTAAGGGTCAGTTGAGAACGTACGAACGAACGCTTTTGATGCGCACTCATCCTTCTCGTCCACACATATAGAATGACCTCCATTCTACGACCAAGCAATGGAACTTTTAGAGTCTAATTAAACGCTAAACCCGAGAGCAATAGTGCCAAAACTTGTTCCAATATCTCTTGGCGACAGAACTTTGCACGGAATATCCAAAATTTCTGGATTCTTCCCATTTAGAATTGCCATTGGGCGTGCGTGCAATCTTGCCGCTCCCATTCCTTTAATCTGAACGAGGTCGTTTCATTCTAATTCTTTCCCTGGAAAATTTCAAATTAAATCCCGAACATTCATTTGGTGCCTTTCCTCAAGGTAGATCACCATTTGGAACAACCCCGAAGGCCTGCGCAGAATCTTTGATGAATTGGACGTCACGAGATTTTATGTTCCCACGGTTTAGACGCAGAAATAGCAAAATTGACTTTGGAATGGGTGAAAGTTTTATTTTCTCAATAAGTCGTTCGTTCTTGGGATCACTCTCGGGCTTCGAGTTCCATTTGGTGTTCAGTCAGTTCCACTTTGGAACAGATGGCGGATTTATTTTGTTTTCTCGTCAGTCACCACAAAATTCCTTCCGTTTGACTCATTGATCCACATCATTGCATGCATGAGATCGTGGCACACTCCGTATTGAGTAGGGACAAAAATGGATCAATTGCAGATTGGAATTTCACTAGAAACAAACAGATGGGAGCGTTATTCTTTGTGCGACATTCTTAATTTAGAAGTATTTTACGCGTTAAGAAACCCAGCCAAAAAGTCTAGATTAAGTGATGATTTTTGGGAACGAGACATCATTCAGTTTTTCTTTCTATCTTTCGTCTGTTAAAGGCATTGAAGGAATTGAAGTATGAAGCAATGCTTTAACGATTTCAAAATTGAATTTGTTCATTGAGCTCTGACACACGATCTAGGTAGGACCCAAGATGGTTCTTTTCCTCCGTCTGATTAAATCTAAAGAGTCCAACGGAATTCGATTATTGGGAGACGAATTGGAACCAATGAAGGAGTTAAGCGGGACTAAAATATTTAATCTTCGCTCGATCTTGTAATGTCTTAAGCGCCGAGGTCCATTTGGCTTTCCTTTTCCTCATTTTCTAGCCAAATTCAATCTGATTCAGTATAACACATATAGTACCCTTATCCTTGGGATATCGAGTAGGCAACGTAAATCAAAGGTTAATGTATGGTTCCTCACCATCCATCAATCCTGGCGAAGTGCCTTTGTCCGCAGATTCTATAGCATCTTGTTGAGCCAAACATGGGCTGGAGTCCTTCTTCTGCCTTCTCCTCTTGGTCGTGGTAGTGATAATAAGGATAATGGATGCGTCCAATTAGTCCCCCATTCTTTATATCCAACGCAGGTCTTCGACGTACGTAGTTGGTTGAGGAAGACCAGTCGTTGGTGCTGGTTGAAGCTCTACCACAGATCCCTCTCTACACGTGGTTCATTGAAAGGATCCAGATATCTGCAGTGTCATGATGAACACCAAAAAGAGCTTCGCTCTTATTCGCGGACGTCAGTCCTAAATATGTACATTTGAGTTTCTTTTATTTTTCCTTGGGCTTAACTCCATCCATGTTTTGCAAAGACGCAAAGTAGATATTAGTTGAAAAAGAAACATCATCAAAAAAACAAACTTGGTATCATTTTTTTATCTCTTGTAGGTTCTTTATGAGAAAAACGTGGTCGGTAAAACGCTTGGTGGCAAAAATGGAGAGATAGCTCGTTGTGATTACGCTCCATTGTGTACATAGACATTTACCAATTTACTCCCGGATTCGTCTTCCACGGTGCAAGGCTGCAAGGTGATGGACCGACGACTCTTCAGCAGTATCCATGGATGATTCATGCTAAAGGATGACTTTCCAGTTGTGAGTCTAATATTGGATGGACGGATGGAAGAACGAGCGAAAGAAGGAATCATCGTCATTCCCGGCAAGTGATCTGTCTGTAAGGAAATCCACGCACGCACGCACCCTCCCTCCCTCCCTCCCTCCCTCACTTACTTAGTTACTCACCCCCAACCCTAGTGTTCTGCCTCCCCCACATGGACGATGAAGATCCAGAAGGACTCCTAGAGTGTAGGAGATCCATGCATAATCGCCAAATCAGCCAAATTTTGTCTTTCAATACGCCATGGATGAAGTATATATTGGTGTAGAACAACATTAGTGTTTCGTGGCGTGGCCTTTTTCCTGTCTAAAATGGAATCCTCGACCATGAATGGCAGGATCCCCCTCACTTTCTCTCTTAGATCCCTTTGCATATGAAAGAGGCATTATGTGTCCATCACGGCCACCCTCATACTAAACAATATCAATGTATACGGGACGGTTAAGTATCCCACAATGCACGATGGTCCATTCTGTTTAATAATCATTGGACCGCCCCAGATTTTACTTTTACCGGGAGACTAGAGATCATGTGAAAGAAGCGCAAAAGTGGAGGCGATTCGACCATTCATAGAAGTGAGTTCCTATAATTCAAATCTGTAGAGAATGGATCCAACTTTGGAGCCAGAGGATGGGACTAGAAACAACCGAATGAATCCCCCTTCCTTTCTTTATTTCCTCTTTCATTCCACTTTAGGGTCTCATCGCCAAAGATGGAAAGCATATCAAGTGGAGAAAAAGTCGTTGCATTTAGAGTCATGTCCCACAATTAGCCCCATTTCCATGCAAATCCGATTCAGTTTGGAACGCAAACGCAACCCTCTGTCTTGGACCTGATCTCCTCTCATCCCCCATGAGCACTTTGGTGCACTAAAATAAAAGACATCACAAAACTGATGTACCTGCCAGAGTTCAACCAATGGAACAGAAAGACTTCAATCTCTCTCTCTCATTAGAGCCCTCTATTTGGAACTCAAAGCCAGATGAGGAAGAGGGTGAAGAGATGCTGGAAGGCTCGGGAAGAGGAAGTGATGAATATTTCTGTTTAAGTCATTGGCTGAAACAAGATGAATTGTACAAATGTTTTCCCCTTCCCCTATTTATCCACCAAGCGACACCTGTCACAGTATTTACGCGAACGTTCACCTATGCAAAACACAAACAATAACTAAAACTTTAAAAAGAACGAAGAAAAAGTTTGCCAAGAGAGATTTTGGAATTTGCCTGGATTTGCCCCAATACCATTGAAGTCAAGGTACGAAAGAGAATGAAGAATGCCAAAGCAACACACCCCATGGGAGAACTCTAAAGCACGGCAAGGGGAAAAATCTGGTGGCATAATTGCAAGACTTGAGCGAACTTTTTAATGATACAGCTGAGATAACCTATGAAGTTTGCTCACGTTGGCTGTACCTAAACTTCTGTAAAGCGGAACTAACTTGGCAACTGAATAGGATTGGGGGACTTACTTTCATTTTGGCGGCAGAACCAGCAGCTCTTTGCATGGAGTCATTTTCACCCTATCCCTTCTTTTCAGCTAAAGTAGCTGTTCCTCCTCGATGAGACGTAAAACATAAGCCGCATTATGAAAGTGAGATTCTTGACAGTTCGCCCAACTTACTTTCCTGATTAAATTTACACCAGGGAACCTAGGGTGGTGGCTTCAAGTTGGGTTTGGTTTCAAGTGGAATAAAAGGGGTGAGTGAGGAAGTCCCACTTGGCAAAGGCCGAACCTAGAAGTTGCGTGGCCAAAAGTGGTGAAAGGCCATTAGTGGATAATGATGATCTTGCAAAGTTATCCTAGGGGTCGTGGGGTGAGTTATTGCCACTAATCTTGCACCTTGCTCTTGCACTAGATAGCTCCCAGAATATTTGGTCACCCCTTGGTAAACAAATTCATTCCAGAGGTTCCAGGTTAACCTCATCGTGGTACGTGGTGGATTCTAAGGTGGGTTGAGGCTTTTCCAATGGAAGAAATTCAATAGGGAACATATTGAGGGAGGTTTTATCTTGACAGATTTCAAAGACCGGAAATACAATTTGCTTCCGGTTCAAAGGTTGTCACATTGTGGAAATAAGAGGCACGAAAGGGGGGGGGGCACCGAGGATTGAGGGTAGATTTCATGCCTTAAACCATTCAGGGTGCTTGAAAGCGTTGTCCAACATTCAGGTCGAACTCTTTAGACTCTTCAAACCCTGAAACTTCGACAAAGGATCCTGATAACCCCATTGAAACTTGATACCCTTTAAATATCGTTGATACTAGGAGGTTGTTGGTGTCATTTTTGTTTTGTAGTTGTTTTCATGGTTGTTATTTTTCCCTCCTACATAAACCGCGGCAAAGGTTGTGGTGTAACTTTGCTGTAATGGAACATTTGTTTGTTCAGAATGTCAACCATACATATTTGAAGCAGCCTAAAAACGACTTGAAGGCAAGATGCAAAATATTTAACCTCCCTTCAAAGTCTCACTTTAACCCGGATTTCCCGTAAACAAATTATTATTTCATGGTTCCGTTCCTGAGTGAGTTTTTGTCTTGCTATTGAACTTACGCATTTCTCACTCAATTGCTTTCAGTTATTCGAGTCATTTTTCAAGGTTCTGAAAGAACGTGTATTTGAAGCACCCTTTCCAAATCTCAATCGCTCCATTTGGAACTTTTCTACTCGCTACCATCGGAATCCAGAAACCAGTCAAGGAACACATAGTCTTGGTTAGGGTGACTCATTGTTGTAATGTGGAAATGGAGAAAGAGCGAATGGGAGTCGAGTCACTCGCTAATCGACTCGTTGGATCTCTCCATTTCTTTTGAGAGCAAGACCCTCTCAAATTGACATCTCCAGCCAATACAGCACTTTTTCTTTTGCCTTGCCTAGAGCTACAAATAGTCTTAGACTAGGGTTATTTTGAAATATGGCCCTGCTATCTTAGAAGTTGTGAAATGGTGCGGTAAGCAATAGCAATTGTTCAATGTACTTCAGTGAATGAATGCTGCGTTCAGGGTTAGGCTTGATGAATGGTGAGACCGGGTAATTGACTTTGCATTAGTTGGTTGATTGTGTCACACTACCACAACAAAGAGATGAACAGTACGGACAAAATTCAAGGGTTCAAGTTCCCTGTTACGGGAAAACTCGTCTCTTCTACGGCCGAGATGAGACAATTAACTCTGCAAAAAGTGTCACTTATACGCCCTGATCGGCGCCTCTTGTGATCAAATTGAAACATTCTCACTTATAAACGACACAAAAATTAATTCAAGGTTGCATGAGCAAAAAAGGGCAAAGTTCCGTTGTGAGGTGGTGAAGACAAGATTCCTACCTTTAATGCGTTGGCTTTATATTACTTTCACTCTTTTCGTTTAAACATAATGTTTTGCGTATTCTTTTGGCAAACTCTTTTGTTTTCAAAAGTTTTTGTAAATCAATTTTAAATGTGCGAAAATGGCCTCTGAACTTCCCTGCTCCTTCAACAAGATGGGGCTGCTTGACATACCACACAGCTTGTTCAAAATTATTGTCTTTTCTCATTTCTGAGACAAGGATAAATGTCCTCATTCATTTCCAGGCCTCAATTAGATGAAAATTTCCATCTAGTCCATTCTGAAGAGGCTTTGGGTCAAACTGATTAAGGTACAAGCCTGTGGGAATATTGAAGGCCGTGGTGAAGACCAAAGGTGGCCATTATGTAAATCGAACTTTTGTTTGTCTAGGTAATGCATCTGGGATTGTAGTTATGTGACAATGCCTTTGATTGAATGGATGAATTTTAGGCGATATACCCTGTAGAATCAAAGGTGACACGGCATTCTGGGGAAAGCTGGTTTCTCTACCTTAAATGAGAAGCAAATTTAACATTGGAGAAGCAATGTTTACATTCTGGCAATGTCTTCCCCACCTCACAACGGAACTTTGCCCTTTTTTGCTCACGCAACCTTGAATTAATTTTTGTGTCGTTTATAAGTGAGAATTGAAACATAGTTGCCAGCTAGTGGAGCAAGTATTAACGCCCCCCTTTTGCAAAAGTTTAGGATTTTTCCTTCATATATCTATTTCTTTGTAGTGGAATTATGTTATCAAAATCGCACATTTTGGAGAAATTTTATTGTGATGAAGATGCAAAGCATTTCTTTCCAAAGAGTGGCATTACAAATTACTATCCCGCAACTATGTTTTAATTTGACAACTAGAGGCGCTAAACAGAGTGTACAAGCTGAGGTTTTTTGCGGGGTTCATTAGCAATGCATTTATGAGCGATAAATCTGTCAAAATAAAAAAAGAAGTGGTATTCGCAGTTTGAAAATGAACAACCCATTTTCTTGCATTTGCTAACACAATTACTAACTGATGAAATATAAAATGTGTTGATGTAATTGTAAATTGTGCGAAAAATGTTGTTTCTCCTGCAGACTTTTTTGTTTTTGAGCAACAAATATCCTTCAAGCATAGGCGTAGGAGGCAGGGGGGCAGGGGGGGCAACTGCCCCCCCTGGCCTCCGGAGACTGCTAAAATTCGGGCAAATGAGTTGAGATATTCGGGCATTCGGGTGTATTTGGCAAGCGAAAGGGAAGGGACAAAATGTTCTTCTGACTTATCAGCAAAGCTATCAAATGTTTGTGAAATTCGGGCAAATTTGGTGTTGCCCCCCCAAATAAACCACACCTCCTACGCCTATGCCTTCAAGTTCCAATTCACTCAAAGGGAAATCTGCCTCAATAAGTTGGAAAGGTCAGTAGGAGTTTTTCTTCTTGAGACAACGTCCTCAATTGTCGTTTCATTTATTTTTACAGGTTTGGTGAGCCAAAAGCCAAACCTAACACAAAAACAATGTATTCTCTACTACAAAATATGAGCAGAGTAATCGATTGAATTCCTTTTTTGTCTTAACCTTTTTAAGTCCACCTTGATGTTCAATCGAATTTTAATATAGATATGTAGTCTTCTGTATGTATGAAGCAAGTCGAAAAAATGTTCTGAGTACCAAGTCAAGGGAATCCCATCCCTGTTTGAGTTGCAGACTATTCCGAGATCAGTGTCATCAATGAAGGGCGCACGAGAGAGTTCCAGTGTCATGACGCATCTTTGATGGGGGATTTTGGCAATCGCTCTGAATCAATGGCCAAGAGGGTTCGTCTATGTGTGGAATGTGCCGTCTCTTGTTTTAGCTAATATTTCATCATTAACCAGATAGTGAGTGTCCCATCGTCAAATGTGATAGATACTCTATCGCTATGGCACGGTCTCAAACTGATTATACCTTTTCTCATCTGAGTTAGAAGAGGTCTTACTTTTGACAGCTAAACATAGGGAATTGTTTACATCTCATTGAAATGGATCGTTGACTTTTCAACAGTTTGGACGTTCCCATTTTTTCGTCGAGGTAGTAAATGAGCCAGTTAGTCGATCGTAGATTTGCCTGCCTGAATGTACAAAGTGAGGAAAAAGCTCCGGGAATTCTCTGACTCAGCTCAGAGACATACAATCTCCACTTGAAATAGCCTGTGTATATATGTGTTTGTGAAAAGGGATTCCGGAAAGTGCCATCAACTTTGGAAAAACTTGGGACAAATTTGCATTTTACTGGCAACCGAAACCGGGGAAGCCCCTTCCAACAGACAGAGAGACCCGGAGCAATGAGAATGAATTTGGAATTCCAACCCATCTAACTAATGCATGAAGATAAAAGTGTGCTGCAAAGAAGTCAACAACCGGACTAAACGATCCCCCTTTTTTCAACCACCCACGGAACGTTACTTTTTGTCTAGGCCACCCTGTTCTGGCGACGGAATCACTTCCCACCGGTTGCCATCTCTTGGTCGCTTTGTGACTTAATCAAGAGAATGTGACAAAAGGGGATCATCCTCAATAACGCCAAGGTTTCAATATGGCTGGGGCCAGTCACCTCAATTTTTGACTGGCATGCAAAAGAGGGGCGACCCAAAGCTTCCACGAGGACCGACTCTCGGGCACCCATTTGATGGGGCGAACTGACATAATTTGATGTGGGATAGAGAGGATATTCCAAGGGGACCTCTTTCTTGATAAGACTCGTCCGAGTTCTAGCCATCTCGATCCAAGAACGAACAGGGGTGAAAAAATTGCCACATCTAATGATGATTTCGCCTCAAAGGACCCATGTTGGCTTTGCATTAAAAATGTCCCGAATTAATAATTCCGTTTCGGTTCTATGCTCAGAAAAGGGCGGGAAGTTTTGCCCACGTTGTGTTGGACTCGAACCCACGCTCAATTGTGGATGGTGTTTTGGAATCGAGAGTTGTACCACTCGATCCCAATGCTTAGTAAGTCTCTTCTTTCTGTCTTACAACGCAACCAAATATTACAACAGACGGTGTTTGAATACAGCCTGTAAAACAGGATGTACGAACATTCCATAACCCGGGGTAGACTCGTTATTTTAGACGGAGGGTGCGGGTTGCTGGAAAGGGTGGGGGGATTGTAGCTATAAAGAAAGATATTCAATCTAGTCTCTTTGGCCGATGATGTGCCCATATTTGCCACCCTTCCTCCATTGTGTGACAAGGGGATGCTTCATGCTCTCTGCAATGGGGTGGTAGAAGTGTGGAGAGACACTGACTTTCCCGTTCACCCTCACACTTTATAGTTATGAAGCATTCCTGGGGACACTTCATTCGAGGAGGGGAATGTCCGTCGTTCTTGACACTGAAAATATAAGAAAAATCGCCGATAAAAAAGTCTATTTTGAGTTTGGCGATCAAGGTTATCAATCCTCTTTTGTGGTTGATAGGAGTGCTCACTTTCAATTGAGAGTAATATTTAAACGCTGACTGTGATTGAATATTTTTGCTGGTTTTTGTGGAAGCACGTTTCAATCTCAGTTATGGAAGAAGAGGGATGAATTGAATGTCTTTTCGTGGAAGTTGGGAGAGGCTTGTTAGAACCTCATGGGGAACGATGACCACGGGAGTTTCATATTTGGTCAGATTTTTCCCTCAATTACTTCTCTCCCCCCTCAAAATTATTGATCGCTCCCAAAAGATAAAACTGAACAGATGCTGCTTTGTTGAGCAAGTGTGAATCAAATTGAGATCAGGATCTGAGATTGTTGTGGGAATGCGATTCCTGGGACACCCAAAAGTCTCAATCTCTCGATCTTTGTTGTTACTGTCCGTCAAAATCATTGAAGTGAGTGTGCGATCCAAAGCAACAAATGTTCGAGACAAAAACTCAACAATCAATGGCTTTGCTCGGGCAAAGTCTCTCGCTTCCGATTGAATCAATTCAGATGAAAACTTTTCACTTAGTCAAAGCGCCTCGTTCCAACATGTTGATGCCAAAATGTGCAAGGGGATGATGGTGAGCAAGATGAGACGAGCAGGGAGATGGAATCACTTATTCTGACGAGACGGGGGTTGATAATGTTGTTTGCTCTCATGGGACCCGAAACACTGCAAGGTTTGATGCTAACCAATCCCGGCAACACTTCAGAAGTGACACGGAATGATGGATGGCAAAACCAGATTTTACTTGATCCTCGAATCAATTTGAAGCGATATTCACTGAGGTCAATAGAGGGAAAGAAAAAATCACATGTATTGTGTGTAGTGGGCATTTCGAAAGAAATTTTGGAGTGCGGCCCAAGTTGATCCGGCTCCCAATGAAAGTGACAAGTAAATCTCCACTAGGATCGACTTGCCATGGTGTCCAAGCAGTCGCGTTTGAGGAGGAAAAGAGACCCAGACTTTATCAAAGGCTGAGACAGAGGGACCCGTCACTCTAACTTAATGTCCAACCATAGGCAAATAAATCTCGAGATTGTTTTCCAGAAGACGTTTATGGGGATATAAGATCGCTTATCACTGCCAAGACTGCAGATCATGGTTGGCCAAGAAAAAAAAGCCTTAATCGTGTTCCTTGTTTTCAGGATGGACCATGGTTACCTTCGGGAAGTGTTTGCCCATTCGAAACAATCGTGGGCATTTTCCTCATCAGTGCGGCCTTGATCTCTATTGTCATCCTTATTATCCTCTTCTTACTGTTGGCCCTCATTACCAACCACTTTGTCAAGAACAACTTAAAGTCCGTTCCGCCATCAAAATATGAGCCCGGAACCAACGTGGCGATTCCCACACCCATTTTGCCTCAACCTTTCTTAACGCCATTGCACTGCCAATCCAATCTTGAACCCATTTATGCCGCCATCAACAAGCATCGAAGACGTCATGGTGACGGAATTCATCCACCCCTTCCACCAACTCCAGCCAGTTCTAGTGCGACCTATGGCAAAACTAGGGCCCGTTTGAGTAAGGTCTCATTTATGGATATTGTTTGGCAAGACAACGGGGTGATGACAAGATCTTCGACATCCGAGGAATGCACGAGTAGAGCTAATTTGAACCCTGAAACCCTGCCTCCCCCTTCTGTGGCATCAATGCCAAGCGAGCCCAATACCGTGAGTGGCAGTGGAACCACCACGTATCTGGCCGAATCCCCCTTCTCCTGTCAGACTAGCATTGTTCCAATGACAAGGAATCAATTTTATCTGGTTGTGCAAATCAATATGAATGGCAGAAACCAAGATGTGGGCAGCGATTCATACGCAAGCACCACAACGACGAATTTGACAACACAAGCAGAGGAAGAGGAACAAGATGAGGGGTTGGCTTTGGCACCCCAAACCAACTTGGAGAACCGACTCTCATTATCGGAATTGGGAATTGTCAACCAGGGCATGCATGATGCGAAGAAAGAGGAGCCAGATTCACAACTATCGGAGGACAGTGACCAAGTCAATGGAGCGATTTCGTCGTCATCGTCTTCGACATCCCTAGCGTCTTCGCTTCAAACTGTGATCTTGTCCCCTACTTACTGTTCCAAGAACGAAAAAGCCTGATGGTTCTCGTAAATGAGCCTTTCTTATGACACTCGTGTCTTTTGGTATTTAGCTAGGCTTTACACTTGCAAATAGATGCTATTGTGAACTGTTGACAATCTGCCAATATATCCCTTGGATTAGGCGTAAGTATCAGACGGACATTAATACGTCCCTGAATGGAATGGATCTACCGAGCTAAATCCTCGACTTATCCTCCACTATGTGGCAATGCATCTCCATAGTCTTCTCTTGTCATGTTGGCTGAGTTGGTGTATGATTAACTTGTATGGACCAGTCTTTTTGGTTGAAGTGCATATGTTTGGTTGATTGGATGGGCAGAGTCCATAGCACGTGATGCTTAACAACAATTGCTCTTGCTAACATCTTTGTAAACAGCTGCTCAGGGTGTCCTGTTTCATATCGCCGTTCATGGAACATGTTGTTTTTGCTCATTTATGACAATGCACTTTTTTGCTTTCCAAGGAAAAGGGGAATCTTCTCTTGGAGTCAGTCCATCGTTCCAATCAGTCTTGGAAATCCGGGATAACAAGATAATCTTTCTCAATCAAACTATTGACATTTTTTGTTATTCCACCCCTGGCAAAGAAGAACTAGAGACACTTTTACCTCACCTTAACCAATGGGATCAGGGGAGGAACAAGACAAGACACACTGGAAGACATCATTGAACATGCGTAGAGAGGGAAAAACCCTTAGTTACTTTGTGTCAGGCAATCCCCTTCCGCCTTTCTTTGAGGACTTGCTTCCCTAAGGCGAAATCAATTAGGACACCCAACCAACCCCCTTGGCTTTCGAACTGAAAGGGAAAGTTTTCCTATTTAGAGCTAATGAGGGTTTTTTCCAACCCCCTTACTTTTTTGGCCTCCCCTTATTCACGGATAGATAATTTACCTGCTCCGACCCGTACATCTCTATTCTATCGGATGACCTTTGATTGGGGGACTAAACCGGTCTACTCCGCCATATTCTGACCTTCTTTAAGCGGGACCAAAGTAATGAATTTCTTTTCGAAATTGCTCGTCGTCGTAAAAAGTGGCCCGTAATCACATTTCCTTTTTCAACACCACTGGTTGTTGATAATTAATCAAGAAAGTAATTTAGGGTCGCCGTCATCGCCCAATTCGGTCGGACTCACTCACTCACTACTGTAGTTTCCATTTGCCCCAACTTCCTTCCCCACATTCCCATTGGACTACTTCGGCCTCATCTCTGCTTTGGAACAACCAAGTGGAGCTTGCTCTCCCTTCGTTCTCCCCTTAGTGTTTATTGTGTACAATTTACAATAACGTTATAGTTACAATCGTCCTTTGGAGACCCACTCCTCCAGCTAGATTCTCATTTGCTCGTTTGGCTTTTCTTCCGAGTCCTTGGTACCGAAAACCTTCCAAGTCTTGTGCTCACTTCCTTCCGCTCAGAACAAGAAACCCATATGGGACCTGCTATTGAAGAGAGAGACAATTTTTCACACCCCATATTAGATTTGCGGGGAACCAAACGACCGAATGGGGGAGAAAACTGGCGGAGATGATTTCTTGCTTTATGACTCCCCGACCGCCCTTGTGACCCAAAAATGATAAGCTATGAACTATCTCAGTTTAGCCGTGTCTTTTGGAGCCACGTAAGATGAAAGTGTGGCAATCCTTTCGTGTTGAACTCGTTTTGGTGCAGGGCAATAAATGTGATCCTCTAGCATGGTTTGAAGTACTTCCTGAGGGAATTCGAATGCATCCAGGCATGCAAAGCAAAGTCAAGGGGTGCGACTCGAGGGAGAAGTCGGCATTGCACTTCCCTGTTTTACTAATATGGACATTTGATCCCATTGTCCCAGAAGATGAAGCCATTGAACTCTTCTTTAACCATAAACGTATCTAGGTTAGCCATGCTTTAATAAGCTAGGTTGTAAAGACAACGACAAGCACATTGGGAGTAAGATGGATTGTTTCAGGAATGATCTTGAGGGTGTAATTATTCACCCCCTTGGCTAAAGGTCCATAAACCAAAGAGGTTGTGGCACCTTTGGGCATTATTTACCCATTGAGGCATGACTTTCCTTCATTTTCCTCCCCCTTTCTTACATTCGTGTCTTTTTGCTTGCAACTTGCACTGTATCACAATGGCAAACTTTGTAACGAAGACGTCAAAGAGTAAGTCACTCAAGAAATCTCCCTCCGTCTATGCTACGCATCGATACGTATTCAACTGTTTAGGAAGGACAACTTCTTTAAAATTCAAGGTACTTAGGCTTTTCTTGAACACTTTAATATTAAACTTTAGCAATTGATTTTTTCAGGCTCACAAGTTGTTGGTTAATTGCCGCTCTGAACACAAATAAATGTTCAAGGTATCTTATTTTCTGAAAAACCAAAATGACGCTTTTTAATCCAACAAAACCTGCAAGTGTGTGGTCATGCATCTTATGATGTGCTCTATGGTGAGTGAAGAAAGTTCTTTTTTGGCAAAGCTCACCTCACTCACGTACCCTGCAGTACAAAG
>JAAGOF010000271.1:264145-340122 GCA_010645155.1 Tigriopus japonicus | reverse complement strand
TCAAGTGTTTATGGCTGACTTATTTGCTCCTACGGGAGACTTCAGAATAATCGGTCGTAGAAAGAATCGCTTTGTTTGGTTGATAATTGTTTGCCACCGCTCTTAGAAGAACTGCATATATTCTCGATGTACCAAGCTACAAGTAAAGATGAGATTTGCAACCAATATGGTAACAAACGTTTCACTCGGGATCAGTTGCACAAATTTGCAAACGCCTCTAACCCCATTGCCAAAACATGCAAACTAACTCAATCCTCGTCTTAATCCTCCCAGGAAATCCCACCCTTCAGCCAAGTAGAAAACATTTGTTCCACAGATATGGAGTTTGAATACGCATTAGATACCAAACTCACCAGAAGCAACACGTTTAGAACTGTCGCGTTTAGAACGATGCTAGAAGAGGTCTTTGATCACTAGTTCGTTGGGCAGAACTTAATCCTACCATCGAACTTGATAAGCTGATGAAGGAACGAGGCAAGTGATGAAGTTGGCAATCCTTTTAAATCATTTCCACTTAAGAGGTACTTATCTCCTTGAAAGTTCCCATCTGCGTATTCTAGACTTGAAACTCCGAAATTGATTCAATGGAACACTTGGGAACCCATTGGCAATTCCTTGGGTAGACGTCAAGTTCAAGTCTCTCGTAACAAGAGGAAACGGAAAACTCATAATGGTCCATGACCATGCATGATAGTCGTCTGGATATTCACGGAGGGTGGAATGATTCATGTTTGTCATGGTTTAAAATTCCATTCCGATGGATTTCCCTGTTCCACCCTTCCTTCAAAGTATAGACCAAGCAGTTGTAAACTTTGGGGGAGAAAAGAAAAGAGGGCTCGTCTCGAAGGAGTTCTGAAGACCACGTTTTCTGCCTCAAATTTATGCAGGAGTGATTGATTGTGTCAATGATTTGGAACGTAGTCTCCCTTGTCCCTGGTGTACGTATCGTTCCACCCACAACCACCAAACACTTTTTGGAACAAGGTGACTTTTTCAGTTCCTCTTGGCTAGCTGAGTTGCAATCCATTCTTCGCGTTGTCTTGGTACGCGATTTTCTTTTGGGAAGAGAGTGAATTTGCATACCATCGGCAGTTTTTACCCAAAATCCAAAGTGGTTCAAGGCGTTCAGTACATATTGAGTACTTGGAAGGATTGGGACGAAAATCCCTCTCAACTTTGGGAAGAACAAAAAATATGGCTGCTCGGGAAAGGGATGAAAAGGATCTGGTTTAGGCAAGTGTCGAACATACATCACGATATATTTAGGCCAAGCTGTGTTCCACAACAACAAGATTGGTTAAGGGCATTTTTTCTGTTCTTTGTTCTCGATGGGGAGAAAAGTGCTGAGCTCACCCCTCCTTTGATGTCATTTATTAAGGACCAATTTCCCTTTCCAACATTGGGAGGCTTTTCAAACATCATTGAACCAACCATTTATATGCAATTTCTCCCTTCTAACCAGTCCTAGCTAGCTCCTTACCACCCGAACTAACCCTTGGCAGATACTTCCAGAGAGAAAAAAGACACTTAAAGACTTGGCTTTTAAGTCTCCTCCGATATTGGCCTGAGAAACAGACAGAGGGATGGAACAAGATTTGGGGACTACAATGGATCTCACTTTGTTCCACGAGGGAGAAAGAAGCCTGGGGACACACAAAAACCGGCGATTCGTTACAACCACATCTAACTAAGGGTCACAATCCCATAATTCTTTCCAAATAGGGGGTGCGACCAACGATAGCTGATATCTTGCTCTTCCGCGAACCTTTACAAAGACGTTGAACTTGACTTCCGAGTCAACAACGATCTAAAAACTCCACGGAGCTTCCTAGAATCATGAAATATTGCGACAAACACAGAAATAACTTCCATGTCTCAGTCCACATGTCAGTAAATTTATAAGAAAAAGTTTAATATTACCTAAGTGCTTGAGTGTTCCATTTGTCTCATTTTGTCAGAATTCTATGTTTCAGATTTCATTGCCGTACCATATTCGATATTGATCTACCATTTCATTCGTAACGTTGTGACTGTATTCGAGAACCAAAAGACGGAAAAAAGAAGCGAAGATCGGTTGCGATTGAAGGCCGGAGGTCTTTAAAACCTGGCGGGACACACCAACTCTCGAGGGTTCTTTTTCACCTCGGACGGACGTATGAGGGTGGGTGCTGGGACCATTGTTCCATGGTCGGATTCTTGAATTCTCGCTCTTGTTTGAACTTGAGTGCACTAATTCCTTTTCTTACTTCCCTTGTTCTTCCTGTGTTTCCCCTTCCCGGTTTCTTCAGTGTCTCTATTTCTTCAATTGGGAAGCCGAGCGAAAAGGGAGACTCAAAATTGAGACGTGGATCAAGGAAAAACTTTGAAGGGGCACAGTTCATTCTCAATCTACAACCGCCGAAAATACACATTCGTAGTCACACACTCACTCAGTGGGAACATCGTACTATATATGGACAATGAATGAATGGCTTCTGGGATGTTGAAAGAAAAAGGAAGCAGGAAGCGTCAAAACTCAAGAAGAGGATCGTTGATTCATTTCCTGTTTGCACAAGGAACAGGAGAGGAAGGGAGGGTGGAACACGGCAAAAAATATGACGGATATTGCGTACTTGGTGTCTCGTCTCTGGACATTCTTCTCCAAGAAAGGGGGATGGTTTTCAAAGGAAAGCTTTTTTATCACTTTCCGTCTTGATCATTGAGAGGCTGATGATGCATTACGACAAGATACAAATTCCAGAAAAAGGGGCAACCAACTGCGCCTGTTCCATGTTCCCTACCGGGTTTAGTCTTGGCCCAACAACTCATTCTAATTTATTCCCAAGCGTGAGAGGGTGGAATCTGTTTCTCGTGGGGGGCAATCAAGTGGAAATAATGAATTGCCGATCAAGTCTGACTCACGCTCGATGAGCCTCACTTCTGGACTTGGAGTCAAAGACAAAGAGAAATGAGGATCGCATCCGAGAATTGGAGATCGAACGGCAGGATGAGTCACATACGCAACTCTCGGGTTCCTGGCGATTGGCAAGGTTTTCCACGGAAGTGGCTCAAACTTAGTTTTTTTTTTTTCATTTTACAGAGGGTAAGCAAGTTTTTTTTCATTGAGGCTGAATCGTGGGACTCCAAGAAAGTGTCGTTGATTACCTCTTGCAGTTGAATGTCTCATTGTCATCGGATATTGAACTTTTGTGAATAGGAACCTCAGGGAACCTATCCTCGATGTGCCAAGCTTCAGCGCTTTCATGTGAACTTGAGAATGCTTTTCTCAGGGAACACGGAAGAAGTGACACCAAACAGCGTGAGTCTAAAAAGTACTTCGATGGTTTAAACATTGATGATGCAAATAGATCAAAAAGCCTTTTTGACTTTACGTCTTTATAAATATAACTCTTCCCATTCATGAAAATTTATAGCAAACGAAAGAGTACTTTACTTGAAAAGTTCAGCTTTCAAACTACTCAGTCTACCAAGCAGGTTTAAGCTGAAAATTCCTCAGAAAGTTGCTTCCCGATCTTCTTTTTTTGCATTGGGTGGATAATGAATTTCACATATACAAAGGAGTGTGGTAGTCTTTCATATGCATGAAATACAAATGCCAAGTTCAAGAATGACATTTAAGTTGCTGGAATCTCGTTGCTTTAATGTTTGTAGCCTTATCCAAAAAACCTTTTTATGTCAGTTCTTTTCTATTTTTCTAGCATCCAGCACCAAATGGATGACGGAGAAAATGTCCATGGATCTAAAGTTGGCTTCTCAATGCGAGCCCATGACGAGTTGATTGAGCTCTCCAAAGAGATCGAGTGGGGTGGAAAACACTTTGGACAATTGCTTACAACCAGACGACATTTCCCCTCCCTCTTGTTCGAGTCTCAAGAGGTCCTCCAAACTGACCAATTGGACACCAGCACAAATATTTATTTTAGGCTCATTCTGTTCCCTGCTTATATCAATAGTCTGAAGTCCCAATGCGAAACAAATTTAACCAGATTGACCTTGGAAAACTCTGCGGACCCCACAAGTGCATCCAGGCTGAAATTCAATTTCCCCGCCTCCGCCAGCCTTTGCCATGGCAGCTTTTGAGTGAGCGGAAAGGATTGCGGCTCTGGCCAGAGAAAAGGGCCATCATCAGCATGCATGACCATTCTTGTTATCCACAGCAGCTGGTATCGCCTATTGCTAAAGGAATGAGAAGAATAAGGCGACTTTTTTCGTCCAATTGCCCTTGAGCCTTTGGTCTTTTGGGACACTTCTCCTTCGTCCTCCTCCTCCCTTGCAGCGACCCCCTTTAGCTTGACCTGGCTTAACAGAAACGGGACGCAATCTGGCAAAAAAGAGAGTGCCGACGCAACACTTGAAAAATAATAGTTGTGGTCAGCGGCGGTGGAAACATGGCTGTGGTTGGTTGGCGCCAAATTATGCAGCATTTTGATCCTGGACAAAGACTGTGCACAGGCTGTTCTTTTAATGAATACGTGACTCGCCATTATGGACCAAAAGTGCTTCTTCTTGTGCATGCATAGACCGAGCTTCTTTTTTGAAAGGAAAGAAATTGGGCCCTAAGTTCTTGGCTGTCGTGGGTTGGGTTCATTTTGGAGTTATTCAAGTGTGAATCGCCCTGGCTTCGCAGAGAGTCTTGACACCAGACATATTAGAGCCTTTCCCTTTTAGTTGCTGGCTCTGAATTGCAATGCAGATATATATCCAAGCCGTGTCGCCTTTCTCGGTTCTCTTTGGGCCTAGAATCTTCCCATACTTTTTCACAAGTATAAGTTTGTTTTAAAACTCGAGGAATCCGGGAACAACAGGACTAGATGCGGGCTTTCCAAATATAGGCCCAGCTGAAAAACAAAGGAGTCTCTTTCATAAAGAACTTGTTTAATGAGGTTTTTGAATGTGAAAACCTGCCTTTCCCTCATCAACGAGACCTCACCCTTGTACCTTTAGATTTTTTCAATTAGACAATTAGACTTTATTATGAATTTATCATTCTGGGGTGCAATGGTCTTATTTTTGTAAATGTTAAAGTTTCCTGACCTTGTTTCAGTTTCAACACGTATCAATGCTGAACTATTTGGAGTCACAAGGAAGCGTTTTTTTTTAAATTATTTGAAGCGCTCAAGTGCTTGAAGTGCTCAAGTCTCCAACTTTACTTAGATGATACAATTTTGTTTGGTCCTGCACTGGCTGTAGTCCCCATCATAAAAGGAGTCCTTATACTAACAAGGAAATCGTCTGAAGGATGAAGTAAGAGAAGTGATAGATGGAAAAAGAAATAAGCGGAAAGACCCAAGAGAGAGTCCAAGTACAGCTCTGTGCAATTCCAACTACAACATAGGCTGGGATCTTCTCAGCCATATGTTGCCAACCGTTTTTCTCTTGCCAGACTCTAAAGGCTGTCTGAACCCCCTTAAGTAAGCAAGCAAACTTGGAAGAAAATCAAGGAGGGCCCCTTGCATTTCTGGCTATGCCTCTGAATGAACTTGAATGTAAACTTTGTTGGAGTTTTGTTTTTTTCCGCTTGGCTTTAAAACCAAGCCGGTGTACTTAATGAAACTACACTTGAACTTCAAAAATCCGCTTGAGCATCTCGAACAAAAACAAATATCTCTCCTTTCGAGCCTTCGAGCACCTCTAATCCCTCTCTGCTGAGGTTATAGAACACAATAGAACGAGCCAGAGATTGGTATTTATGGTCGCTCAGATCAACATCACCCTCCCCAAACTGAAAGCAACACCCCTAATGTAAGCTCAGGGACTGCTTTTTGATGAAAAACTTTTTTTTTAATTTCAAAGCACACGAGTGGTGATTTTTCTCCCCATGGAAAGCCCCACAAATACCATCTCATATCAGTGTACGGTAGGATAGGGTTGGTAGTTTTTGCTCTTGTTCATGGGGTTGATTTCAGTCGCTGGATAGCCATCTGTAACCATTAAATCGCTTGGCTCTACATGCATATGGGTGTTTGAGGGGCTGGATCTGATTGATATACTAGAACATGAATCCACATTATACGACACTGATTCATCGATAGCCAACTTGGAAGGCGGCACCTGGCGAGGTTGTCGTGTGGTTTGGAGACACGAGGTGGCTAGATGTCGCGGTTCAAAAGAGAAGGCGGACAGAGATCTTATCGGAACATGTCAATTATGAGCTTCCAAAACGGAATTTCAAACATGTGTGAGTTCAGACTCGGTGCAATTATTCGAATACGAGCACCCGCCAATTATGTCAAGTTTTACTAACAGCAATTTAAATTCTAAAATGCCTTTATTCTCGCGCTTGTGACGGAGAAGAGGGATAAATCATTGGCGAGTTGTCCAGAAATTTAGATGTCCATTGAATTTCAATAGTAGACATTCGGCACTCACAAAGCATTCCTCCCTTTCTAAATGAGCCGATTTTGTTGTGTGCCTTTGCAGCAAACGCCCTTCAAAGGAATTTTAAACCCTGATCTCGAGCTACTTTTGAGGAAGAACTTGACAAAAGTTTCTCGAGTTGTAAGATTTCGGCACGCGACCCCACCCAACATAAGTCTTTGAGAGACTCTCTTTAAAAACTATGAATCGGCAAATGTAGCCAAGTGTTAATTTGTTATAAAATATCATATCTGATCATGAAATGGAAAGTGGACGTAGTGCGTTTCTTGGCATGAGATGAAAAAAAACATAAAGCCTAACTCTGGCTGAAATCCATCGACATAAAAAAGACAGACTTTCTAATCAACGACAGCTCCAAAAATGGCATTCGACAATACCTTTAAAAGGCAGTTGGCAATCCTAATACGCTAGTATCCATTTTGGACAGAATCGGAACATCTGAAATGTGATCAAATCACATTTGTTATCCTTTAAGACTTTTTAAAAAGTCCGAAAATGTTTCTTGATTTTAATTTTCAATAGCCCAAATGTTGCTGAGCAAATACCGAGTCTTTTTTGAACCATTGACCGTCAGATAATATGCCTAAACTCATTTCCACATTGGGCCACCATGTGAGACGCTAAAATATTAAGACCGACATGAATGAGACGGCGAAATTATAACCCCAAGTTAAGACGAATAACTAGAGATGTAAATTTGATGGAAAAAACAAGACCGATGTTAAAACAATCAAATTTCCTGCATATAAAAATCAACAACAGCAAGTTGTCTTTTACGATAAGACGCTTCGGTCTTTAAACGCAGCGCCACGTCAGAACGCCACTTGGAAAAATAAGAACTCTTTTAGCTTGCTATTACTTATTTCATGAATGTAAATTTATGTTATCAGAGTAAGGCTATTCAAGAATTGTTCGGATTTCACCAACCAATTTGACACAAGTATTCCCGCCAACGAACAATGAACAAAATGTTAGCTGGTTACCCCCTAATCAGCGCCTCTTCTGGTCAGATTTAGACATACAGAAGATGCCACAGGGTGTTTATGAATGCCACTCTTTGACAAAACATTGAACAGTTTATTGCTCCAAAATGTGCGATTTTGATAACATAGTCCCAGTACAAAGAAAAGGATGTATCCTGGAAGCATCTAGAAAAAAAACTTAGATTTTGCCAACGGGTTGCATTAAAACCTACTTACCTACAAGTTGGCAGATATGTATCAATTCGACCAAGGAGGCGCTGATTTTGGGGAGCAAGCTGACATTTTATTCACAGGTCATTGGATGAAAAGAGGTAAAGGATTAGTCAAATTACCTGATTTTGGTGGAGGCCAAGATGTTCAAAAGACCATTTTTGCACTTTCCATGACAATGAACAGAGCGACCACCAAGTAACAAAAGAAAGTCAGCACTGGTAAAACGCCAGCAGCTAAAGCTTTCAAGGCCTGGATTCACACTCAGGACCTTGGAGAACCTCGAGGAGAATCTGCCTTTAAATTGTTAAATAATGCATTTAATGACTTTCTTGGGGAAGAAAGGATCCAGAGCGAAAGGCAGAATGAGAGAGAAACCCATGGAGAGGTGCTTTCTCGCTTTTTTCTCTCTCTGGGCAAATACCTAATGGACAATAGTCAAGCCCACTCAAGGTCCCAAAATCCATTCTCGAGGAAACATTTTCGTAGTGGACCAATCGGTGAGTCCTGTTCGATATGTCTCTAGTTTTTGACCTTCATATTTTTCCGGTAGTCACATTTTAACGCTCCATGAAAGGTTTGAACGGTATTATCCTCTTCCAATCATTGCTGTTTAATGAGCGACATTTTCAGGAATTAAATCTGCAAATCTGCTTATCAAATATCAAATTCTCATACTTTAAGAAGTCTATGACTTAGTCCTTTACGGGTAGTAAAATATAGTAAATCAAAACCAAATCACTCAGCAATTTCTCACCCAGTTAATGGTGGAGTTTCTCTTTCGGAAACTTGGTATCGTTTTAAATGATATTAATGATAACAATAAGATGACTGAACCAAATTTCTATAAGGCATTGTATCGATTCAAGGCTCCCTAGTACCTAATCCTCGTCATTGCCCTTGAAACTTAAACCTGCAAACCTGCAATAATGCGATCCTATTACGATTAACAAGGCAAACTTAGAAAGATATATTAGGTACATTGAAGAGCCGTTTTCAACACCTCAGCGCATTTTTTGTCCAGGTAAGGAAGACTTTTGATAAGTTGAGCCCTCCGATCGGCACAGAAAAGTTCGCGGATATCGAGAGATTCCACCTTGAAAATTAAGGATTACTTCAAATAATCAGAGATTGTTTTCTGCTTGTTGGGCTCACTGGCTTGGCAAATGATGCAAGAAAAGCAAAGATACTTAATCGAGAGTTGTCAATTAGGGTTTCCAAAAAATCAAAAGTGATTCATGTAGGGTACATGGTAAAAAACCGTTGCACCTAAAAATGTTCTCCAAATTGAGAGGTTTTCCATATCTTTTAAATATGCAAGAAGCACTGAATTTCCTGGAGTAGGAGGCTAGCGAAAAGAATTATGGCATGCATTAACATCTACTCAATTGCGTTCTTCTGCAAATGATAACTTGCTTGGATAGGGTAAGCTATTCAAATACTATTATAAAAGTATTATAAAAAGTATTTCAAATTTCAACTCAATCGAACGTTGGAATAAAAAAGTTATGCAGTCACACTTATTTCCTTGAAAGAGCTTACAATGAGAGTGACCCCGCCACTGAGCTTTGGGAGAGCATAACTTTTAACTCCCGACATTTGATCGAGCAGAAAATGCAAACACGTAGTCCACCTTGATAACAAGGTCTCAATTGCGGAAGAACGTTATCGATTTGATCCTACTGGTAACCATAATTCTCATTGCTTGACTTTCACTCCAAGAAATTCAGCGTTTCTTGACACTCTGCACTCTTATCAAGTTGTCCATCGTACCGTATGCTCAAGGAAGAAGAAAGTGTGGGAAAGGGGGTCATTTTCCTTCATGATCATCTTATGTATATCGAAACAGGAACATGTGTTATGCACATTTACAATGAACCAAGATCAAGGTCGAGTAATTGGACCATGCTGGAGGTCACTTACAATAAGACCATGGGATAACCATGTCCATTTATTCAGTATTAGCCAACTGGTAAACACTTCCTGAATAAGCAGTGACTTGGAATGATGGAAATATTAGTGATGGTTTTTGGTTACAAAGTCATGATACATTTTAGACGTGCAAAAAAATTCAGAATGGGTGTCATTTTAAGCAATGCAACCGACAAATTTTGCACAAACGGCGTTTTTCATTCGCCGATCGCAATAAGTACATGTTGAATACAAATTAGGAATTTTGAGTTCATTTTTTGATGCGTCGGTTTTGAATCGTGGGAGTGTGAAAACATTTTTTTTGATAGACCACGAACTTGTCCAATCAAAAGAATCAACAAAGGAAAGTTAAATTTCATGATTGCTTACTAAGGCTTAACTTTACAAATGCTGAAAACCACTGCTTTGCTCAATTTGCGGTTAAAATTTGTGGTTTGAACGAAACCAAATATGATTGGTACACCCTTAACAATGGCTGCAATAGTTTTTTTTTCATAAAAGCGTCTTCGGTTTGTGCTCAAAAGGTTTATTAAATACTACAATAAGGAAGTAAAAAGTACACCTAAACCTTTTTGATTGATTATATGAGCTAGAAACATAGAAGCAGAAAAAATCAGACACTAAAAAGCCCGGTGAATTTTACTCACCAACATTCAAAACTCACCTCAAAAAGAGTTCTTCAAAAGAAAACAATCGGGATAAAAGACTGCAATCTGTTTTGGTCTCTATCTGTTCACACCTTTTTGACTCCTGAACGTGGATTAAATTGATGTCTTTGCCAGTTCAAAGCATACCTCAGAGTGAAATCAACATGATTGAAAATTGATCTTGAAATGGTAGGAACGAGGATGAGGCCTTTGAATTTGAAGAGTGTCAATGAGGATGGGAAAATTTATGGGCAGATTGTTCCCAGTGATCGTGCGGAAGTCAAAATCTCCAGGCGTATTTTGCAATGAATGGAAGTGAAAATGAAATTTATTGAGACAGATCTCACCATGCTTCCTGCTCAGGATCACGAGGGCCTAAATGGAAAGGCCTGAAAGGTTCGTTGAGGCTCGAGGTCTCTCTCTCTCTCTACCTTTCAATTTGGATGGATTTTCAAGTTCGAACGTGGAATCCAATTGGAAAAGGCCAGAAAGCAGCTGAATGATGAGCCTCGTTATTTCAAACAACTGCCAAAAATTGCATATTGAGGGTATAACAAAAGCCTCGATCTTAAACCCCCTAAAAGCCCAATTTGAGCAAAGAAATGTGGTGTGGGACAAAAAAATATTCAAGCATGATTTATGACCACAGGACAAGGTCTTTCTCAGCCTCGAACTCACTTACTCAAAATGTTGACGAGGGTGGCTCAACAAAATCAAGATCTCGGAGAAGGTCTTCTCTCCCCAAAAATATGTGGATCCTCTTTTTTTCGGCCAGATCTCTGGACCTGAAACGTCCTCGTCGGATTGGCCAACTATCCAGGAATTCTCTCGAACTGGACCAGAATCTTATTCCAAAGCCAAATGGTTGGCTTAATCCAGGTGGAGCAAAACTTTTTATCAAAATACTCTATAAGAAAAACCCCTCGGTGACAACCATGCCCCTCGATCACCGTGGATGAAGTTTCCAGTCCAAGTTGCGAGCGTGTCTATGTACTCTAGCAAAATCTCTGGTGTGGAAGAATTTGGAAGAGTTTGGAGACCTGCTTCTGCCATCTTTGCACTGGTCGAAGCAGCAGTAGTAGTAGATTTTTGGATGCACCCAGCTTTGCTTTAAAGCAGGATCAAGCGAGAGAATGCATCACCGCTGCCTCGGTGAGAAGCCAGCCAAAAACGACATCATCCAAGACCAAAGAGCTTCTCCTTCCATTTCGCGGGCAGATTTCTCCCATCTTTGCTGGCTCTCAAGGGAACCGTCCACACTACACACTGTATCTCGATCCTCGCTGCATGCAAGAAGGGTGTCCGAGTCCAAGAACGAACGAAGCATTTCGGACGCACGGTGATGATGAGCTTGATGGGGGCTTTGGCGCGCAAATGGCCCGAGAACGGGAAAAGGGAGAACGAACGAGGGAGGCTAAACCATACGAGTAGATGAGTCAGTCAGTCTTCAAGAGACTTTGGTTGGCCTTCAATCTAGCGTGTCCAAAGTCAAAACAGGGAACCACAGAGTAATCGAACTGTCTGACCGCAAAATTGCTTCCCATAAACTCGTGTTGTGAGGTGCAGAACTCCTGCTAAAGAAGAAAAAGCAAATTGTGTACTAGCCAAAAACGAGCGTCGCCAAGGTTTGAATGATAGTGATTGTGACAGTTTTGGCTGAGCTCCTCCCTCTTAAAATTCGAGGTGTTGTGTGAATATTCAGCCAAGAAACACATCAGCCATGCTGAATACATTATTGAGGTGGCTTTTAGGGGGTGTTTGGCTCGGTGAATAAGTGAGAGTGGCGAACAACAAAAAAACACGTAAAACGAGGGAGGACGTGCGAGGAGGTTTTTTTGATCAAGTGACAATGAACACCAACAAGTTCGAGGGCTGCCCTTCTTACAGTTACTTCTACGATCCCTAGTGCGAGATCCTCGTCTTGAGCGGCTCAATTTCTTTCCATTGTTGGCCATTCTTCTCTGGATGAACAAATCTCTCCCAGCAACTATTCGGTTCATCACATTTTCTCTGGATCTGACTCCGCGTTTTGTGCCATGTCTTGATGCTTCGTACTTCGTGATTTCGTATTAGTGATTTACATTATGGAGACCTTCACTCAGACCCCGGAAGGAATGGAGGCTTCTGCCGATTCCGGAGGCTCTCAATCCATTGGACTCGAGCCTGAAGTGTCGATGATGGATTACGCCTGGAATGAGGACAACATTCAAATTGATTTCATGACGGGTAGGTGATTGACAGCTCTCCAAAAAAAATGTTTCTGTCGATGTTCGCTCGAAGGATCGTGTCAGGATTGCCAAGTAGACTTCATTCGACCCTCTGGGGGGGATTTGTTTCCAATGGAAGAGAAAAAGTCAGTCCTTAAAAGGACACTCACTCACTCACTCACACACGTTTTGGACAGGTACTCGAAATCTCGGGCTGAGAATTGGAAGCAAGGGCGTTTGCCTCGAGGATCAGCCTCATAAGGTATTTTTGTCATGTTATTCAATAATCCATCACGGACAGAACGAAGAATCAATGAAGAAAGAAAGAGAGAGAGAGGGGGAAGGGAGATTTTGAAAGAGAGACGCTTCGAAATATCACCAAACAGATTGTGATCGATGTCCAGCAAAGCGCGTTAACGACGAAAGTGGCGTTGGTGGCGCCCAAAAATTCTCGAACACTCGTGTTGACACCAAACCAACGCACTAAATAGTGATCAAAAGCCATGATTAGTATACGTACTATATTTGGTCAAATCAAACCCGTCACTCAAATAAGAGTGATCTTGTAACATGCTTAATGAACATGCTGCTTTGCGTGATTCTTAGATTCCCATCTTATCAACCCGTACTAATTGCTCGTCTTGGCCTTTGAACTACACGCAATCATGCCCTCTCGTCAGTCAAAAGGCCTTCGAAACTACCGAAGGCTTAAAGACCCTTGTGGTTCGAAAAATCTGTGCATGTCAGGGGTCCTGGACCACTTCAAACGGACCCAGAGCTTTTTTCTTTCCTCCCTTGAGAGAACACGAGCCGTAATCTTGAACCCAAAAAATGAGGGCCTCGCCTAATTAAGACGACGTGTTAGCTCGCTTTTGCTTGCCCAGATATGTTTATGACGACCGTGAACTTGGACTCAAGAATGGCATGTTTCATGCATGCCCCAGGAAATGAACCTCAAAAGAGATCACAAAACGCTCACTCAAGTGGGATTAAGCGTTTCCTTTGGCGTTCCTCGCGTCTTCTTCAGTTCAAACGAAGTCTAGCCGATTCCCCAAATTCACTTGAAACAGCAACAACTTCTTATTTTCTTTGTCAACATTCTCCATGTTGAGATCACGTGCTCGCAATCCAGTGGTTCATTCGTTCGCTCAAGTGTAGTAGAGCATCCATGTAAGATTGATCATTTTTTTGAACAAGGATTAGTCTTTGCCCGAAGCTCCAAGTTCACCTAAAGGGAAGAGAAGAGGGATCATTGCGTTCGTTTTTGATCCTGTGATCTACACGGGGTCGATGGGTCGATGGATGGATGGGTGGTGGTTGGTATTATTATTACTCTTACGTAGACGAGTGCTGTATGTGCGGGGATTAAGTTGCATTTTCAATTTGTTGCCCATTCAGAGAGGCTCGTCTCATATTTTGACACAATGGAAACATGTTTATGACTCGGAATGGCCGGCCGGACGACCAAGATTCGCAAACGACTCAAAAGAGAAGCTAGGCAAAATAAAAATGAAAGGGCGTTGGGAAATTCTGCCGAGGCATCTCCACAGAAGTAGAAAAGGTATTGGGATGGAAATGAACGAGTTCGAACTTTGAATGAATGGCCTCATCGTGCCCTGGGGCTGCTAAAACCTGATCGATCTGCCCTCTCTTTCTTTCTTTCTCCTGAGGTCTTTCACTCTCTGTCTCTCTATTTCCTGAGAGGAAGGGCTCTCAAAGAGCTTCGGGTTCGCACAGTTCTTTTTGGCATCAGACACCTCCAAATCTTGGAGAGATGGATCTGGCCAATTCCTTATGATAAAAGTTTCTGTGACTACGTACCTCCTCTCCCTCCAAAGGTCGAAATTGGATTTTTTTCAAGACCCCTCCCGAACATCCTTGCACCGTCATGTTTCTGACAGGATAAAAAGCGGCTCAATTCCAGATTTGCAAACGATATCGAGTTTGAGATCGCTCGTCTCATTATTTTCTCGTTACCACGAGAATTCCACGAAAAAGAGACGCTTCCAAACGGCCTTTTCCTTTCCTTTTTTCTTCCTTCAGAGGGAGTAAAAACCACCAAATCTTGGCAGGCTTGGTCACCAGGCCCACGTTTGGCCTTCCCAGCCAAACCATTATCGCCATTGCAAGGAGACTCTAGGATCGGTGCAAAAAATCTTCATCACCGTCTTTCCTTTCCGTACATTGGTCTCTTCTTGCGGGTTCCAACCCATTAGTGTCCAAATAAATCGAGATTGCCATAGTTTCCAGAGTGTCTAGTCGCAAAAAGAAAAAATCCACGACGGAGACAACAAGGTCCCGGAAAACCAGTGGGAAAAGCTCTCGTGTTCTGGTTCGTACCTTACTGCAAGGTGCAATGGTGTCTGCTTTATTAGCACAGAGGCATGATATTGCCCTCTGGAACATGGTTTCTCGTGGATCGATCCATGCAACCTAACTTGTAGGTCTGGGGATTCGGGGTCTGGGATGGCATCGAAGCCAACTTTGGTCTGTACCAAATGTTATCGACTGACCTCCTATGTGACTGGATTTGATCCAGCTTTGGCGAGATAGGAGAACAATACGAACAACAAAACATAGAGCAAGACCAACTTGGAACCAGGCAAACACTGAGGAATGGATTCAAGACTTTCTCCTGGACAACCTTCTTCGTTCATGGAGGGTAGATTCCAAACTGTTTTAGTTGCCTGGCAAGCGCAGCATCACCAAAAACCAACAAGTTAAAAGGGCCCAATTGTACCTTTTGAGGCGTGGAAATTTGCACTTAGTAAGGTGGACCACGTGTTTAGAACAGGTTTAGGGCAAGTTAATGGCAACAGAAATTTTGAGTAAGAGGACAAAGTGAGATATTGCAAAGATTCAAGGTTTCTCAAGAAGAACATCATTGAAGGTCACGTGCACAGAAACCACACATGGCCTGGAAACCTTTTTTCTAGACATTGAGCATCGAATGACCGCGCGCTATTGGGCCTTTGATGTCCTTTCCTTTGTCATTGGTGCAGACCCCTAATGACAAGTCACCATTTTGGCTACCAAATTAATCCAATTGATCAGGATTGGACGAGCAAGGTTGACCCAAGGTTAAATTCCAAATTGAGCTTATGATTTAAAAAATGTTCTTTGGGCTTTGGAAAGTTCGTTAGTAATATGATTAAAGCTATCAAATCAACGGAAAGATCAATATTCATGAGCAAGTCCGTCTTTCCTCAAGGCCAATCTAGTTATACCTTATTGAAGGTCCCATAATACTATACAAGGTCATTATCCAGGACTAGCCTCAGTTCCAGACTTTCTTTTGGCTGACCTTCCTAAAAGGAAACCAAAATATTGCCTTTATTGGAAGAGACGCCAAAAATGTTTAGATAACATGATGAAGAACCAACTCTAATAGTCTCTCATTTGTTAGTCCCAAACAAATGTCCTTTGGTTGTAGTTCGAATAAAACTTGTCCAATATTAACATGAACAATGATAATCACCTCATTACGGTTTTTGTCGAACATCGCACACCTTCATATTTGGAATGGAAAGGTCAGGCATTAGGGGGGAAATGGAAGATCAAGACTCACTTTTTAACACTTTGCCGCTCTGAGACAACCTTTACCTTCATCAATCTGTCGCTTTACTTCAAGTTCGAAGTGCTTCTCCAAAACACAGTTACCCACTCACACCTCTTGGTCTGTCTGTTCCCTCTCACACTCTCATCTCTTGTCAGCTTAAGACCTATGCTCTAATCCCTGTGAAAAATGACATTTTCCCCGACTTGAAACACCTAATTTTACTTACTCAACGTTGCCTGTACACTCTGTACGTAGAACTCAGTGCATACTCGTACAGTCAACAAAGGAGTAGTTCGCCTACTTTGACTTTTTCTGGGATGTGTCAATGACATACATATGATTGTGTTGGCAAAACAAGAGCTGGGGAATGTATCTCTCCCACGAGAGAGCCTTGGAAACGACACGATATCGATGGATGGAGAGGGAAGTAAAAAATCTTGTCAAAACTTCAAGTCACAATTTGTCAAAATATCGACTTATCTCTCTCCCTCGTTCTTTCTTCATACGTGCAGGGCTCGAACCCGGTTAAATTTCGGAATCTCGAGTCTTTGACAAGGTCTCTTCTTCAGCTTATCATAGCTTATCCGTCAGTCCCCGTTCGACATTAACCCATTCCTCGGTATGCGTTATATTGAGTATTGAATGTAACCAACCATGGCTCCTCCAAAAGTTTGGGTATATTGTTGTTCACGGAGATGATCAAAATTGTTAGCCTGTTCAAAGCCAAATCAGTTCGGAAAAGTTGACATCAGTGGAGGGTTCATTAGTCCAAGAATTTCCTCCGTTTCCTCCTGAATGAGCCAATTTCAGCTCACAAACAGAATTGACAAACTGCCACGGGGATCAGTCTAAATCAAGAGCAATTCAATAACTGGATTCCGTGAATAAAAGATGAGTCTCCTGTCATTGGATGTCATTGGCCTCTAGTCGAACTTGTCAAGTGGTTTGTCCACGTTCCCAAGGGCCCTGAGCAATATCTTTACCTCTCGTCTCTGTCTTTCGACCTGCTGGATATGGCCATAACGCCTCCTTGTCATGTCAAGGTCCCTTGGGACGTTTCTCGTAAAAAGAGGAGATCATGAACAAATCCACGATATTTCTGAACTCGACTGATGTATATAAATTTGAGCATGTTAGGAATCCAATGCACTCTAAGTGCAACGTGGATGCACCACATTCCATTTGTTACTGAAAGAGAATGTCGAGAGAGTGTAATTAATGCTCGGTGCCTTGACATGACGTGAAGCCAATATTCATTCAAGTTAGGTACATTGGATGGAACGAATTCCATTGAAATACGTGTGAATATATACGGAACGAAATGGAATCGAAAAGGACGGTGAGGATCAAATTCAAGTATTGGCTTGTCAATTTGGAACAAAAGGAAGATGTGGAGGGTAAACATGCGCCCAAAACACGAATGAAGGGGAGCAACCAAACAACAAGTCTGATGATGATGGCGATGATGAGCCTTTCGACTCCTACCTTCTCGCTCTGGAGGATCTCAATATACTATGTATGTCGTTTTCACCTTCCCTTCAGGCAAAAAAAGGGGAAAACAAGATCAGTTCCTTCTAATGTTTTTTCCAAGGAATCTCAGTTTACAGTTGCTCCCGAAAGTAGAACCATCAGGAATCTACAAATGTAACTATGTACCAATGACGAAACGAATATATATATCTGGAATATGGAGGAAAGAGAGGAGCGCTTGTTTATGATTATATTCTGTAGATAACAAGGCAAGCATGGGCCTTCATCAAACTCAAGACTCGATGTATGGGTCTGGTAAATGACCTAGTTTTCTCCACCCTGATCCAGCAATAGGTAATATTTGTGATAAACAGATTGGTGGGGATCTCAAGGAGAAGAAAAATACCAAGCCAACATGAGAGCAAGTCATTTCAACCAAATACACGAATTATGCTAACTTACAATTCACGTGAATCACCACTAAACCTTAGAAATAATGCTTCTTTCCCCCACGAAATACGTCTTTTTTGAAGAGTGGGACAAAAAAGGAGAAAATGAGATTTGTTTTCTTGAGGGATAAAATTGTCGGTTTGGATCCCTCTGGAAATGAGTGGTTTAATGGCTATTTTCCACGCTCGCACTTTTTACGACATTCCCGGACACTTAAGTTTTATATGTCAAGTGGATCATAAAACGACATTTACTTCTCGTTTAGGACAATTGCTTGAAACAGACACCCTCTTGAAAGTTATGTGGGGGTGAGAGGAAGTTCTAATTTATGGCTCCAATCCAACCCCCGTTCCCGTGATCTCAACATCTTTGTAGGGTATTCTATAGATGATTAAGAGAACTCTTCGAAGATCGTCTTCCTTAACCCATTGGCCTCGTAAATTCCTGGCATATCATCATCACACCCTAAACATGTACTTCACACGGTACATGTACAGGGTGACCTTGAAAAAATGTTTTTTTTCACGTTGTGAATGAAAGCAAAAAAATGCTGAAGCTAATTAGGTTTCAAAATGACAGGAGAAAAAAATGCTAAACTTTGTTTGAGAAGTACTTCAAGCAATAAAGGGCCTCTCAGTATTACATAATAAACAAAGCTAAGAATGTTTTTCAAAGAAGTAAAATTTTTGTAGTGAAGAAAAAGCACCCTTCAATTTTGATCATTTTTGGCCTAAAAACATTAAATTTACATTTCTATTATTGATACTCGTATAAAATAACCGTTCAAAGTATTTATTTATTCACAAAGGGACATTTCTTCAAGGTCACCCTGTACTCATGCATACTATTGCAGAGTCAGAGTGGGAAAAGTAGTGACATATGAACATTTTGACCCCTTGACAGCTAACTCTTGCTCATTAACTGTCTCTACCAGTCCATTCACACAAACACACACAGTTCTCTCTGATCTTGCAGTAACAAATAATGATCCCGATACTAAAGTTGCTAATCTCAAAATAAAACAAGCTTTCCATTGTCACCACATTGCTGACGGGAGCACCTTTACCATGGTGTGTGGTTTATCCATTTGGTCATGGCCTATAAATAAAGAGTGTCCCCCTCTGACTTAAGTTTTGGTTTTGGGTGTCTACCCCCCAACTGCCCTCCAAAGCCCGGAAAAACGCACAATTTTTCATCGAGGGCAGATGGGCATTTCCTTTTGAAATAAGATCAAGAGCCACAATACCATGAATTATGGCTCTCGTCACTCAAGGACTGTTCAATGCACACTAAGTACTCGCTCTAAGCGCTGAACATTTAGCCCAGACGGTTAAGTTCAAGTTATGTTTGTGTATTGTACAGCATAAACTACAGGAATGTATGCATAGTGATGTGGAGTGAATGTATGAATAAATGAACGGACATTGGGCAAGGGAGTCGGTAATTCGAGTTCAAGAAGTTCTACAAGAAAGGAAGCCATATCGAATCGAATACCGTGATCAAACAATATTTCAAAGCTCATTAGGGCAGCACGACAAACATTGACATGGTTTCATCGTGGCCCACCGGCCACTTAATCTTTGACGGATTTTTTTCTTCTTCAACGACGACCGAGATGTTGTTGATGAAGGAGATAATGATGATCCGACACTTTTTCCCGGACAAACGGAACTTGATTAGATTTGACACTAAGAGTCCTACACACTCTCCTTCTCTCTCTTAAGAAAGGTTAGAGTCAAATATTTGAAGGCAAAAAGACATTTTTCCCTGGTGACATCGTCTCCCCAAAGTCTCGATCACAACATAAGGGTACACACACGTGAGTGAACATGCAAATGGTGTTGACATATGCATTGTTCAGGGTTTACCTTTGAAGGGAAAGGAGGGAAGGTAAAAAACGAGAGGGAAATCAATACATCACTTGACATCCTCACCTATTTTTCTCTCTCTCTCCTGAGGCATCGAGTGATCATTTTCATAAACCCGAGAACACCAGGGACCCTGAAAGTGCCAGGAAACGCCTCTTTGGGTCTATTATCTCTTGGGTTTGCAGTTTAGAGGGATGATGTTGGTCTTGATAGTGGTAGAAGTTTGACAATGGTTCGCCTTTGTTCAGGTTCATTTGTAGTCAATGCACTATTTGTAGATTGGAAGGGGAGGGATGGAGTGGACTTGGGGACAATGTTGTACTTTTGCAGTTTCACACCCTGGAAATGCATAAAGAAATCAATTTACATACGTAATAGGGTGAGGCCATGAGGATTGAACAAAGCTAATATCCTTGCATTTGTACGTAGTGTGTACAAAAGAGGGGTATAACTTCAAGTTTCAATTACTTCTTGGGTGTGCTTGAACCTCAATTGAATTGTGGTCCAGAGATGAATCTGCCCACAAGTCTTGATTGACCGAATATATTTGAATAAGAGAGGGTGAATGAACTAATGTCAAACAATCGAGCAGTTGTTCTTCTACCTGTATTGGATTACTTGCTCGGCTCTCCAGTTTCGACATGATTATTCAAAGTTGGGATTGGAAACCACCTGCCGAGATTCAAAAGAAGGACTCAAACTTAATCAACTCAAGCTCAGTGACCCGATTCACAAGTTGCAAGGGCAATTGTGTCGCGAAATGGGAGGAAATCAAGCCGAAATCAGAGGCTCCATCCAATCCATTGGTTGATCGGGATTGTGTGAACTACATGTACTTGTAGGGGAACTTTTCCCATGTCCTACTATACTTTGGGAAAGTGGTTTTTAGTAGCCAGGTCCAGACAAACAAAAGCCGATATTTCACCCTACACGTTGCTGTTTCCATTAGTTGGTGGACACCAAAGTGACCCTTCAATGAGAAACGTCCATTAGCGAAAAAGCCATTTCATTGCTTGTGTTGAGCTTTGTTTCCAAACTTGCCGAGGGGGTTCAAAAGTACTATACGAATTTCTTGAATAGCTGATACGTGGACCTTCATTCTACAATTTTTGAAGGAACTGACCTTTTCATAAATCATACTTGCGGTCAATTCACGAATACAGCACACGCTAGGTTTCAAATGTTACGAGGAAAGCGAAATTAGATGAGTTTATGTGGTCATTAGGAAATATACTCTGAATAAATTGGAAAGTTTTAAGACAAAAGGTCGGTTGTTGAGGTAGTTTTGAAGTATGGTAGAAGCATATCAAGAAGCATGAAAGAAGCATATGAGGTAAAGTGCAAGTAACCATGCTCGATCAAGTTTCGTTACATAAGCTGCGATTGAAAAACGAAGCTTATGTAGCGAAACTTGATCGAGCATGATTATTTCTACTCCATCTCATGTGCTTCTTTTGTGTTTCTAGGTATGCTTCTACTATACTTCAAAACTGCCCCAACATCCGACCTAGTGACGGATAGGCATCATTTTCTAATATGTATTAATAATATAACTAATGCTTTAGATATTTTCATTATACAACTAGTTCATATTACATGATGCTTGTTGATACAGAAGATACTGAAGCTGAATTGAAATGTGTAAAAGTTCGCCTGAGATTTTCTTTGCTCAAATTGTGTTCCCTCAGTAGATTATTTGAGCAAGATATGATGATAAAGTGAGAATGAAGCCAAATGGAACATCGATTACACCCTTCAATTGCTTGGCAGGAAGGAAATGATCATGCCAAGGGTGCAAAAAAAAGATCTTCAGTGATCTCAAAGGAAAGTGGGGGAGTAAAATGAATGACTTGGGTGCCAAGCCAAAGGACATGGAACATCCACACACACCACATTGACTTGAGAATGATCCCTCTAACTAGACGAAGAAGTGGCTTGGCCAAGCTCGGGTTTTGATCTCCTACCCATTCGACTTGAAATGGAACAGGGGGTGAACCTCTAAAAGGGAACAGGACGGCTAATTTATGCGATAGGAACAAGTTGTGTTCCACCTCAATTCGAAAAGATAAGATATGGATCTCAGATAATTGAGTGGTTCCTCTACGTTTCCGACGATTCATTTTACTTGGTTTCTTCCCATAAACGGAGCAATATCTCCCCAGGGAAAAACTCCAGGCCTTATTTTCGAATACTAGAGCTAGTTAGAAATAAAAAGATGAAGCTACTTGGATAGTAGACCACTCTGAGTGAAAAATGGTTTCCTACAAACAGTTTTACCGTGCCTTATCTGCGAGGAAGCTATTTCAAATTTGAAAATATTGGTCATTTGTTGTTAGAAGCTTTGTATGATGATTTACATCAGGGGTCGGCAACCAGCTTTAGGTCAAGGGCTACAAATTTGTTTGCATGTTTTCAGACGTTGGTAGGTTTAGGGGCCCATGAATTAACGATCAAAGAGCTTTGGGCCCACGAGCACAGTACTATGAATGGCTCACGGGCCCACTATTTTGGACTTTCCCAATGGCTCCTGGGTCCACCCTTGAGCCCGTATATGGGCCGCAGCCAACCCCTGATTTACATTTATCAGACCCCAAATTAGCAGGAAGGAGATCCTGCAAACAATTTGGCAAAGTCTCTTCGCCTTTTACATGTTTCTAATGAATATAATTGCCACAAAAGAAATCCCAAATGATCATCTAATGATTGTCCTAGTTTCCTTCTTGAGATCTTCGTCTTGCCACTTCAAAAATAAGGTCATTCTCCGTTTGGTCCAAGGACGTTGTCCACTTGTCCAACATCCAAAGGGAGCATCTCGTTCTTGTTGAGTAAATAGAGTGGAGATACGGTCTCGCAATTTCTCACTGAACCAAGTACAGCCATAGAGGCTCCTTGGGATACCCATGCATGCAATCATAAACAGGAAATGGTAAATGACCCACGGAAATTGCCAAGATACATCCTGCCATGATCAACCACTCCCCTCTATCGAAACATGGTCAAGGCCTGCTACATACAAAGGGAACAATGGCCGTTATTCAGATATATATCATTGTAGATTTTCGGATAGAATCCATCTCCAATCTATTACAAAGTTCATGGTGGAACCAACGTTACAAACCTGAAGATTCAGTGGAACAAATATTTTTTGTGAAGGATTTTTCTGCAGATATTTTTGCTCATCCTTATGCTACCTAACGAAATGGTTCTGCGACGATGATATTGAAGAAATGTTAACTTTTTTCCATTTCACATGGATAAAACACTCAGTGTGCGACTAATTATGTTATGTTTGACAAGAAATGAATAAATAAATAATGAGTGTGCTGAAGCGTTCATGCGAGTTGGCATGAAACCAATGTAAGCCCTTGTTTAAGTAATCAATTTTAACGACTATTCTTTCCACGGTCGAGTGTTAGTTTTTCAAAAACAGTGAAATCTCGATTTGACGATATTTTTGGGGGTTACCGACGTTTTACGAGGACTTACGACAACGACTCGATTACCGATAAAACTCGATTTAACGATATATTTTGGGGTGACGGATAATATCGTTAAATCGAGATTTCACTGTACATAGGGATTGCAGAGTTCGCAAACGATCTAAAGAGGAAGATTACGTCAAATTTTAACGATTGCAAAGGTGACTCGACAAATAATGTTAGATTTGCAATGTTGAATATCGTGTCCTTGCTTCCTCAATGGTCTCTTCAGCTAGACCTCCCTCCCTTAATTCAGATTCTTAAAAACGTCAACATTTTTCAAAATCTTAAAATCTCCATTGAATTGACCAAAATGTGCTTAATGTTCAAAATGGAATTCGGAACACGTCCAAATGGTGAATTCCTTTCCTCCCATTGGGAATGATTACTGTAACATTTTACGGACCTGCCGCCATTTTTAACTGCCCTTAGCAGAGTAGGCTTGCCAAAAAAATCTTAGTTTTCAAGGGTCAGATTTTCGAAAAATGTTGCATTTATGGACAATGGCATGGTTAATGTATGTTGAGAAGTATTGCAAAGTAATTTATAAACAAATGGAGAAATTGGAAGCCTTCAGTTTAACAAATTATTTGTTTTTAGGTTTAGTTGCCCCAGGAACCGATCTCCTCTGGCCATCTTGTTATTCAAAGTCGGGCATTCCTAATTTCAAAGTTTGGAAGAACCCTCTCAACTTATCTAACGAAATTTTAGTAAAAGCAACAAAACATACTTTTTTGCAAATACAATGTCAAGAAATGCTATTTCAACTTCAATTTGTGCAGATAAGAAAGGCATTGTTGCAATCACCAGGCCTAAACCTTCGTTTTAGTTACCTTGCACGCTCATCAGAAACACAGGTCTTCCGAACTTTTTTCCCGCCAAAAATGATGACGTCACTAGTAATTGTTGCAAAGAATGTGCCAAAGATTTGGACACTTTGTTAACAGGTTAAAGATTACATTCGTCTCTTTTCAAGGTTGCGAAATTAAGAAAAAACACAATGTCAAATACAATTTGGAAGACCAAACTCTTAGATAAACATGTGCCATATTAAGCAGATTTTCTTAAACTTTATTGGCCCCAATACCTTCTTTGCGTTATTTTCAAAAGCACCTTCCCCCTGGAAAAAATACAAAACCTCGCTTGCCGATTTTTTTTCAGAGGCTTTAAGTCGCTCTGTTGAAACAATATGCCCCGGAAAAAATATCCTAATGCAAAACATCGCTAAAGGAACCTACCTGCCCCTGAGCCAAGAGCATGTCAGACAAAATCACGAATGATGATGAGATGAACAAAGAACTCTTACAGAATTAAACCATAAAGAATGAGGCACCTGACTCATCCAGGGAAAGTGAAGAAGCACGACAGTGATCTCTTCCGGATTTCTTTCTCGGAAGTTCCGAGTGAGAAATCACAAGAGCGATCATATTGTGTCCAGCCGGAAACCTTATCCTTCTCTGTACTGACAAAAACATTTGCTGTCGAAATTTTAATGAAATAATTATGTGAAAATGGCTTTTAGAACTTCATTCAGATACGTAATCTAGCAACAACTTGCTCGAGGTCACGTAGCACGCCGAAAATGGCAACCCTGATCTCCCAGAATCGTTTGTTTGAACCGGTAAAGAATAACAGTCCATCTCCCTCGCTTATAACTCCCAAGAGATCCATGGCTACCTCGTATCCTTACGAATCCTCTTGGACCGTGGATCAACTCCGGTCTGCTCAGCGGGATTGCTTAAGCGGCCAATTCTCCCCTGGGCCTCCCTTGGGCGATTCCAATGGCCCAAAGCCTGTATCCGCTCTTTTAAAGGAAGAAGAAACGGCCGAATTGCTAAGGAAATATCGGATGCGAATTGAAGTCCTCACGGGCATGGTCAAGGCGAAAAAAAGAGACGTCAAAGACATCTTGGCGTCCAATTCCGAATTCAAAATCAGGATCCGGGAATTGGAAAAGGCTTTGGAGAACACCAAACATGATTTGGAACAGGAGAAAGAGAATGCCAGGAAATTGGGGGAGCAAGAGAAGCTGGTCCATTTGGAACTGGAAGAGAAGTTAAAAGAAGAGAGAAAGCGAGAACGAGAGCGATGGGATAGAGAGAAAGCGGAATGGATTGACAAACTTCAAATGAGTGATCAACACCAGAAATGCCAACAAGATTTGACTTGTCTTAAGTTGACCAATCAAAGCTTGGAAAGGAAGCTCAAGAACATGGATCAAATGTTTGAACTACTTCAGGAAAGCCTGATTGATAAGGGCATTTTGGATCCGCAGGACATTAACGAGGAAACGTTCGAAAATTTGATGAGGTTGTTGTTGGCACATGTTCCACACGTGGATGAGATGAAATCTCTTCGGGATAAGAGCCGAACTGTGGAATCTCGGCACAATGAAACCCAGACTTCTGAATATGAAGGTCAAATTAAGCCAATGACGCCAACTCAAGCACTAAAAGAGCTATCGGAATCATTTGGTTTAAGTGAAACCTTTTTGGTGAACTTCCTCACTGTTCTACTCAGTCTGAAAAATGAATCTTTACCCAAGGCTAATGCGAAAGAGATGGTTGATAGTGAAGCCCAAACAATCCCCGGCTTAACTTATGAACAAGTCGTTCAACTGAAAGCTGTTTCAATTCCGGCTCCCTCATCAAAGACTACATAATCCATCAGAATTTTTAATGTTATCTTCTTCGAGCTTCGTTGTGAAAGAAATATAATTTGATGCAAAATAACGAGCGAGTCTTGTTGAAAATTCATTGCCTCTCTCTATATTTTTTTCTCTCATTTTGAACACCAATCAATCATACTTATCCTTTGTGCTCTTCATTCTTTTCAGTGGAGGATCTTCGAAAATTGATAGAGAAGTCGGGTGGAAAATTCGAATCGAAAATCTATAGTCAATCCGTGACCTTTGTGGCATCCATGGCTCAGGTAAGACGATCCTTCTCTCGTTTGCCTTGTAATAACCATCATCGCTCACGAGGATCCGATAATTCCATTTCAGGATGCCCTTGGATCTCCGACGGAGACGCCGGCAACCTTTCCCTCAACATCCGATTCCAATGCTTTCACAGCCTCACCCATCCTAACCGAGACGATTGGTGGAGGCGTCAGAAACAATGACTCTGTCTTTCCCAGCTCCACACCTGATCCACCCCTTACACTCAGTTTAGGGGCGTGGCAAATTGCCGAAGAGGACCTGCCCATTTATGTTGGCAGTGCCGCGGGCGTTCTTATCCTCGTGATTCTGCTTTTGGCCGTGACCACTTGGCGATGTTGCATTGCACCCGTGGCCATATCACGCCGACGGAATGAGAGCTACGACAAACAAAACGGTATATCATTAAATAGTGATAGGTAAACCTTTGAAAATGTCAATCTGTCAATCAGAAACCGTGCTAGTGGATCCTATCAAAAGTTATGTGTACCAAATATGATGATGGTGGTGGTCTGCCATTGTAAATCAGGAGTTAAGTTGGAGAGAGAAAGATAGGGGCTTTAAAATATCTCTCCATCTCAAATCCGCCATCTCTCATATTGTGAAGCACTTGTCATACAGACATGGATCACGCAATCTACTTCCTAGTAGTTCCCCCCTCTTTCATTGTGTTCTTGAATGCCAGCTTTCACCCTAATTACCGCCATTAACATGCGAAAACTTGCGTTTTCTATTAGGTAAAAATACACATACACCTTATGCACAAAATGAACACCAAGTTGGCAATTAACCCGTGTTGCGATAATCTACGACACTCAAAGTTAAAGACGAACATGCAGGTGTTTTACATTCGAGTTTATGTTTGCCATTTCACTAAGGAGACCAAACCAGCTCGAGCTAACTCTTTCTGGGTGGTTCTTTTGTGCCAGCAATTTCCCTTTTGCCAGGTGTTGATGGGTTCACAGCTGGTTTTGGCGCCAATTTTCCCCCCAATAATATTAAGCCTTGAAAGGCTCCTTTGTTGTCTTGCCAAGAACTCTAACCTTAGGAGGAAGGAAGGCCTGAATGGAACACCTTTTCATTCAGATTCTCTTTTGGAAGGTTTGTCTGCTTACAAACTCGTTGACTCGGATCGAGAACCTTTGAATTCGTTCAAGACGAAGAAGAATGATGGGTGCAGATTTACAGGACAACAACGATGAACGATTACAATAATCCAGAGGGGGTCCTAGTCGGTGGGAACCTAAGCTCATTTAGTGTTATTCAATTCTTTAAGGTCCAATGTTCTCTTGTAAAAGCCTCCGGGAGGTCTTCTCTACAAATGAACGGCTATATTATTATTTCACGCTAAAATTGGAGCCCCGTTCTAGTCTGATCCAGGTTAGGAAAAGAAAGTTTTCTCTTGAAAACCATATGGTTAGATGAGTTTTTAGGTCGAGGAAGGAAGGCAATATCGCTTCATCTTTGGAGTTTTAGAGGAGCCCAGTTGGGACCCAATTGTGGAAGGAGAGTGGTAGGAGAAATTAATGCTGAAAGGTAGTCAAGTCTACCACCAGTTTCTAAAGTGACTTCAGCACACTTGAAAAAGGTTGGAAGAAAAAGTTTTGCCTCCCCTTTTGCTATCCTTACCACAATCAGTTTTCCTTGCAAATTTGATCGTGAGCATGTGCATTTTCTATCGCTTAAGGATCACTTTCTTGGTGGCCTAAAATCTGGTCTTTGACTTGCTTATTTTGACTAAGATGACATCAAGTGCACCTTTTGGCAATTACCACAATACGAAGGTGCCGTAAGGAAAAGAGTAACGAAATTAAGCCCCAGGAAATAAGGCCAAAGGAAGCCGCGGTTGTTTGCTCTCTAAATATGGCTTGGGTCCTGTTTCAACATAAGAATATCCTTGAGAGAGGAGGGTACCAATATGAAGATGACCCGTTTGCAACGAGTCTTGTCGACAGACAGAGTGCAATTTTCTCCAAGTACTTATGGGATGTCAGAAAATTGGCCCGAGGAGAACTAGAATGTTTTTGAAGTCCTTTCTCTGATGGATGCATCTGTCCTTCTAACTCTCTGACAACTACAAACTTGAATGAAGCTTTTCTCCGCAAAGTGTTCAAAACTTGAGCCGAGAAACACAAGTTTCCGTTGAGTAAAGATTTTGGAATCCCTCTAACAGAAAGACAGCTAGAACTGAATGTTGCTCTTACAGATTAGCAGATTTCATACTTATTTTAAAGCCAAGTGATGGAATGAAGCATCAGGAGCACTCTTTTATGACCGTAAAAGAGACACTCGGAAACGTTTGGACTGTAATTCAGAAGGAAAATCTTTGTTGAGAGTTTTTTTTGAAAAAATAGAGAGCACAAAATTCTGAAAATGAATGAGTTTACGGTCCTCTCCGTAACTTAATTATACTATATTTTGTTCACATTCTATGCCATGGCAAGTTTTCTTAGCGAAATATTGAAGGGAAATGCATATGAACCTGGATATCTCTCCCACTTCATTTTTTTGGATATCTCCTCAAAACACATTGGGGAAGAAGTAACAATACTTGCACAATAGTGTGAAGTTTCGTCAGATTTTAGTGCTTGATCATTATTTGCTTTGCTTTTACAGGCTCGCCGCGAAACAATAACACACGTGATCCTCGCCAAAGGTAAGTCTTAATGCTACGAATCTTTAATAAAACGAAGTCCCAACACATCTACCTAGAATGGGCATGAAGCCTAACCTAGAGTGCTTGGTCAAGAGCCTTTTTTGAATGAGGAGCCTGCAGCAAGATCAAAAGAAAAGGATGAAATTACAGAGAGAAAGCCCGCGTTTTCGCAGTATTATCATCCCGTTTCATCTTTATGGCCTCCATTGCCGAGACCTCCAAGCGAGAAACGAAGGAAAATCTTATTACTGAAGCCAGGGATGTAGCAAATTATTGCCCATGATACGAAATTTGAGTCAAAAGCTACGTTCTCAGCAACAATATGTTCGTCTCCGATGGGTGGTTGAAAATTGAACCTTTTCGTACAAAAATTGGTGTCCAATTCGCTTGAAAAAAATATCCTTGATCCGATCTTGAGAAGAGTGCATTTCCGATTGAAAGAGTGCAATAAAGACCATTTCTTTAGAAGATTCGCAAAGACCACATCTTGTTACCAAACCTGAATTGAAGGCTTGTCCAACAACTGCAACAATAACAAGCAAGGCTTCTCTTGTTTATAAAACTTTGTCCCTGTCCATTGTGTTGTTTGTGTATTGGATCATGCCCAAAAAGGCCGCTGTTTCTGGTCTCTAGATGGAAACTATTTCATATTGTGGAACAAGCTGAAAAAGACCAAATAATCCCAACACAATAGAGAAGTGCACGATACAAAGAAAATGAGGAGTCAGACCTAGACGATTACGTTTTGTTGGCCACAATTTGGTCATTATGAAGAAAGAGGTCTCTTTTTCCCTTGAACGAAGGCGATCATTTCATCCTCGATGGCTCAACCGAATCAAATTTGAGGAGTCGCTGAGCCAGAAAATGGAAACCATGTCCTATTCCTCCTCGAATCAATCATGGACTAAAGACAATGCCACCTTCAAATCGTTACCTTATTTTCCAGCCATGAATCCTTGGTGTGCTTGAACGGGACTCGAATCGAGAGTCGAATCGTGATTGCCACTGAGTGCACACCCAGACATCCTGCACCTCCTTCGAAAAAGGCTGCTTTGATCAAGGCTGCCAAGAAGGATCAACAGAATCAATGCGATGGTGGCTCAGTGGGGTTCCAGACCGATCCCTTGTCTTCTCCGGGCAAAACTGACCCTCGATTCACCCAATCAGTTCGTGACAACCTTCAACAGGTAAGCTTTTCTCGCGGTTAATTTTCATTTCCAGGCAAGCCCATGGTTTAACAGCCTTACATCTTAACCGGTTGATGAAATTGGATTTTTATGAAAGTAAAGAAAAGTTAAATTATGAAAAAAAGATGCTTTTTCCGACAAAAAGCGGCCAAGGTCGCAAAGGACAATCAAGGTCCTATTGAGTCTGTCTCTGCAATGTGCCAAGAGATTGGAACCGGCTTTTAGGATGCAATTGCATTAGCATATCAATGCTTGCCAGATCGTATATATACTCTTGGGAGGTCCATTCTAATGATTGCCATGCTCCGGTTACTGAAGGCATTACCCTAATTCAATAGATAAACCCAAAGAGGCTCTGGTTTTGTCTGTTTGTTAACACACTCTGTTACATGTTAGACGTCAATCTACTTGCGGATTTGTCGTTGCAACGAGGTTTAAAAGTGCGACTGTTTTCAAAGGACTATTTTGCATCACAATCTTCTTTTTGTTCCAATCAATAATTCCAGAACCATCTGCGATGTTCCAAATTGCAAGTCCTACAGAAATGAGCGTGTCGAACGCCCTCCCTGTCTCTCATATTTCAAACTTTTTCCCTCAGAAAAAAGCTCGGTCCGTTTCAGGAAACCGGGGTTTTTCCTCTAGATTCGTGGGACAAAACGAGTTTTTTAATGATGATCTATGCCTCAGCACTCACGTTCAAAACATTACTGTGAATCACATTGACCAAATGAACCGCTTTTATAACCAAACAGTGGCAGATGTGCACGTGTTTTTCGAGCGAGGCAGTTTTTTGACACATCTTTTCCAATATATGGAGTTGAGCTGAAGTGTGTTAGAGCTCGGATTTCATAGAATAATGAAGACAGAATTCAAGGCTCAGATTTCAATGGTCATTAATAGGCCTCGGAAAAAAAAGTTTTTTAAGTGAAATTAAGTTTTCACTTTTTTTGGCGTTTTTTTGAGAAAAAAATTTTTTTTGGTCATTTTTCGGATTTTCACTTTTTTTGGCCATTTTTAGGCCAAGAATGGATATTAAAATCAAATTTCATTACTATTTTTTTACTTTCGGGCAATTATGAAGGCCTGATATGAGGATTTTCTCATTCAATTGACAACTCAGTCAATTGTTAAGGGTGTTTTACACGTCACTTTTTTTACTTTTTTTTCACTTTTTTTGACGTTTTCAAACTTTTTTTAGGGAAAAATGGACAACTTAAGATTAATTATTTTGGCACTTTTCATCACTTTTTTTTCCGAGGCCTAGTCATTAAAAATAGCTCAAAAGTGGGGTCTTGCACAAATGCGACTATTTTGGCACGTCTCATGTGCAGTCCAAAACATGGAAATTACTCAATCGTGAAGTAGTACCCTCGTTTGAGAATTAGTTATTCGCTAATCCGATGATTGAGGCCGGAGTTGCGATGGATTTTGTCCGATACGACTCCGACATCTGAGGATTAATGTCAAACACTCTTGCCACAATCGCCTACTTGTACAATGTGTACGTACACTCCCTAAGCACAATAGTGTTGGAAAAAACACCATTTGGTCTCATTTTCTGTCCAACCAAGAGCCTCTCTTATCCATTTGCCATCAAAGAGAAATCCAAGAGGGTCAGTCACGACATATTCGGGTCTCTCGGGTGCTTGGTCATCAAATTATTGAAAACTATTGTATTTCCGAAGAACTCCAAACGACCCTCGAGTTGTTATTGACTAGAACCAGAAATAGAAGCAAATGATTAGCTTACAATTAGACTTTCTGTGGCTTCATCCCCTCTCACACGATCCTGCATTGCTAAGTTCTCATTCGTACTGACCAAGTTTTCTCAGCCCTGGCTTTGAACCGATATCCTGGTTGCCCCCAGAATACAGGGTTGTCATCAAAAACTCTAGAAGTTTGACAACCGAGCACGAAAATCAATGTCTTTTGTCGATTGTCGATGCCCAGAAAGTTGAACCAAATGGTCTTGATATTTCCACGCGAATCCAAGTCAATCCCGTCCTTGAGTTAGTGTGAGGAGGACAAATAGGGGCATTTGCATAATGGAAATCTATTCGATCGTGTTAATCGCTTCTCCGATTGAATGATGGCTTTGCTAGTGTGGTTTGTGGTTTCACGGTTGTCCGCAAATGGTTGACTTTTTGAGCCTCGGCACGAAACATTGACCCACTTTTGCCTTCTTCATTATCCCTCCTCCACCCTCAAAAAATCGGAAGTGATCACGTTTTGCATCAGTGGAACAGAGCCTTATGTGCGAATCGTCAGCTCCATGATCGTGTTCTCCCGCCATTTTACATACAATCAATCCAATCAAGCGGGAAACGAGCTCTCAAACGTGAAGACGATGTTCCTTTAAACTAACAAAATAACACCAATTGCCTGAAGATTGTTGCAGTTGACGTTTCCATCCCCGCTTCACCCTCACTCACGTCAAGCGTAGACCTAAACAAGAATCTGTCTTGAAGCAGATAAGTTGATCCCTCGGAAGTGGCTCTATATTCCCTCTCTCTCTCTCTCTCGTTGGCTTCCTGGTTCCTTCCCTCTTGTGTGGGTCAACCTTGGATTTGATCCACTGACCTGCATTTCCCTGGACACATTTCTCCCCTCAATGACCATCACCCGCCACTTGAATTGAGTAGTCGGATATAGCCAACTAGGGGTATGCATTCATGCAAGAAGTGGAGATGGTGGAAAGGTGCCAGTATTTGCTCATATTTTCCCCCCTGTAATTGATGCTACGTACTTCAGTGCACAAGTCCATCCTCGGGATAATTGGACAACAAACGAGGTCGTCAACAAGGGACGCTTGTTTTGGTCAAGATATTTTGGCATTTCGTGGAATGAAAGTTTGGCGACACAGAATTGGAGAAATGAAAGAGCGTGGTGACCATTTTGGAAATATCTGTGGAATATTGGAAACGAAGTACGGCCGTCGTGGACCCATGCCATATCTATCAGACATTCTCTGCATTGGTTGGCCTGGATTTGATGGCAAATGAGCCCTCCCAACTTGCCTTTGGCCTGGTTGGTAAGAGTTAGAAAGGCCATTTCCAATGATTTATTGTTGGAATTGTGTTGGATTTTGAAGCCCAAATGGAGCTAGAACGCAACTGCTCCCTTGTTTTGGGAACGTCAACTTATTTTTGGGAAAGAAGAGCTCGTAGAGAATAAAACGGGAAAATTGCTAAACTTTTGGACCACAATTTATGACCAATTTAGTCACCCTCTATACAAGGCTGCACCGTAGATCCAGTTGGAAAGTAGTTGAGGAAGATTGTTTGCATGTCTTCTATCTCGTTTTTCAGCCTGTTTCAGATGAGATATGTGCGGAAGCCATTAATTGCAATTCTTATTTTGCATCTTGTTTTCCATTCCCACGCTTAGAACTGCTTTCGACCTTAATATATGTTGTGCGCTTGGTTCTGGTTGATAAATACTTTTGTGTTTCATATGGATCAATTACCTTGCCTTGTTTCCCCGCCAATATTTACCAAAGCGATGTTCACGGCTCTTTTGATGTGTTCCAACCAAAGCACGTTCTTTCAGTTCCACCAAGGGAATTCATTCCTGTTGGGTGATGCATTTCCTGGTTGCTTCAATGACAAAGACCTTCTTCTCTTGGTTGGGACGGGTTAAAGTGGAACAAGCAAATATGGCGGTGGGAAAAAGGGATGACAAGGAATCTGTGCCATTCAGGCCTTGTATTATTCATGCACCAACCAACCTCTTTATGAATTCCTTGGTTGTGGAGGTTGTACCAGTTAGTATGTTGGTAGTTATCTTGGATGATGTAAATGGGGAAATGGAACACATTTGAGTGATCATGTGGGTTCCGTGGATGGACCCAATAAGGCTAAAAGCCCAAACTCATTCAAGTGTCGAGCGAGAAGAAATGGCGTTGTTCCACTTTCCTGGGACCAACTGAGGAGATAATAGCGTGTTGTTACCAAGTCAAACTCTCGGTAGAACGGGGAAATCTGTGCCAATTGGTCCGCTTCATTATTCATGGTACCACTATTTTGCATGCCACATTTCTCATGGAGCATGTTATGGAGGCTCTTGGGAAGGGATACAAGTAGGTGGTTGTTTGCTAGGAATATAAGTATTAAGGCCTTAAGCATACCAATGGTCCCGGGAATTGTGCCCTCCAACTTGTTGCGTGTTTCAAATTTGTCATGTTCATTCTTGTCATGATGGATGGAAAGTTAGAAATCATGAATTGTGCCATGGAATAATAACTTCCAAGGTTGGACCCCACTTACCAAAGACTACTTGAAGTTATTTAGAGCAGAGAACTCATGTGCTACGTCTTTTTCGGAGTATTTTGGCTCATTGGTGGGAGTCACGTCTTTGGTAGTTGTTTAATTAGATTAACAAGAGCTAGGTTTACAACGATCCTTGAGTAGTTTTGCAGTCTCTGCCGAGGCAGAGAATCGCGGGGAAAACCGAGTAATTGATGAATGGAGGCCAAAGAAGTGCCTTGGCCTTGGTCTAATCTTTCTGCTTTCTCATCGTTCTGATTGAATTTGGTTTCAAACGATCTTCTTTTCGAAGGATTTTGTAACCAGTTTTTTCAAATAGAGATAATCTCAAGTTTTCTCAACAGGTTTTTGCTTCAATTATCAACGAATGGATTTAATTTTTCCTTGACAAATAGCGGCTTTTTTTTAGATTCCAGTTATAAAAAATTCCAAGGGTTACCAAGACAACTAGAGATTTTTTTGACAATAATGCAAAGGGTGACAAAGCAAATGTATTTTTTTTTCATTTCCCTGTAAAGGCAATACAAGACCTACAATTTTGGTTGAAACTGAATGGTGATTTCGAAATGGTTCAAAAAATCCATTGCCTACGTTTATTTCCATTATATCAGGCTCACGTCGTAAAACTCGATTGAAAAACACTTCAATATGGCTCTCGTTTCCTCAACTAGTTCACGAGAATCCGCTCTAGAAAAACAATATCATTATTTTGTTCGTGTTTCCCTGAGAGCCTTGGACGTTCCATAATAATCTCTGTGGACAGCAGAGAACGAAAAGGTTGTGGTCGGAGAGACGAGGCGAGATAACCTTCAAAATTGAAAGGTTCATACCCTTCTTTTTCTTCACTTCTTCCGTCGCTTCTTTCGATCCATCAGAGGGAATCAATGCCACTGTCAGAGCGAGTTTCCGCTTCAATGCAACCAAAATGCCTTAATCAGATTGAGAATGGAACAATCAGGGAGGAGGAACCCGATGAAAGGAATTAATGATCCAACTTCGTTCTGGTCGAAAAAGAGAAAAAAGATGTTCCCGAGGGCCAGCTCTTGTTCTGTCTGTTCCTTCCTTCTCTCAAAACCCTTTTTCCAACGATGGATTACTTTTGAAAGCAAACTTGATTCCCCTGGATCTATGGCATCGTGGTCTAGGACCGCAAATGTACGACTGGTCTTCAGATTAGATCTGATAAGAAATGCATCATGGGTGTTTGATGATCTGTCAGAAATAAAGCCCAGATCACGAATGAACTCTAACCAGGACCTCAACCAACTAACCCGTCAAGGATCTTATGGAACAACTCTGTGAATGTACGTACAGGATGCGGTAAGAGGTAGACGAATAGATGGATCCCTTAGTTTGTGGTCTCTAAGTTATTGATGGGCCTGTTGTTCCCATGGCTCCAAGGTCTTTAGGGTATAGGCACAAATATAAGTAATCATTCTAGTTGATCTAACGAGGATGAAGGATACACTTACATGATGAATCTTATTGGCTCGTTTCATCTCTTCTAAAGAACGTTTCTATTCATTGATGACCGTTCTCTCAATGTCCTCTTGAACAATATTACGAGCTGTCTTCATATAAAAAGCCTGTCTTAGCATGTTCCTCGCTTGATGTGTCTGTTTTCGTGTAGTATTTGTGAAGGACATGTGCTATAATTATGTACAACGTAGTCCCAATGCAGTTTTGCATCGTGTGATAAAGACACAAGGTCGACCTTCGGCATGAAAACAAAACAAGAGATCACGACATCTCACCAGAAAATGTTGGCTGCCTTGCCTTGGTTCCTTTACCCGCTAACGACGTAGAAGGACAAAAGGCGACGTTTTCGCGAAATCGGACTTATCTGGATTATCCGGGGCCAACGAGTTATCGATCTCCTCGAGTGGCTTGACGGACGCACGTGAGCCCTTCTCCGATTCAATGAAGACCTTGCGCCTTTCTCGTTTATGAAGAAGGCCTGGTTCCAAGAGACAGTGAAAAGTAGTTTCTCATCAACTAAGTGACATGCAGAGACGTGGATGAAAGACGAAGCCTTTTCCACGATCAAGTTTGGGTGTCAAGGTTTCTTAATACAGTATTTTGATCCAGGGACTGGCTTCCTTCCTTCCTTCTCATACTAAAGCGTAGTACGTACTCCAACTCGATCGTTCTATTCTAAAGCAAAGCGGCCCATAACAAGAAGGAGGCATGCTTGAATTGATGGAAAAAAGGGGATGGGCCTCAGACAAGTAGGCCTAACGCTGAAATTCCCTCGTGTGAGTGTCAATTATGTCTTCAGGGACCACTGAAGCACACACTCCAGGCCTTCAGCGCAGACAAGTTCCATCCATGCTTCACGAAACATGTCGAGGACCCAAAGGATGAGATTGGAAAGCAAATGATTGCGACTCGAGACAATGAAGGGAGTGAATGCATGCAGTGGTAAAACACAATGACATTCTTCTCGGAGTCAGTCGCAATTATTTCCATGCACAAACATAGTGGAACACATCCTCAAAGATCACACTGGCTTTGCCCTTGGCGATGCCTTGTTCCAATTCTTGGATCCCAGCCTCGATCTCCTCGTCGGAATGAGCGCTCAAATTGGAGAAGAAACGTCCTCGAATGGCATTGTACCAAACGCTCTTGGGTAAATCGTGACTCATGGCTCGATCCACAGTCTATAGATAAGAAGTGACAGACTTAAAAGTAATAATGTATCTACTCATGTAGAAGGGCATTCAGTACTGACTTGAACTTTTCGAAATCCAGCCTTCAAAAGCGTGTCCTCAATCAAATGAAGTGGGAGACTGTCCTTGGCGAAGGTTTCATGGGCAGCTTGGAACAAAGGCAAATTGCTCGAGTCTAGTGGACGAATGGCCACACAAATTCGTCCCCCTTCTCGTAATTGCGTCTTGAATTTGCTGAACAGCTCCTGCAGATTTGGACAAGCAGCTGCAATATTGTTGATGGATTGCACGAGGATCATGGCATCATATTGAACGTCTGTTCGGTTGGCAAACTCGGAGCTGTCGGCATGTATTGGAACAATGAGAGGGTCGTTCATTGGAAGCATTGGCGAGGGATCCACGCACAAAAACCGCCTAGAACAATGCATTTTTCATCATGCTTTTTTGTATTTGAAGATAGTATGAACTCACTGAGCTTGGGGGTATTTTTTCTTCCATTGTTTGGCCATTTCCGAGGTTCCCGCTCCTAAATCCACGACTAAGTCGGTATTTGGGTCCAGCTGGAGGAGCTCTTCGATGGTTTCAAGTCGGTTGAGATGAGATTTGATCCCCGAAACCAAAGGAAATGTGTCATATTGCTCACTGATCTTTTTGTAATGGTCGTTCACAGTTTGCGAGGAAAGCATTATCAACAAACTGAATGATCAGTCATCAGTTGTAAGTTCCTCGACAACGGCACTTGAACTAGTTTTTGCTTAAATAACACAAAATACACGCCGTTTATGCTCAGGCCTTGATGCAATGGACAGTGAGGGCGAAATTTATGAAGTTTTTGCTCGTTTATGTTCCCTTTATGCCAAAGCTTCGCTCTTGATCGCCCATGAAAGCAGGTAGTAGTTTTCGGCATTGCAGTGAAAATGGGAGCGAAAAATGTGCATTGATATGCGCAAGAAAGGAAAACAAAAATCCTCAATCATCAAATTTGAGAGTGAAATGGAGCTTCAAGAAAGTTTTTGGAAGGAACTATCCCAATAGTATAATATTCAATGAATTGAGGAAGTCATCATCAGTTGAACACACGTTTATTCTGCCCCGATTTGACTCGGGTTGCTCGTATTTAAAGGGATGGTGGTAAGTACAAATAACAGGAATGAGCACATGATCAATGAGTCGAGAGCTCAAGATTCTAATCATACCAGTTTTACTTCCGACTCTTTACCCAAGGATTTTCGACGCCGAAAACTGGCCGAAAAGAGAATTGCAAATAGAGGGGGGGGGGGCTAATTTACACAATTACACCAAGTCGATTTTTCCAAGAGAACTGAGGTAATTCTATGAATAAGGGTAGCGCGTTGCGATTTGATCTTACTAGCTATTTCTTTGTTCCAAAAATGTAGTCCATGAAAACTCGTCAACTTTTGAGGATGTCCCTTTTTCTCGCTTATCTTGGAAAACAAAAAAAAATATTTTATAAAGAAAACATTTCTGAGAAATTTATTTCGACATCGTCAATAATGCAACCATGTTCAGCACAAACCGATTCTTGACTTAAAAATTTGCATAATTTTTTTCACCACCGGCGTACTTGAAGAGTTCGTCCTACTCAATATTCTTTGAACTCAAAACTTGTAGTGTACGATCCTTGATGTTAGGGCAAGATCTGGCAACTTGTTATCTTGCTTGTATCTGTATGTTTTCCAATGCCCATTTGTCAGTGAAATTTCAAGAAACGCAAAAGCACACTAGAGGTGATTATGATTCCAGTAAATTCTTCAAAAACTTTGAGGAATCCTTCCGGTAACTACTGGAATGATTTTTTATATGTACCATTTCATATCACAAATTGATCATAATCCTGTATAGTAAAAAAGTGAATAATGAGATTAAAGTAATAGGGCTTGTCAGTCGGCTGTGCTCTCTTTTTCCATATGAGTTCAAGTATTGCCATAAAGCTTGAACCGATCATTTGCTCTGATATCGAAAAATTTGTGCTCCATCCACTTTTGTCAAAGTGGGGATACGAGTGAATTGACGAAGAAACGTCTTATCAAGGGTTAAAGCTGGACAACGAATTTGACTCAAAATTTATTTGACTTAATTTGTGGAAGTGGCTTTGGAGTTGCATAATTCAGGGACAACAATTGACAGTTTGCCAACAATCTTTACCGTCTGTTAACTAATGAATTACATAGCACCATTGGTGGCCAAACGTAAGAAGGAGTGGGAATATTACTTCATGTAACACCCATTATTAGTGATGTACCGACTCCTTTGTAAACAAATCCAGCAAAGGTATTTTTATGTTGTTTAACAATGAAATTTTGTCAACAAGTTTTATTTGATAGTTTCAGTTTCTCCCCGCTAGCGGTTTTTTAGTGAATTTAGTAGAGTTCATCGTTAGCAACCCCTTCGTAAAGTTTTGGCTTTCCTATGCTGTCAAAATTGGATAAAAAGATTTGATGTAAGAATGAATATATCTTGATTTAAGGATACTTAAGTGCTACTAAATGTACCCTTGTGATATAACGTCTTTTACAATAATGTTACTGCTGACCGAAATTATTCCTATATCAGCTTTGACTGTAATTACTGTAATTAGTAAGTTTGTACTTGCTATTGTATTATTCAACAATATCCAAAGTCATATCAATAGATCTGTTTAGTGGAGTCTCAAAAGTTTTACCATATCAACAAACAGCTTTCAGTAACATCATGTTGGGTAATCTTTCACTCCAACATGTCTAATATTTTTATTGGCACACACATTTAAAATTGTGACTCTGTGGGTGGAATGGGTCAATTTTTATTAAGTTATTATCACTGATTTAAAATCCTTTTTGGTAACAAACATTTCAAATAAAAGCAAACAATGGATCGTTTCACCGTGCACCCGAAATGATGAATGACGAGTGGAAAATGCCATGTGCAAGAAAGCCAACTTCATTAATTGTTTGTTCTTATTTGGTGCCATGGCCATCTCATGTACTGCCAACATGAATGTACTGCACATCAAATGAGAGCAGAGCCTATCCAAAAATCTTTTATTCTATATTCGAAACCTTCTGAAAATAGTGTTTGAAACGCATTACAACTTCATGAGTCATGCTTAATAAGAGTCACACAACGCATTCAAGAATGAACAAAATAATGCATAGCCTTAAATTGAGCCAGCCATTAAACTGAAAATAAGTTGCAAATATATCAATAATGAAAGGGTAATATACCGTATTCGCGAGTTGAAACTGAAGAAATGGGGAATTCACTATTTGAGGAAGGTAAATAGCTCAAGATCCTACCCAATAGATTTATGATTCAAGATGCAAACATGTTTTTGAATTGAGCCAACACACCCAAGACTTTAACATTTATGGGTTAATGGACTTTTACTTGCACACTCAGCAAATATTGGATCCCAACAAATATTAATACGAGTTTCTCCGCTTCACTGGAGGCTCTTGCACCTCCATAAAATATTCATCGTCCATTCTGAGAATGCATTGCGCGAGGATTGCATATCAAATAACGACTTTGAGGAATGGCCTTAAAAAATGAGAGTTTTTTATTCCAGATCTCGATCGATAGTGGCAAAGCGGCCTCACCCATCGACGACTCGCTTCCCACTCTACACGACACGAGTGACAGGCCTTCGGATTCGTCAAGTGTAGATGGGCCTGATCTCCCGCTGAACGAGTCCTATGTAAAGATTCCTCCTGTTGACAACTTCTTGGCCTCCATGACCACAGCCACTCTCACCATGACGCCCAATAGTGTCACCACGGTGGGCGAATCCACTTTCCATACCTTTCATCCCAACGGTGGTAAGTTCAGGTGGCCAAGGCCATTCTAGTTTTTGTTGTTTTCTGGCGACGGGGTTCTCAAGGCGAAGTAGTTCCCATTTAGATTAGTTTCTGCTAGCAATGTCAAGCAAGTGTCTGTCTGTGAGTGAAGGCCAGAGACACATCGACAGACAAAGATAGCCAGCTAGCTCCCCGGGTGTCTCGTGTTTCTCCGAGATTGAGGGCTTTGCCGTCGTTCATTTCGATACAGTTGGTGTGTGGATGAAAATGCTAATGAGGCCATGCCAGAGGCCAAAAGTTAAAAAGCTCTTGAGCACAGGCCTTTGTGATAGACAAGGAAGGCCTTTCCGACGACCGTCTGGTCTACATACCTTTCAAGATGGTGTGAGAGTCTGGCCTTTTGAGAGGCCCAAGAAATACTTCGAGTGAAGGGGACAAAAATCAAACGTCACCACTTTTGTGGCAAGTCCAAGATTGTGCTTGACCGACAAAAGTCTCGCGGAGGGAACAAAGGTTAAGTAGTTTTTCATTATGCTTTGGTAAGCTATTTCGTGTAACGACCCTTGGGGAACCTGAGTTCTGTCCATTGAGGAGGTGGGTAGTGGTGGTTGAAAAAATTCTTTTGGTGTTGGGTGCCAAAACAAACCCAAAACATGTGCCTGAATAGCTTTTGTGGCTAATCTCATTTCCATATGGACCAATTGGCCTTCTATAGAAGGAAAAAGCCTCCTTTAAGGAAGGCTGGCAGCCAAAGCCAAGCCAGACTAATCTCGCAACAAAGCCGATGATGATGAATCTTTATGTCCGGTCTCAGACTGTATTGAGCTGTAGCCGTTTCTGCTGTGGAATGCCATCATCAGACTTGGAAACAAGGGATCGAATCTCAGGACACAGGGTGATTCAGGACCTAGGCCTTCTGGCCTTGAAAGGAACCCAAGAAGAGATTTATGGTGATCCCTGTACTGCATTGAAACTGGCTTGACATACCAAATTTCTTATCTGTCCAAGACAGGAAGATTCTCGCTCCCTTCCAATATCGTGAGCTCGAGAAGAACGAGCCTGTGTACTTCTCTGTTCCTACGAGAGTTGTTGTTAGTGATGGTGGTGATGGCAGCAGCACCGATCCAAATGGTTTGTCCTTTTTTGGAGCAGGGAGAATAATCAGGGTCCTTGGATCTTGCTTAACATGACATTAGCGTTCTATGGGTTTCTCGTGTGGAACACCAACCTGCTGGCCCATCATGCTTCTACTAAGCTCCAATTTCCGTAAGGTTCCCATAGGATAACATAAACCAAGAGAAAGAAAGAGGCAGGAAGAAAGTGATCATTTGCATAATAATTTTTCAAGGACAAGGTACCTTCCCCAAATCGTCCCACGTCCAGGATGGGACATTAATATACTCAGGCTCTGAGAAACATTAAGTTCCAGGGAGGTCCATTTTCATTTAGTGCGCGACTAATGGATGGTAGGATTTTGGGCGCAAGAACTTACTTTGGTTCCATTCTTTTAGTCCATGTTCCGACACTTTTCATTGTTTGTGATGTTTTGGATAGAGGCTTCAGTTTAGAAATTTAGGCCCTCATTGTTACTTTTTGGGATCGCATTTGCGTGTGGCTGAACGACAAAGTTGTTTTGAGGAAAAGCTCGACATGAAATAATCCAAATAAAACCTCAAGTCGTGCCGAAATGCTCCAAAAAAGCTTCATTTTTCATCCAAGGTGGTTCTCCTTGAGGCCAAACTGTTCTTGTGAGGTGTTCCAGGCATTTCGTTCCTCCTGTGGAAGAAAGATTCTTCCTATTTTGACACCTTGGGGGCACAAAACATCGAAATCCGGGCCCTAACTGAAATGTTTTTTCCCCCACATTCTGGATCCAGCCTCGAAGAAAGGCCTCTCTGTTTCCTCAAAATCGCTTCTCTGTTATTGATTGTTTGTCGGTAAGGACGAAATGGGCGAAAAATAGAGCTGAGGATTATTGATTATCCTCTTTTCTGTGTTTCCGAAACACAAACAAGCACACGAGATCGAGTGCGCGATCATTTAGCAAAGTTCATCTTTCATTAGGCCAGGAATGCAGGAATTAATTAGTTAACACTCGCCCACGTTGTGGTAGAAGACCTGTTCCCCAGGGCTCCAAGAACCTGGGGATTTTGAGCGTTAACTGAGCTCACGACAAAGGTTCTTGAGGGATCTAGGCAAACCTCGCTCACAAAGGGACCCCTGTCAACTTTCTTGCGGGCAATTAGTTATGGGCATGTGTCATTAGGAGGACCCGGTATTTCCTGCCCTCCTGCCTTCCTTCCTTCGTTCCTTGCTTAGTTATCTCCGTTGGTTCTTGTTTGATGATAAAAAGACAAGTACGAAAGTGTCTAAATGTGACTGACGTTTTCCGCGCCCAGGCTTGACTTTTAATTTAGATTGTTCTCGAGTTTGTTTGGTTCGGGAACGTGAAAGTTCTCACAAGACAAGTTTTATTCTCAACGTGTCTAAATGAGAGATAGATGGACTTAACTGCATGGAGCTTCCTTCGCTGTCTACCCTCTTCAAGGTCGCGGGCAATTTAGATTGGGTCCCGATTTGTTTCCCAAGGGTTCCCATTTCTTTGAAGTGCTCATTGCCTTTGAATCGAAACTCTCGCCTTGGTTGAATGGAACTTCCCGACATAAACATTCTTCTCTCAGATTTTTCAGTTGGTCCAAGTAAACAAAGTAAGCCTGACTTTCTCAAAAGTGCAAGCCCATATCTCGCAGGACCTAGAAAGGCTGCTCCAAGTTGTCCGCTCTGCATCTCGCCCAAGTAACTTTCTGTTCATCTGATATCATGGCACGGAAAATAATTAGGCCTTGGTGACTCGTTTGCCCGGTCCTTCCGGCCCATTAATGAAGGTCGTATTTGGATACGTTACCGTTCCCTAACTTTCGAACAACAGACCAACGCTTCATATCGTCTGGAGAGTCGCGGAAACTCGATGGGAAGATTCAAGGTTATGGAGGGAGTTAGTGGAGATCCTCGTAGTACTCAAACACACCTTCTTGCCTTTCGCCGAGTTCGTCTTTGCATAGAAAGGCATAATGGCCAATGAAAGGAACAGAATGGTTATCATCCGAGCGCAGATAAAAAAGTTTCTTGGCAACGCTCAAAAGCCATCGGCACGGAGAGAGGATGGGTTCCATCTGCAAACTTGGCTTGGATTGATGGAGGAACCGAACCGCCCCTCCTTCCCACAGCATACTGGTATTATTCAGACAGACAGACGAACAGACAGACAGACATATCAAGTGCCTCAAGAACCGAGATGAGAAACCCGTATCTCGTTCTAACCGGATGGAAAGTCTAATTTGAGTTCCAGATCCGGGGGTTGCACATAAAATCGAATGCTGCTCAATGGATTGATGGATAGAGACGGGACATATTCGGAATAGAAACCGAGAAAATAGATTTCCAGCCTTGTCCCATCAATTGAAGAATGATTTCAAATTTGTATATATGGCGAGGAGTTCTCTCTCTCTGCTCAAAAGGAGTCGGATCCTCCCTTGAGTCTTGGGACTCGATTTTTTTCGGTCCCTTTGGCCACTTGAGGAAGAGAAATTGTTAGGAGAAATCAAGCTTAGCATTGGATTTCCTTGGTTCCAAGAAAGCCAGTCGTCCCCTTAATGTTGTACGGCCATTTCCACTTTTGCAACACATTTTCCTTCCCCGTTCCCAATTCTAAGTTAGTGTTGGGTCCGAGGGCTTTTGTACTCTGTGAGTTGGTTGGCCTTCTTCTTCTCATCGTCCTCTTCGTCCTGCTCGTTTTTGGCCTTGGCCTTCAGACACTCTCTCTCTCCTCTCTTTTCAACTTCCAAGCTCCTTCCTATCATCCCAATTCCACAATTCCAACTAGCTCTAGGCCCCTTCGAGGCCTGCTCTTTCCTCTCATAGGCCTGGCTACCCAGGCAAAATTTCGTCGTAATGGACCCCTCTCAGTTCGTCCTGGGATGGATTCGTGGGCAAAACGAGACACTACCAATTGGTTCCAAATAAACTATTTGGTATTTGTTTCTGCCTTAGGCGTGTCGAATTGGTCCGATCTATAAAATTGTTTTCCAATTTGAAAGAAAAATATTCTTATATTTCTAACATTAAACGAAGAGCTTACTTTTTTCAAGTAATAACAACAACGACAAACTAAGTTGAAATAGTTGTACAACTGCGTTAAAGCACCATTGGTTTTAAGCATCTTGGGAGAAGGGCCACATGAAAGTTAATCCATTCCAATTTATATGGCCTTTGAAGATTCCGTATTATCCGTACCATCAAAGGCCTTCTCCTCCATTTTATCCATTCCTGGTTTCGATCCATCGATGGTTGAAAACTCGGTGAATCCTCCGCCATCCTCGAGAACCAACTTTGGTGGAGATTTTCTCTCCTTTACTTGATCAAGTGGCTCGGTTCACAGAAATGGGAACAGATTCAATGTCTTCGTAATCAATTCAGTCTCATGTTGGTCGTGATTGGATGGGTGGGAAATGTTCCATCAGCATCTAACCTTCTGGTGGGAATAAGGTCAATGTGAAGGCTGCGAAGGGTAATATCGGTTGAAAGGCGTATCTTGCACCACTTTGCACACAAACTGACCAGATTTCCAATTGCTTGCTGTCCAATTTCGTTGACCACTGTTTATGGGAGGGAAGAAGAGGAAATGCCCAAAGCGGAGAGTTTCTCTTGAAATACCCAAGAAGAGACCTCGTTCGTTTCAATGGTCTTTTTGGGTCTTTCATGAATAAACGATTTGGCTGGTCCATTCAACTCGCCCCAAAATCGGTCAATCAGAGTGATGAAACACGTTTTCATCAACTTCAATTCGATCAGCGAGTCTCAAATTTGATCACGTTTGACCGGGAATGGTTGGAAGTGTTATGGTATCGATTTCCTGGCAAGAAATCTTGAGATTCCTTTTTCCTTTAATGGATCTCTATTGAAGCTCCTCTCGACTAGGTTTGTCTGGTCGACGATGGGAAGGATCCATTGGCTTCATCTACAGAGCGATAACATGGTTGAACTGTTTTCAATGCCATGAATGGACACCCAAGACAAGACTCGATCTTCCTCTAATATCAGAAGCGACAAAGAAAATGAGACCCACGAGATAAAACACTCGAGAAATATCGTGAGCTATGATGTTTGGAAGGGTGGGGGGGATCTTCCAATGATTTATTACAATTCCTTCGAGTGGTAGTGGAGATTTTTAAACCCTCCTTAGGATGTCTCTTTGGTGAGGACCAGACCTTAAAATAGGACTTTGGGGGAACAAATTGGACGAGGAGATTGGATTGTGGACTGAGGGCCGTCTTGGCATTACGTGTCTCTCTCTATCTTTGGGTGTATGTGGTTGAGAACCAGAGACAGAGAGGGAATGTATCCAAAACGAGAAGAAAGATTGCTGCAAGTCTTGGGATATTTTTGGTGAAGCTGGGTTTCTTCGTGCCACCGGCTTCTTTCATGCATCCATCGAGAAAGCTCACTCTAGTAAATTTTCGGGTTGGCTCAAAAGACACTCCAGAGGGAGGAGGCAACAACAACAGGATATTGAGTCTTGAACTACTGTCTGGAGAGCATCGCAAGAGAATGCAAACAACATGAAAGGCGTTTTTAAGGTCCCAGTGGATGATGGGTCCCCTATGTTGATCATCCTCGTGTTTGGTTCCCGGATCCCCATTAAGTAGACGTCTTCTGGACTGTTGTTGTTCTCCAAGTCTACACCAGGTTGGAAAAAAGGCATTTATGAGTGTCTGTTTTTGAGCACAAGGATATTAACTCGCCCTAGGAAGTTACCACTGTAGCAGAAGTGGTGTGTGTCTATGTAGTTCTTGCCGGCCTTCTTCCGCTCTGTCTCCCGCTTTCCTTCACTTCTCAAAAAGGTAAGGAAGGATGTGGGCAAAGTGAGAAGAAGTCTCAAGGAGAGGAATGAGAAGAGGCCTGTTGGAAAATATTATCCTGTATTCCCCGGGCCTATAAAAAAGGGCCCTCTAGAGAAGTCGAGAAGGAGTCAGCTTTTCCCTCTCTCTCTTTCGTTCTTTCTTTTCCCCCTCCATCTACTCTTACTTTCAAGGGTGACTGCCTAGTGTAAAAAAAGTTTTAAAGGCGCCGTCCCAGTCCTTGTGACTCGTGTTGTGTTCTTCCCTCTCTATGGGCTTAATGATAAAGGAGGTGGACGTGCTTGCCGTTTCATCATGCTTGGGATATAAATCCAAGAGATTCTAGACGGAAAAGAATGCAATAATAGCCTTTTGCTCTGTTCTGTCTTCTGGGAGGGCCAAGCGGTCCACAAAAGACGTTCGTTTTTCAATCTTCACACATCTACCGGAGAGGTCGGCTTTCTGTCTTGCGGTGTCCCTGGCAATGCCATAAACCATTCGAATGTGTTTCATTTCCAGGTGGATCCTCATTGGGCAGTGGAGGATCGAGGAGGTCAAGCCCCTCAAGTGACACAATCACTTTGGAGCCAATGACTTCATCCATTTCCGAGGTCTTACCTCCACGCACGGTGCTCACGGATGGCGGCGATTCGTACCATCGATTTCGTTCCCTGCCCAATCGGAACAACCGGCATCACTGCAATGCAAGTAGTGCGAAGGATGCAATTAATGGCAATATTGGAAACGTCAGGAACAACGCCCAAATACCGGTTACAATGAGTAATGGAGGAGGAGGCCATGTACGCTCCCCACGTCATCCAATGGAAGGCGTTGCAGACTTTTTGGTTGGGTCCAGACAAGCTGATGTGGAAGATCTGTATGCCAAGGTAATTTCGTTGCCGCTACTTTTTTTTTGCCTATGATAAATGATGATGGCATGAGTTCTGCCTTCTTCGTGTTTGGCAGGAAGCAAGAAATCGGGCCGAAAAAGAAACGGGTCTTTTCAAATCCTTGTTTTTTTGGCCCCCTTTCAGGTTGACTACAACTCCAAGACGCGGAATCGCAGTCCCTACAATAACCATTATCCCTTACTAGAGGGAGGTATGGTGGCGATCGTGTCGCCGTTACCGGTGCTCAAGGAAATGAACACCCCAACGCCAACCACGCCTGGATCCTCGTCAAATGGTGGTGATCGAGAAATTGCCTCTGGTGCCATGATCACATTCGGTTCGGATTGCAACAGGCGGAAGGCCAACCTGACCTTGCCCCCATTCGAGCCGTTGAAGATGATGACCGATATTGGGGAAGATTTCGAGCCGGACGACTTCCGAAACATCACGGTGGACTCGGGAGTGGTGATTGATGACCCTTCCCTGTTCTACAATACTCGGACGAGTTTATGAGGTCAAGAATCAGAGTGCCTCATCTAAGACTGTCGGGAAACTTCCAGGAGGACGAAAACGACGACCAAGAGCAACCCATTTGTTGTAAACACTCCATGCATATCGTCATCAATCCTTTTGTACCCCATGAAGCGTCGTTGTCGCTGCAGTTGTTGTAATGGCAAGTCGGACCTATTTTCCATACTCGCAAAGAGACTTGTTCCAAGGCCAATCCAGGTTCTATATGATCCATCTCTACATGACTGACACCACATATCAGCACAACACTCATTCACCAAAAAAGCAGCAACAGCATCTTGCAATATCAAATAGTTTTCCAACACAGGCACTCTGATGATTCCATAAGCAAAAGCAACCCCACGAACACTCTTGTCAAATCGATCATGTGATTATTCTCGTCATTGAAAATCTGGCCCTATTACATGAAAATGAGGCCCTGCTCTCAGCGCTCCACTCCCTCTTTAGCGCTGTCCTCTTTCCTTCCCATCCATCACATTTAAATTTTTTGAAACGTCAAGAAGTAAGCAGGACTGCTCCATGACAGCTGAAATACTCCACTCATTATAAAAACTTTATCGTATCTTCGGTCCCAGACATCCCCCATTTATTTTCCATGGACTGTTCAAACCAATGACTTTGGTTAGGCCTTGTTTCGTACCAACAGAAGTGTCACCATCCACAGTCCTGGGTTGATTGTTGGCCCGTAGATGACCTCCCCGCCCATTACGAAGCCCAACATGTTGTATTAGGTTGTGAAGATGAGTTAAGTCATAATAAGTGACAAGGAAAGGGGAAGAGTGGGCGTTTTTTCATTCATATTACAATGGACCAAGCTCAAAAGGCATTGCAACAACGGCTTTCTTGTTGCCCTGCAATGAATCTGAAAATCTGGAACAGAATGACTGAGCGATAGACCAACCCCATCCCACTACCCTTGGTTCCATGGTCCTAGTAATAATCAAAAGTTGACCATGACGGACCTTAAACTGTGGTGCGCAACCTTTTGTGACCCGTTTGCGCTGACACGCTAGTTGAGTGCTTCAATGTTGTGTAAAAGAAGAATAACGCTATGACGGCAACACTGAATAAACTGGTTTTGGGCAGGAGCCCCCTGAAGTGTTACCAATAAATGTTACGTGGAAAGTAAAAACGCACCTGGAAACTCCGCTGGATGAACTGGTGAAAAATATCATTCGATCAAGATTTTTTGTTCATGTCTTAAGAAGCAATGAACGTTGAGTGTGTGTGTTCTATTGGTCAATCCCTAGTCAAAGTGAGGTTGTTATGACATCCTATTGACCATTTTTAAATGTCCCGTTGAATTTGGTACTCAAGAATGCATCACAGAGAATATCAGTTAATTTTGAGACACCAAACTGTTCTGGTTATTATAATGATCATTATTATGCTAGCCCTTTTTCCAATCTTTACATTACTTCTTGCTAGTCTTTTTCTCTTTACTCTTCCTAACTAAGAGTGAAAAACGATACAAACGCCCTCATCCATATACAAAACAACTCCTCAATTCAGCCATATCAAGCAACATCAACAAAAAACCAAGTTCATTCCATGCTTTCAAAGTTTCCATAGCCAAACTCGAGATAATCCAACTTGCCTTTAATCGCAACACTTATACAATATATTTCCTTTCAAAGCGTCTCACTCCAATCATACTTTCGAAACTATGATGGGGAACTTCTCATTTGGTCGTGACTCTTCAAAATCTATTGGTTGTACTCTTTCTTCTCTACCCTTGACCACGACACTTCCTTTGGATGTTTGACCTTAAGTTACCCATGTTACGATCTTCGATTTTTAACTTCCGAGGTTGTGACCCAAGTGATGACATGCTCATTCAGCTGAATATTTCAAATAAAAGAAAACTTATTGAGTCAAAACGTGGAGTTGTTACTATCATTCATCGATCTTTTTCCTTCCAAGTGTCATTTTTTGGTTTTCCCGGACCAAGGATTTGTGTGACCTTGGTTTTGTCACCATTTGCCAAGTTTCACTCACCAAGAAGGAACTTCAGGCCCCAAAAAAGTCTCACCTTTGGGCTTTCTTCTCAGTCGGTCTCTTTTGTATTGTCGAAACCAAAAATGGAAATGGGACTGGAAAAGGACCTAACTTGACTTGAAAACCAATTCCACCATTCTTCAAGAAGAATCAGGGTGACGAATTTTTGAAGCCGACCCAAGTGTCGACTTAATTTAAGCATAAAGATTCGATATACTGTAAGGGGGCTTCAGCGTTTGATTGTGAAAAAAAACCTATTGTTAAATAGGAATTTGTCGCCTAGTTGTTAATTTTTTTGCCAGATTTACTGTGTGTAACCTTCAAGCAAATTTCTTCTAATGTTAACCGGGCTAGTTTGATCAATGATTATGATTTGAAATCCGTCATGGTTTAGATTATCGTTATTGAACTTGTTTCAGACAATCGAGACTCAGTCGGATGGATCAGAATGAGAATCAGTTAGACAAGAGAACAAATTGTGCGAAATCACCGTCTCCCATCAAGGAGAAAGATGCATTTCTCAAACGCGACAGATGCTTTCATCGTCTGTTCCCTCATATTTTCCTCTTTTTCGTGTTGGAAAGCATTTTTCCTGGGCAAATTTTCTTGGTTTTTTCGTTTGAGTAAATTTGTCGTAAAAAGCACAACTTTATTGAAGTAATTGGCCTTTTAGAGAATTAAACATTTTTGTTAACCTCCAATAACGTGACGACACTTACAATGTGCCTATCACAATCGGCTCTCAATTGAGTCAAATGATTCCAGAGCGGAACCATTTCAACCATCACAAACATCAACATTGAGTTGAACCAGAACCACAAGGTTTGATTCTGATGAAGTTTTGATAAATATATGAACAAGGTAAAATATTGAATCAAAACTTTGCTCCAACCAAGTCAATCACAATCAGGCAAATGGAACATCAAGTAACAATGACTATGTCCAAAAATCAATTCCATGACGGAACAACGATTCCCTTCTCGATTTAACAGATTTTACTCCATCGAGGTTAGCCGAACAGAAAGTTGAATGATCTCAAAGAGGAGCAAACAAAGGGAGACATGTACGTACAGCAGTGCTCACTGCCTTCAATTCAGTAAGTCTCAAGAGGGAATGAACGCCAAGAGGGTCGAGGGTGCACGGTGCAACTAGAAACCCTGATATGCATCTTTCATCGGTCCCAAGCGATTTGTGAATCTTCGCCACTTACGACCGAATGGTCAATCAATTTATTCCAAATCGAACTAAAACGCTCTCCAGCACAATTCTAATACACATTACCTTGCTCTAGACGCTTCCGGGGTAACTTTTGCATCAAGTCCGACATTGGCTGGAAACCTCTTCATCCCCCTCTTTCTTTCGACAATGTACGTAGTTCTCAACCAACCCTCTGAATGTTCTTCTCCATTTGGCGATGTCGTTTTGGTCGCTCCGTTGATGATAAGACTAAAGAGGAAGGGACCAAAGAAGATGCCTTATCCAAGTGGTCAAAAAGAAATGAGAAGAGGGATGGATGGAATGGCGAGGGTTGAGGGTGAAAAAGAACCAAGAAGACACGTGGGCGACCACTTCAAGTCAAGAGCCAAGATTATGATGTTAGATCATTAGAAACAGATTCGGTCCGGTCTCTTGGATTCTCGGGATTGGATCCGTTCCCCAATTTCGGTCAGAATCAAATCAGTAGGTTTTTGAGGTTTGTCTGATACGAATCGAATCGAAGGAATGAAATGACCCTTAGACTCTCTTGGGGCCGCACTCAGTTGGATCAGGATCTGGAAAGGAAACGAGGAAAAGCTAATCTGGAAATTCAGCTTTTTATTTTCTTGCTTCATTCTCCCCTCACTCAAACACTTGAGTGGTTTTCAAGGAGATGATGCTTCAGCCAAATTACGATTCAGTCCATTCAAGAGGGGAGGAAGGGAACAAATGGTCAATAATTCGTACTTAGGATCGATTGTGCTCGAATTTTGTATTTTTTTTTCTCTAAGAGTGCTATTTGTACTCTCAGATCAAGGCTTGGCTTCTTCGTGTCCGTTAATTCATGTGTATTATCGTAATTATTGGCATGGATGTTCCTTTATAAAAGTTGACAAATGTTTTGCACATTCATGGCGTTGAGTTTCAAAAGAAGGATGATGACTTGTAGGATGGAAGCTTGAAATTGAAAATTACTAACAATTTCACTATGAACTGAGCTTAAGAGGTCAGATTTTAATGGGAAAGAAAATGATGATGCCATTCCATACGCAAGTATAAGAATTCGGGGAAGATCAGTAGTTCTAAATATCGCTAACATTTTTAGCACATATTTCAAAATGTTTATTTTCACCAATGAAGCGAGGCAGTCTTCAGAAGATTTCCTTAAAAATTAGAATTGCAACTAGAGGTTCGAGCTCTAGCTAAAATTTAGTTTCCAAACTGGTTATTCAGTGGACTCATCCCGGATCTGCAACTATCCCATCAACCATCGAATAAAAAACGAACATCAACGTGAACATCAGGGATTGGATTGACAGCACAATATCTATCGTTCCGAATTTTTGTCATTGGGAAAAACTTTGATAAGGAAAACTTGTTTCACTCTGCACCGTCACCACCCAATCAATCATGATTTCCACTCAATCAAGGTCAAATTTGTCTCGTCGTTCTCAACTTTTCGTTAGCTTATTCTTTGTAAGAAAAAAATATGTTCATGGGATGTGATAAGGAGGACGTAATATAGGGAGGCCTTGGCTCAGTCATTCAACTGTGGATATTTTTAGAAGTCAAATCACAACCCACAAAAGTTTTTTAAAACAAGAGCCATTAGACATGTGTTTAAACAGGCCAATTAATCAGTATGTCAAGTAGATCATAGGCACCGATATTGTCTATGTACTCCTGGGAGGAGACGGTACAAATGTGACGATTATTTTTTGTTGTGAAACGTGCTGTTATGTTGTTCCACATACGCTCAGTTCCATAAAACTCAAAAACACGCTGAAACTTTAACAGAAAGCATATGGGTTTTGAAATGTTCACATGATAACTGGTTCAACTAAAAAAAACTGATGCGTTTTGAATCCAAAATGCAACTTTTGCCATTAGCCAACCATATTTCGTTATCCTCATATGAAAATTTCTGTAATAACCCGCTTGACTCCAATGAACCAACCAATTCTTCGCTCTTAATGTTCGAGTTACCCGATTGAATAATCCCAGTGTTACGTAAAACTTTGGTCTGCCAGTTTATTCGTTATTTTCGAGCATGCAAGCAATCTGGTGGAACTTTTAGTTCCCCGAGGTATGTACGTATATCAAATTCCAGGTCTTTCTTTCTTAGTTCTCGTTTGATTTTGCATGCATGGTGATCATCAGTCTTGCAGTTTGGCAGCCTCTTTGTTTCTTGCCAACCCAGCCATGGCATTTTCTAAGGAGGCCTCAAGCTCCTTTTCAGAACTTCAAAACTGTCGAACGTTCATTTTGGTCATGCTCAGCAAACCTACGTACTTTATTCACTTTCTGGGCAATCCCAAAACCCTACGCAGAACAACTCTTGGGGTCTTGCCCTTTTCCTCGTGTGTGCATGATTCACTTGAGGATGGAACGCCAATACAAAAATAGACGCTTGGCTTTAGTCCACATCACGTTTCCTCGTTGTCCCTCGCCTGAAATTTAGAACTTAAAAAATGCCCACTTCATGAGTAATGAAGCGGAAAGAAGGAAATCACATGGGTCTACATCTACGTATGCGTGTGTTTCGAAATCGTTTCGGTCTGATGTATCTGCAGTGACAAGGCCAATATACCTTATCAAGAGGCCTTGTTCGAGAGAATCTGAACAATGTATGAAGCGAGGGGGTTCTATGAACAGTATTTCCAGATCAATGCTTTTGATCCGACATAGAATTTCAAGACCTAGATTGAATATCCGAAAAGTTATAGTTTACAGTTGTCCAATTGATATGAAAACCATTAGTGATGTACCAAATATCTGTCGTACTTTCTTAGTTATGAAGAATATGACGTCAAACTTTGATCCTTAGGTACCCCATAAAAGGAATCCCACTGTTTCAGCTCTTTGCTTCCCACATTAAACCTGGAGGCATGGTTATTTTGAAGAGTACGTAGGGTATACATACGGTACGCAATTAGCCACGCCTCCTCTATTGAGGGCAATAAAAAACTTTGAACGCAGAAGGTGGATGTTGTGTGCTCATTGGCTGGAAACAAAACTTGTCCATACGAGTATACTAAAGCGATCATGAGCCAGCCAAGGGCCCTCGAAACCAGAAATCGCGCTTGAAAAGGCTCGTTCGTGTGTGCGAACAACGACTGGAGTGAGAGAGTGGATGTGAGTTTCATCAAGATCATAATTCAGAACAAACAGTATCGACCAAACCCGGCTCAAGTGAACAACTGTCTCCATTTGCCGTGTTGATTATCGCCGATCTGTGACTTTCGAGTAAATCTCGGCACCTGCAAATCCACTCGTGTATCTCCGTGCTTCCTCAACGAATTCCCATAATCATGAAGGGTGTATTTTTGGCGTTGTTCATGGCGAGTGCATTGGCCTCCTTTGTGGTCGAGATCGACGCCCAAGTGTCACAGCAGGATCTGTTCCAAATGGCCATGAGAGAAATGGACCCGTGTGAAATCGCTATTTGGAAGTAAGTGCCAGGCTAATTGGTGGCCTGAACAAATATGAGTTGATGATTTCGTTCTTTGCAGTTGCTGCCAATCTTCGGGTGCCACAACGACGCTACCCGAGAATTGCTTTGCTCTGAATGGATGCCCGGGGTTGTTTTGGCATGGGAGTAAAGTTTGTTCGGCCAGGATGTTGAACCGGATTGCTCGTCGACTGCAAAACAACATGGTGACGATTGCTAATTCGCAACAAAATCAGCTGAGATTTGCTTATCCATAAGATGGCATTGGAGTGCCTACCAAAGATGCTATTTGGAGTCTCAAGCTCTTTTGAAACAACAGCAGTATTCTGTCAATGAGCGATGGTCTAGTGTTGTCTCATTCCTACAAACACACAAAATAAATCTGATTCGGAGAGAAAAAGACATTATTTTTACTTCAATTTAAAGAAATTGGTTTGGTTTGAGATTAAGTTCGCTTTGATACAATTGGAAAACAAATCAACATCATACTCAGGATCATTTCAGTTTCATTTCAGCATGCATTATTCAGATAATTTTGTGACTTGAAAGGCAAAGGAGTATTTTAGATGCGTTGTCTAAAAACAAGAACGGTCTTGAAATAAAAATCAAAGGATAAAAAAGATAGGGAAACGGATCACCTGTACTTTCAAACGGCCAATACAAAGTAAGGATGTCAAGGCTAGAATGTTAATGGCACATTTTTACCCATAACCAACCATTTTTCCCTCAAATCAATTAAAAACGCTTTGTAATTCAATTGAACATATTCTTTTCATTCTTGTGAATACACTTGCTCTCCCTGATTCAAATGAGACAATCTCAAAATTGCAATCAAATGGGAAGAATGAAAACAAAGGTGTTGTTCATTGAAAGGTTCCTGTTGAAACGAGCTTGCATTAATTTGTTCCTCTTTACGAAAAACATGGTGTTTTTGTGTACTTTTTTGCTTTTTTGAGGAAAACGTATTTACTGTTGCAAGTATGTACAGAATATTTTAAAGCCATTGTTTTCGTTATCTTAGACGCTCACCTTGTAAAAAAGCTAGGCTAACTAAAATGGGTGTGCCACGTTTTGTGATTGTTAAGTCGTGATAAAAAGTATATGAGGCAAAGAACATTTCCCTTTCAAAGTTATGAATTACATGGCCCAAGTGCAATGAAGATGAATAATAGCTAGGATAAACTGGCTTTGGGTGTTTTGAATTGCGTTTATGGTTGAAGCTTCTTCGCCAATTTTAATTCATCATAATTTTACAAATAACCCGTTAGTTACCATGATACGCCCACAGCCGTCGTGTAAATTATGAATTTGGAACAATGACAAGTTGCACAGTTATATTTTCAGAACTAATGGCAGAGCAACGAAATCCTTTGTGAAGCAAACGGAAGTGGAACTGTGATTTGTTTCGTTTTTAAGAAACGACTAGAGCCGTAGAAAATTATTTGGGTACATACGCGTTTATGAGAATTGTTTACTTACCGTTTCTAATCTTTCAATTCAAGATATTTCACCAAAACACACGATTTGAGGTTGAGAGGACTTATTCAAAACCATGGTCTGATCAATGTTAAATCAGGTTTTCTGTTCCGCTCTTTGAACTAAGAAAATGTTATTTTTTTCTAATCCAAATTTGAAACAAGTTTCACTCCAGAATACCTTTTAAGGTCAAAGACCTTTGATTTTGTGAAGTCAAAGGTAATTCATCTAAGAAGCGTTTAAGATGTTAGTTGATTTGTTGGTTCAACGAACAACTCAAAAATAAAAGTTAACATCTGTGACTTCATGTTCTTGACACTTACAATACAAACAGGATAAAATAAAAAATCTTGCTTGTAGCCGAGCTCAGTGTTCCACAATACCGTTCGGGTGGAACACTAGAAAGTACAAACACCCTCCAAAGTGGAATGGAAATCATAGGGATGGACCACGGATTAAGGAACTAAGCAATTCCTGTTCTAGACAGACAAAAAGAGGGCGATGATTCACAGTCTCTCTACTTGTGCACATTGCCGAGAGATAATCTGCATAAAGACGGATGATGATTGGTCTCATAAATGATGTGACCGTCATGCTGAGTGGGCAACTTTGTCCATGCCAATTTGGCTTCCATTGAATGGGCGTGTTCTCGCCGACCACAAACAAGACCCCAACCTTTCCCAATCCACATCCTCTCTGCAGCAACGGAAACAAAAACTAGTAGATCCAAATACCAGAAATTCAAATTACCCGATGATCGTGCCGGAAATTGAATGCGGTTTTGGAACAACTTGGGCGCTAGGGAACCATCGATCTTGAGGGGCTCTGGATCGGGTTTTATTTGTTCCATTTCCAATTCTCGTGGTTAGCATTGGTGCTGTCCATGGCACCAAGAGACACACTTGGCTAGGCGGATTACATTAGCATATTTAGGGGTGATCACATTCTCTCTCGCTCTATGTGGGACTCAACTGAGCCTGAGGTCTCCAAATGGCATAAACAACTTGTCTGGCCTGAAATTGATCTTCCTTAGCGAGGACTCGGGGGTTCTTGGACTACAACATCATGAAGCAAAACCATTCCATTCGGGATCTTGGGGGGAACAAAAGCCAGATTTTTTATGGGATGCGAGAAAAAAAGGCTCCAGGTCTGAATTGGCTACTGGACTCATCGCTTTTTGCCGCTCAAACCATCTGATCCAGACAGAGGGACTGTTTTGTGAAGGGCAGTCACGTTTGTTTCAATAACTTAGCACATTTTCTCGCATCTCATCGGATTTGGTCCAAGCATTGGTGGTGGTAAAAAAAAGAACTGAGGTGGTCGTGTACTCTATTAAGATTACGATGGATCCACTTTAAGTCGAGTCAAAAATGTTCAATGCACTACACTCAATGCGAATGAATGAGACTGCGTCTCTAGAAAGTACCATGACCTTTGAAGGTGTCAGGCTGAGATCGAGATTTCAGATACAATTGAAGCGATGAGTAAGTAATTGTACGTTACATTGGCACGTCGGAGAATCTGACGTTTGTCATGGCATACTGCTCTTAAAGTAAAGTTAAAGCCCAAACTGGTTACTGATGTGAAAGGCAACAATATAATTTACACAATTAACGACAAATTGAATTTACTGTATCTAGGGACATTTTTCTTGCACATGGGATCTTCTTTAGAGCTTCCAGTTTTCAAAAAAAATTGACGAAAAGATGAAGTCCATTACAAAAAGCTGACATAAATATTATCCAAGGATTTGGGGTGAATCGTAGGCATTTACGTTCAAGAATTGCAACAACAATTGTCAACCATGAGTATAAGTATGTGAAGGCAAGTGAAAACAATGCCCCATTAGTTTTTTTTTATAATAATCTTTATTGCGAGATATTTCTCATTGGATACAACAATACGATACATGAAGTTCGGATATTTATAGAGTACATTTAATTTTTATGAAATGTGTACAGAGGGGTCCATCTGGGTTTGGTTTGGCATTATTTTGGATTTTCCTCGTCGCTCTAGCGCCCACCTAAAATCACCCTTAGTTCATACCAGTCTTTATTTCATATGAAATGTTGGCTTTGAGCCCTGAACAACAAGATAGCTCAACGGAAAAAATGATTTCGATCCTTTTCTTGTAAAATACGTAGGTTTTATACCAAAATGTCATGGCGTAGTGGGCCCATAATGTTGATTAGCTGGAAATTTGCCTTTTGTCCTTCTTCTAAGTTATAAAAAAATATTTTGTTGGCTAAATCCTAAATTGGCTAAATAAGTGTTGTTCATATAAACATTAATTATTGAAACTATAATAATGATTAACTCTCTTTACAGGGAATCCCATTCCTTGTAGCGGTATTGAAAAATCCGCCCCCCCCCCAAAAAAAAAAAATCACTTTAATGCTGTCCCAGAAATATCCGGGAACCATTGTAAATTTCTGACATTGTTAGAATTCTTGTAACCTATACCAAATAATAGATTAGATTTGATATGTAACGCGCTATATATCAATATAGAAGCTAGCGGCGATACGTGGTCAAGTAAATCTGATCGTAATATATGGTCTTGTCAGACAAAAATAACTATGGGCAGTGTCTCCATCGCAGTCTAATAAAGTGTTATTTTCTTAATGGGATTTTATGTATTTTCACATTTAACCAAGAACAAAATACAAATACAATGTAACTAGAAAAAACAATAATCGATAAACTGTAAGAATAACTTTTGATTCGAAGATACATTTAGAACATAACGTCTCTAGACTTTAGAAAAAAGTTATTGCTAACAGACAATACTCTTATATTACACGTTGACCATACACCAAATAATACTTTTTTGGGGGGTCTTAAGTCAACGAGGGTGCTATGAAAAAAGTAGGCGAATTTGAAGAACAGATTTAACGTGGATACGACAACAGGTGAAATGTGTATTACACATCAAAAAAAAGTATAAGCTGGTTGATCATATTTTTGATCTAATAAAAAGTGACGCGCACACCCCAACTTTGGGAGCAATTTGATTTTTTAAATTTTTTTTTAATTTTTTTCTTTCTCCAAGATGACATTTTAAATGCTTCCGAATATCAAAATCAAACACTGAAGGAATTTGAAGCTTGTTTCATCTAAAGCAAAAATGTGCCATTGTGATCATTCTGTTCCTAATGCTATGGAACTTCTATGGAACCAAAAATCTGGAAAAATATTTTCAATTTAAAATTCGACACTGATGCGACAGAGTCTCAATGCTCTTACATAAACCAAAGAAACCTGCAAAAACAAGATCTATTTTTTCAATTTAACAAAATATGATGCTCACCCCACAAAATAAAACGTTGTGCACGAAAGAGTAGAATTTTTTGTCTCGACTGAACCGTAATTTTTAATCTATTTTTTTAACTTTTAATTTTTTAATAAAACCGGATTTTTTAATACAGCTACAAGGAATCGGATTCCCTGTAAAGAGAGTTAATCATTAATATAGTTTCTATAATTAATGTTTATATGAAATTTGATCTACCAATGAGTTACTGTTGGTAGATCTATACAACCCTTGCATAGTGGGTTAGTCAGGAATAGTGTTTAAAAATTTGTCCAATCCTGCTTTAAAAGCTGTTACAGGATCAGCTCCTACATATTCCCGACGAAGACTAATGGGCAACAAATTGGACAATGAAGGAGCCCGATGAAGAAGAGAAGAGGACTTCATTCATCGAACTAGCCTGGATTCTTTTAGATTTGGAGGTGGAGGTCATTTGAAAGCATTCATATAAAGTTTCACTCAAATATATGGACAAATGAGTGTTACATTTTACCAGACCTGTTCAAGATACTTTGAAAAACTATCTAGATAAGATAGTATTTTCCGCAAAGTATCTAGGTAAAGATAGTTTAAGATACTTCTCAAAAAATGTATCTAGATAAAGATACCTCAAGATACTTTCCTGAAAAAGTATCTAGTTAAAGATGGTTTAAGATAGTTTTCCAAAAAAAGGATCTAGATAAAGATACTTCAAGATACTTTCTCGAAAAAAGTATCTTTTATCTTTATCTTTTATTCAAAGAAGATAATTGAGCAGGTCTGCCTTTTGCTTTTAGTAAGTGTCGAGAAATCAATTTTTTACAAGTATCAAACACCCAGACTTAACCAATTTGAAGATAACTTTCTAGTTAAGGCCTAAAATACAAAACAAAATATTCACGAGGGTTATTTTTAATGATTTAAAACTTTCCATTCCTACAGTTTTTGAATTTACAGTTTTGAAAAATTTTGGTCAGAACATATTGTATAAGAGATCAAAATATTCATGTATCTCTTCTCATTTCAGAAATATGGCTACTATGAAAGAACTGATTTCCTCTGACAAGGGAAAACCAATTTGTCTATGGCACAAAATTCGAAAAATGGCTTTTGCCAGTAGCCGAGGCATTTAAGTCTTGTGATTCTTGGGTAGAAAGAGAGGAAATGAAAGTTGTGCGACATCAAATTTATATGTTGCGTTGGGCATCCCTTACTTGCTTTTGACATTTCGGGTGTAAAAAAACACGAAGGTTTATGCATCCGATGTCGGGTGAACAATTCTCATTTTCCCAATTTATTCCTTTCGTGCCTCTCATATACCCTTTCATTCTTCTTACGACATTTTAAGTCTTACGGTTTCATGTCAAACTCTAAAGAAGCTCATCCCATGAGCTTCTTTATCAAACTCTACTCTCGGGAAAAGCTACTCTTAGTCGAACAAAATGTGCACATTTTCAAACAGTTACGACAGACCGTACAAAATAGCATGTTTATTGTCTACAAAGATATTGGAGCACAGTTAGGTCATATTTTGAAAAGATCAGGTAATACTATTATACTGGGCGGTATATTGTTCCCTGCCAGATTAGTTGTCCTCATCCTCGATCTTGGGTGCCAGATAGTATCGCACGTGTCCCATGTCTCCAATCTTGTACTCGACCACCAAAGGCACCTCGGGGCTCATACTCAAAGTCACTTGCGGGGCTAGACACGTGGCTTTGGTGAACATATTCAGATACCGACACGCGAACGTTAGTGTCACGGGCTCTTGCATCTCAATGGTCACGGCTTCTTCCTCCTTATCCACACTAGCCGTTTGGGCCAACTTGATGTTCCCCACCCCAATATCTCCGGCCGCTGAAAACTTAACCCCTTCCTTGGTGCAAGAAATGACCACGGACTCGCCAAACTGGCTCAAATCCTTAATAATCCGCTGGAACTCAGCCGCGGGCAATTTAATCACGGCGGCGTAGTCGGTCTCAGGAATACCTAAATGCTCCTGATCCAAGTTCATGAGTTTCATCTCATAATCCGCCACCTTCTCTTGGTTTGGCGACTCAAAGACGAATGTAACGTTATCGGCCTGGTCTTGGGCCTTGATGGTGATAATATCGTCATTAGCGGCGCAACGCAAGATCTTAGACATGGAGGTAAGGTTCATGCCCATGGATAATTGACGATCGCAACGGAATTTGTCGAATCCGTCGGCACGGAGCTGCACCGACACCAAAGAGACGTGCGAGTTGTCCATGGCCTGCAATTGAATCCCGGTGTCGGCGCAGTCCCATGAGGCCTCCGTGAGTAGGTCCTTTAGGGACTCGAGGACCTTTTTCAGCAGATTACCTTGGACCAAGCGGGCTTCAAACATGGTGAATTTTGAGGGATGGGGCTTTGATGGAAGGTGAACGAACGACGAGAACAAGAGAACTGAAGATTCAGGGAAGAAGAGGCAGCTGGAGAACCGGAACTTTGGCGGGAATTGAAGAGCGCGAAAATGTCAGAAAAGCTGTCAAAGAAGGTCAGATCCTGTGTGTATGTATCACTTACAATCAGGAAAGTAGATCTTTGGAGGAGTGAAAAAAAATTGGCACAATTTACAGATGAGAAGAGGGAGGTTAGAGTTTTTGCACTACAGCGCATCCTTACGCATTCACCCACATAATCAGAGAAAATTCTGGCAGTTTTAGAATGAAAATATTTAGTTGTTGGCGATAAAAATATTTTAGTTTTTTGGTTGCAGAGTCATTTTTAACCCCTGTGAACTGATAACACTTTCGTAAATGTTTCGGCTGAACTTTATTAAGAATGGCGTTTAATTTGTTTTTGAGAGATGGTTTTAAGAATTTGTAACACCATCAAACCCGATTTTTTAAAATATCATAATTTGCTCTTCGTCATTGCATTTTTAGAATTAAAGTAAATGATTTTTGTATACGCGATTGTCTTGTCTTGGTCATTTGCTCTTGATTTTTGTTTCGGTTAAGCCCTTTTTTGACTGGAACTTTCTGTTCTGAGATCCTATTGGTCCATGAAAATATGTAGCCCTACATAACGATCACACCTAAATCGTAATCTAATACAAAACTCAGTTCAAAGACCAATTTTGAATAATTTGGTCTTAAAAGTGATTAGATGGCAGTGCTGATTCCAATTCTTTGACAAGCTGAGACTTGTGTTGAATGAAAAGAGCGGGAAAAAACACAACTGGGATGAAAAAAGAAAAACAACATTGGCGGCATTTACGCAATTTTGAAGATGTTTTAGCGCGCAACCTAGAGGCTTTTGCATATGTTTGGAGTGTTTTACTGTTTTTCTCGATTCGGTTGGAATTTCGAAAATCAATGCTTCCATATCTGAGTTTTCTTTCAAATTTTGTGCTTTTAACGGTCCTGTTTGCCCGCTTTTTTGGGCTCTTGCGCCTTGCGCTCTCTTGACAAAAAGCTTACGCTTTCCAGGTCCGATCAAAGATAATAACTTGCATTTTGACCCCTAAAAGCGCTAAAAATCATGAAAAATACCACTATTCAAAGGTAAACAATAATTGACTTTTAGTACTTCTTTAACCAATATTTTTGGGTCTGAAACATTTTTTTTCTGTCAAAGGATACGATATGAATTGATTGGAAAATGAGGATCCCATGCAAAAATTTTTGGTTGCAGATTTTTTATTACCATTACAAGCAATTGGATTCCCTGTAAAGATGAGTGTATGATAGAGCTGTGCATCGGATCCGAAAAGTCGGATCCGATCGGATCCGAATCCGATCGGATTCGGATTCGTTCGGATTGACGCAAGAATTTTCGGATTCGGATTCGTTCGGATTTTAGCGCGAATTTTCGGATTCGGATTCGTTCGGATTTGCCAAAACCTGTCGGATTCGGATTCGGATTCGGATTTGCGAAAAAAAATTCGGATCCGACGTAATCCGAAATTTTCATTTTACTTTTTTATTTCAATTCACAATATTTTCATTATGAGACCTTTTTTGTTTGATGATTTAAATGCAATCTCCTGCCTTCAACTCTGAATTTTTTAATGACTCCACAAGGTATTTTAATGTTTCAGATTTTACCAATTAAATGAGAGCATTGAGATCAAATATTTCTATATTAAGAGAATCATAGAAAGGTTTTGTAGTAAAAAAGCATCAAAACGTTACAAAACGTGTTCAAAGCAAAACCATCCTATTTGAATAAAGTAAAGATTTTGCCAAGTATTCACCCCTGGATTGCAATTAAGTGCGTAAATATCAGCCCACTTGACACCAAACTGATTTAAAGATAAAAATGTTTTCACCCCATTCAATTACGCAGTTTTTTCTGCATTTGACTGTTGATATGATTGTGATTTTTTGAATCAATACCTTTTCATAAACATTTTAACATATTTGGTTCATTTTGGGAAATTCTATTGTGCAAAGAGCATTCATTAATTTGCTCTAATTGTCCTGAAATATTTTGCCAAAAAACAAGAAAATGCTTATTTTTTCCTGGAAAATGCCAAAATGTTAAAAAAAATCAAGGCTAAACGTGGAAATATTAAAAAGATATATTATATTTAAAATAATATGTTTTTGGCACTTCTAGTTGAAAGTGTTATTTCCAATTTAGGCCAAAATAACAAAATAATCAGATTTAAATCGGAATTACCAAAAAAAAATTTCGGATTTTTTTTGGATTTTCGCCAAATTTTCGGATTTTTTCGGATTTTCGCCAAATTTTCGGATTTTTTTCGGATTTTCGCCAAATTTTCGGATTTTTTTCGGATTTTGCGCCAAATTTTCGGATTCGGATTCGTTCGGATTGGGCAGAAGATTTTCGGATTCGGATTCGTTCGGATTGGGCAAAAATTTTCGGATTCGGATTCGTTCGGATTGAGTAGCAAATTTTCGGATTCGGATTCGTTCGGATTGAATGGAAGCTCTCGGATTCGGATTCGGATTAAAGAAATCAAGTTCGGATTGGATTTTGGGGACCTTTCGGATCCGATGCACAGCTCTAGTGTATGATGAAAGTAATGTACCTAAGGTAAATCTTGGAATTTTACAAATTTCTAAATTTGAGGGAATATAAGGCCCAACCTATCAGCAATCAAAAATAGCGTAAACCCTCCATTAGTCTTAAAAATTTGAGTTTTGAAGTGTTGAAGACTCAAAAATTAAAAAGCATATTTTTCATTTTGATCTTTTAGTGACACTGAACATAATTGAAACAAAAGATTGAGGCATTCCACAAAGTTAATTATTCTACCTAACATGTCAAAATTGTGCTTTTTTCTTTGCCATGTACTTGAGCTTTTTGTGGAGTTTTAAATGCACTCTTGACTTTCTTTCTTTATTTTGAAACTAGTTGTTCATTGCCATTTTATCTTGCTATTACTGTAGAATAAGACACTTTAGCAATTACACTTGCTTTTCAATGCTTGAATTTTCGCCTTGCGCTTTTTCATGTACCATAAAACTTGCTTTTCCATCTCGAACAACTGGAAGCACTGGAAAAATGCTTGTGAAAATAACTTTAATCATTACTGCTTTATAGAAAATTTATGCGATGAAATGCTGTAGTAAAGTGCCGGGAGCATGAATACGTCATAAAGTCGTGGCTTGCAATGGCTCAGCCCTTTTAGTATTTTTTTTGCCCTGTGCGTCAGTTCTAGATCAATTAGTCCTTACCAAACATTTTAACCAAATTCACCACAAATCTTAAGTGAATTTCAAAGTGGTGCCTTGGATTAGGTAATGGTTTTGAATTTGGAATTTGTATTCCCCAGAGGATTTGTCTCGCCATTCTAGACTCTTTGAACTTAATCATGTCCTCAGAGAGCGACTCGACACAATTCGAATCAGAACCTCTGAGTAATTAAATGCTCCATCCTCAGAATATATCAGGCCTATTCAGATCTTCTGACTACAGGAAAAATCTTTGTGACTGCGTAAGCCACGTGATAACACATTCTTCTCAAGTGCAGCCCTAAAATTCCATTGAATTATTTTATGCTCACTCAGACTTTATACGTCTCACAACTATCAACAAGAAATAATTCTTTCAATATTGCTTGGTATTCCTTGATTTATTCCTATCCATCCTCCCAGTCTATTCGCATAAACTGGGATTGGGATGGCAAATACACGGAATTATGCTCTAACAGTCATAGATTATCCATAAAACATTGAATGATGGTGCATGTTATATATCGACACATTGGACAGATTTAACCGGAAGGTGTCTTTTTTTTTTCTTAACTAGCAATACCCATTGACTAATTTGTGAATGACATTTGAGAACCATTTCGTAACATTACATCACATAGAAAGTGGTGGAATGATTAAGCCTTCGCCGATTTAACCTTCTCCCGCACAACATTGTCGTTGCCGTCGTCATCCTCTTCATCCTCATCTTGATAAGGACACATGAGCTTCTGATTGGACTCACTACCCTTAAAGATGTCTTTGTGACCTCCAGCCACGGCTGCGGCCTCTTCCTCGAGATTCTGAAGATTAAACGGACATGTGGGCTCATCTTTGGCTTGAATGCCCATCCATTGCTTGGCCTTCACCATAATTAAGGCAGCCAAAAGCGGAAATGGAGTCATTGTGGCTGCAGCTACAGGAACAACGGCTGAAAAATGGGCACGAAATATAATTTTGCTTGCTTTCAGTATAAATGTTCATATGTAATGGTAATCATAATAACAATCGATTATGCGCGTTCGTAATCTAAATACGAAAAAAGGAACATGTGTTTGGGTTTTCTATGGAAAGAATTCGTGTGTCTAAAATTGGCTCCATTGAAAATCAGATCTCGGATTCCACGTGTCGCTATCAATAGTCAAAAATGTCGTTACGTCAATATAAAGTTAGCTGGAATCGACAAGTCTCTTGGATTGACACCCGCGACAATGGCGATATTTGATCGCTCCCGATTTCCAAGAACAGCTTGAAATTCGATGATCCCGACTTCTTTTTTGACTATACAATGTGTTTGAAGTATCAGCTCGATTGGTTTTCACGTTGGATAAAGGAACACACATCCCATGACAAATTGGACTCTTTTGCAATCACGACACGGTTACACAAAAGATGGCATTTGCCCTCAATGCCTATGAGGTAAGTAAGTAGTGGATCTTTTTCGTGTGAGGTCGATGCATTTGCCAATAGATTTATGAGTGAGCACCGCGGTTTCTAATTGCGGTTTTCCGTGTCAAATGTCAAATAAAATATGACCAAAAGGCATCGAGGAAAAGATCACTCATGCGGGCTCTATCCGATAATTCCGACATGAAATGATAAATAGTATCGTTTTATGCCGTTGCCATTATCTTTCAACCGAATTGCCACTAACTCGTTGACATTTACAGTTGGTTACACAACAGGCCAATTTGCATCCCCCTCATGAGAATTTTTTTTTTATCAACGCCTCGAGATGCAGTGCCTAGAACCCCCCAATCCCCACCAGAATTGTACTACCTTTACACATTGTCCATGGACTACCGACAACGTAAAAAAGCCCCCTGAAGCAGGAAAGATTGACGTGAATTCAAACAACATGCATCGTGAACGTTCAGTTTAGCGTGTACATAGCGACTTGTACTATCTTCAACAAAAGGGAGGAGTCCGAGTAGGCCCTCCTTGAAAAGATCTCGAAGCCTTGAAGTGCGCTCATGACAAACGGGCCCTCCAGGATGCAGATACTGGACTAACTTTAAGTACGTCAACCAGGAAACTTTTCGACGAATTCACAGAACTGGTACACAAAAAAAATCCCCGTCCAACTTTGAAAGGTCTTCATGAATCTTGGTTCAAAGCACGACAATGTACAAGCAGACGGCGGGGACGTTTCTTGATCTTTAACCTACGTACTTAAATATAATATAGCTAAAAATAATGAATGGACATACCTGCAATGTCTCCCAAAGGATGTTCAAAGGTAAACCACAGGATAAAGATGGAAATACCCGTATTTTGAACCCCCGTCTCGATAGCAATGGCGATGACATCTTCCACGGGTCTCCGGGTGATTCGTGCGATTGTGCAGCCAAAGGCAAAGCCCAACCACGGCAAACCCATTCCGGTTAGCCACACTTTCCAGGTCATCAATTTGAACATGTAGAAATTAGCCCACACGCCAAAGATTAGAATGAACATGATGAGGAAGAAGGCCATGGGCTTCAGGATTCGCACCAAAAACTTGGATACTCGGGGCAAGAACCTGGCTATCAGCAGACCAATGCTCAAGGGAACCACCACGCAGAATGCGTAAGTGAATATCTTGTGGTACGGAATGACAATATCACCGTCGGCAAAGATGACTCGACCCAGGGTGAACAACCATAATGGCATCATGAAAAGGGCGGCAAAAGTCGAGATGGCCGTCATGGTCACGGACAGGTTCAAGTTGCCGCCAAACATCAAGGTCCAAATGTTGGAGGCTCCACCTCCCGGTGACACTCCAGTGACGAATAATCCTAAACGCATCGGGATATCGTCGTAGAACGAGTAACCCAGGAAAAACGAGATCAAAGGCATGATCATGAATTGGCACAAGAAGCCGATAGCCGGACCCACGGGTCTTTTGAGCGACTCTTTGACCACGCTCACATCCAAAGCACAACCCATGTTGATGTAAGCAATGGAAACCAATAGAGCCACGGAATAGCCGAACAATTTGGATTGGATCGTCTTCTTACGCACCACCGACAAATCCATCTCGGCAGTCTTGGTCATGGTGGGCAAGGTGAGCTTGTTGCCCCCATCTCGAACCTTGGCTTTGACCGAAGTGAATCCCAAAAAGTTGGCCGTCAAGTTGAAAGTCACACTCCAGTTGGATTGAGATTCCAATCCGAACTTTTCCAAGTTGAACACCATCTCTTTCTCCTGATTGAGCGAATTGACCACATGCTCGGGTTGGATCTCCAAATCGTTCGAACCACTCACCGAGGCCACAAAATCATCCTGTGAGCTCACCACCAGTTCCAATTCCGGAAAAACCCGCTTGATATCCGGATTTAAATGACATCCCTCACACGCGATCTTGACTTGGGTCGAGTTAAACTGAAGGAGTTTCTCAATGGATCCTGGATGGAACTTGAGATTCCAACCCATCAAGAGCTCCTCTGATCCCTGGACCACGGCGAAGAACAGGGGAACAATCAGACACAGGTATAAGAATACCATGTGGAGCGGGTACAAAGGACACATGGTCCTGATCCCGACAATCGACAATGGCCGCGACCTAAGGCTGAAGCTCGGCCTTATATATATGAATGTGTGCGATTACGAGAGAGCTCACGAGGAACACCTAAGCAGCGCCTCAACTGGAACAGCCGTCATGCAATCAATGTCTTCACTAAGGATCGAACCTGAGGGAACAAGGCAGACGAGAATCAGTTGATGCTTCGGACTCGAGGAGAACGCAAACACTAGATCGGCAACGAACGAAGTGAAGGGATGGATGACTACCTCGAGACCTTGAGATATAGACAAGGGTCTGAATGTGTAGGTCTACGTTACGTACGTACGTACGTACGCGTGCTATCACGGTATCACCTATCCGAGTTAATGTTCCGCGTGTTCCGAGAGCGTTGCGCGTATGATGATCGAACCAACGACCGCTCACCAGAGGACACGCACTTCAGCTAGAACGTGCATCGAAACGACCCCAAAAAAAAAGAATATTTGCTTTGGTCTGAAGCAAATATCACTTCAGACCAAAGTTGCGGCATTACATAGTGCTCCTGTCATTTATTTCACCATTAATAGCTTCTGTTTGAAGGATTTTTTAAAACTTAGTACCAATAAAACAGTGCCTCAAATAAAATTGAGAATGGATCTCAATTTAACGAACGTAAACATTTCATACAAAATACCAACTTCATTATGGACATACTTCAGACAACGGGTTGAGCAATACTCTGACCAAGTTTCATGAAAACTGAGTGAGTGTTTGGCAAACTAACCTTGTTATCTACAATGAAGCTTACAATCTTAATATGCACACTCCATAAAAACTTCATTTTCAGTCAAAATTATATGGTCTGAAATTCTTGGAATCCATTAATCAATACATCAACCATACTTGGCTAATATCAACATTTTAAAAGGCCAAACAAGAGGAAACATTACATTGTACAAATTCCATGTCATCTTGAAATTGAGCTTTTGATGATTCCTTCTGAATCATTGTTCATGCAGAACGCAGTAAGGAATAGCTCATCTTCATGGCACACCTAAAGCATTGATATAAGATTAAGCATCTTTAGGCGCACCATATCCTTCACTTTAATGGTGCTTTTCAGTGTTGTGAATGCTGCAATTGCCTTGCACAAGATGGCATGGTCTGGGTGTCAGTTCTGGACGAAATTGACACCACTAAGAAGTTGTGAACAATTCCAAATCTAGTGGAATCTAGCCATTTTATCCTCATTTTTGTGCTGGTCAGGTAGGCTAAAGTGCAAGGGAACATTAGGGTAGCCTAAAGCCTCAATATAGATTAACCATCTTTAGGATAGCCAAAATGAGAAGATAAGCAAGTGTTCAGTTGGGTGGTTTGTTGAATCTTGTCAAAAAATAAATACTTATAAATCTCTAATGACAGTTACGCTAGGTGACTTTACTTAAAGCTAATGTGCTGGTTAGAATAATATACCTTTGCATACTAAAGATGGCAATTATCAAATGAGTACCAATTTGTAATTGATTGATTGTATGTATGTGCGTTCCCATTGAAAGAATAGATTAATCCAAATTAAACGTAAAATTTGCAAGTGTTTGGTTATTTCTGGGCTTTTGGAAGTGCCTGAAGTATCAGTTACTTTTAATCTTAAGCCATTTCAGACTGAGTTTGATAGGGTTGATGAGGAGTTGCAAACATCATTTGCCCAAGAATAGGATACATGTAATTATCTGCAAGAGACAGAAACAAAAACTTGGATAATTTCTAGACATTTTCCCAATGAAGAAGTAAAAAGTAGTAAACAACGAGTCTGTAACACTTACCTACTTATTCTTGAGTCGGGCCGTTGGTTATGTTCAAACATGATAAAAAACACTTGAATTCCCATCCTATTCTATAAGACCATCAATGGATCAAACATACGCGTTGGGCTATGAATGAGCGCGCTCTCATGTCTTCTTATCCAACTTCTCCCTCTTCTTGCTTTATCCCTTCCTCCTCCTCTTTGCAGTCTGGGTTATGGGTAGAGATGTAAATGAAATGTTAATACAAAGATAAAAGATGTAAATAAAAATCTGAAAGTTACTTCAAGATGAACACAAAATACCGAAACATGCTACTAAAATCTTCAAATAGGTTTTAAGAAATCTCAAAGATTCTAAATTAGGGTCAAAAACCATGCAAGTACAGACATTTGTGTTCATTTTTTCTGGACAAAGTACCAAAAAATCCAATAAAATCCTTTCACAAGTCCAAAAAACCTCGGACTTTGTATTGAATAAAAACCATTCAAGTAACACAAGCAGAGTTCACAATTAATGTAAAAAGTCGAATTTTATGATGAATAGTTACGTCAGGAATAGTCATATATGAAGTAAATGATTAGAAAATCTTTGTGATGTTGAACTAGTCAATAATGTTGAAACAACTTAAAGTTTGTCATACAAGTGAGGACCAACCCATAATCAGACCTGCAATGTAATTGGAATTGGAATTACATTGCCAAGTAATTAGTTGCAATTAATTACATTTGAAATCAAAGTAATTGTATTCATGACATTTCAACCAATGTAATTGATATTTTACAATTACAAAGTACAAGTACATTTTCTCCTACAAAACAAGCTCTGGGATTAAAAATTCTCAAACTTTCCCTCTCTTTCTAAAATTCTTTGGTATGTAAATTGATTAACCAAAAATTGACAAGTTTAACCTTTCTTGCACATTATTGCAATCAAAAGTATTTGATTTTTAACTTGGTTGCGTTTGAACAAACCATGTAATAGAATTCCACTTATGAAAGTGATTGTTTTTGTAATTAATTACATTTGCAAATAGAATTATGGGACATGACAAAGGTTGCTTCAAGCATAATCCTTGCTTCAAGTAAGCGTTTTAAATCATTCCGCTGGCGACAAAACAAGGCCGTTGGCTGTGCTGCATTGCTCAGCCCATTTTGGCCAATCCAAGTTTTTTTCATTTGGGTGTCCATTCAATGATTCTAGGTCCCTGGAAACGATCGACATTTCACCTGCAGATCCCTCGGCTGGAACGGTTGTCTTTCTGGTAATAAATTATTATAGATGACTCGTTTACTAGTAAGTAAATTGAATAAATTCAATAAATTCTTGCAACTTTTGCGACAAAATCTGATTTTATCCTAAAAATACACTAATTTCAAAACACAATTCTCACAAAAAAAAAGATATGCAAAATTTACTTTTAGTGTGATCAAATCAAAAGCAAGCCTTTTGTTGTGGCAAAAATAGGACTTAACATTGATCCAAATAAAAAATTAAGGATGCGGATTTGTTCAGTGGATTTCAAAAAATTAAATCAATATTTCAAAATGTTGCTCGTCCAAAGAAATGAAATAGTTTTTAGTTTGTCTTTCTGGTAATAAATTATTATAGATGACTCGTTTACTAGTAAGTAAATTGAGCATATTATCTGTGAGGTGTAAGCAGAGGTATAAAGACTTAAAATTTTCCATTTTCCTTTGTCATGTCCCATTGCAATTGTAGTCAATATCTTTTGAGACTTTTTTCTCCCAAAAATTCGCCTAATGTGAAAATATCTGCACAACATTTGAAAGCAACTACCTCAAATTCAAATGTTTGCTCAAATTGCACAACAAATATAAAGTCTTCTTCTTTCCAATTTCAAGAAAATTTCAAATTTCAATAAATTCTTGCAACTTTTGCGACAAAATCTGATTTCATCCTAAAAATACATTAATTTGAAAACACAATTCTCACTATATTAGACAAAGCACGTGGCTTCCTTTCACTGTTAATAACATTTTTATGACGAGAAGAATAATAACACCAATCTGGAAAATTCCATGCGTGGGAATTTTACCTTGAAAATTCCCTTTTAGAAATTTTCGGCTACTCCAAAAATGACAAATGTGGAATGTAATATCATCCGATGGGTTCAAGGGCCTGTAAATTTCATGGTAAAAATTTCACTCCAACCCAACTTTAACCCAGAATGGGCCCATCTAATTTCATTCAATTGTATCAAACTCATGACAAATATCTGTGATTATTCAATTAGTAAACATACACGCAATAAAGATTATTATCAATTTAAAAAAATAAGATGTATTCATTTGCTTGGCAAAGTTCTTAAAGATCATCAAAAGTGTAAAACAATGAAAAAGGCCATAAATTGAAAATGAAGCGTTTTGCATTTTTCTTACAGCTCTACTGATGACCCCTGAAGTTCAGACGAGGGCACGCGTTTCTTGAACATGCTCCATGTTGTTCCAAGTCAACAGCAGTACAAGAGATTGTGTTCCATGGTTTCATAAATGCAGGGTGGCTTTGAGACAAATTTGTATTCAATGCTCCCAGATTTCGATAATAATTCCAAATTCCAAATCTTGAGAATTTTAGATCCGTTAATGTGAACAAAATTTGTTCCCTAAACCTAAAACATTTTAGGAATTTGGATACGTATACTCCACTTTTGATAAAAATCAATGTGCAAGTGATATAAATGGACTGTCAATGAATCCATTTGCAAAATATTGAGCTCCTCCTTGGCACAAAGAAATGGTTGATTTCTGCCTTATGACTTTCTTACCTTCATAAATCATAAGAAATTCACTTCATTGCCATTTTGGAATCAATCAGGTAAATGACAGAGGCCTTTTGCTGTCGAGTATTTGCATTCAAATTCCTGCTATCTTACTTTCTCTGGAACTCTTCAAAATTGTATTCAGATCGGTTGTGAGGTCGGCTCGTCGTGAGTCGGATCCAAAAACCCAGGAACCGCCTTTTCAGAGTCGACGTTTGAGAACTCTACTAAATTAATGTTACTTGGAAGCTCAAATTCATCATTTTTCCCGATTTTTTTTTCTTTTGCCCTTTTCTTCAAAAAGATACTTATAGTTATCAGCTAAAAACATTTATAGGCTAGGAAAATGTTGCAAAATGCAACTTTCACCATACATTGCAACTTTGGCCATTTAAGTGAAATTTAGCAACTTTTCGATTTCTCGCAACAGAGAGTTACCGAGACAAAAGAAAATATCAAAAGTTGTTAAAAGTTGCGGGAAATTGTGCGAACTATAGAGTCCTTTAAGCGCAACCAGTGAAATGGAAAACCTGTGCAACCTTTGAGCGTTAATGCGCAAAATTTTTGTTCTTACGTGTCCAATATACATTGAGAAGTTCGAAAATATGTCAAACGTTTGTGTCAGGGTGCAATATTTGGAGCTGTATTACTAAGGTGACCTCCCAGTCTTATGTACTGTGACCTCCCAGTCAGCTGCTCGTTAAAGGACCCAATAATTTTACACTTAGCAAAACCTTTTCGAAGTGATAATAATCTTTTCAACTATGAAATAATTTGTACCAAGCAACCGTCTCAAAGGAAGCCAATGGTTAAAAAAACTTAACGATTACAAACTTTTGCCCTGAAATGAGACAGATGTTTGCCCAAATTTGATATTTAAATGTCAAAAACTGACATTTTTTGGTCAGAAGACAACGACTTTGTGGCAACTTTTGTCGAATTCGGTGCAGTTTTTAACAATTTTACCTGCAACTTTGGGGGCAAAAAATGCAGCTATAGGACTTAAAAACAGTAACTTTGTTTAAGCTATACCTATTAATTATATTTTTTGGATTTAAGGAAGCCAGAGCCGGGGCGCGTCCTATCGCGTTAATGAAGACGCCGAGAGTAGAGGCTAGTTTTTAGCCGCAAGATCGATCTCAAGATCGGACTTATAGTACTTTAGTACAATCTTAAAATCGATCTTTCGTGTCTAAAAAATTAGCCTTAGGTGCTTCTCCAGACAGCGTAGGTTCGATTCATGTTGTGGATCGAATTGAAGCTGTCGGAAGAAATCCTATTACCTTACAAAATTAATTTCAAATTTAAAAATTACTTTTGACCCAAAAAACCATGAAAACAAGCACTAATCTAGGATATCATTTATTTCAGACCCTACTGTATATGAGCCGAATCCAGATCTGATCCTGATCTAAATTTTTTGATTCAGTTTCAAACCGAGCCGATCCGAGTCGCAAAGTCGCCGAACCACCTTTGACCCGATATTGTAAAATCCTGCCACCACCTTATATTTCTACTTCCTTATATTTATTTAATGATTTGTGTTGTTTTCCATCAAAATTGGCTCTCAAGTGTTTGAATCTTTGTCAAGTGGTGTTTAGTTTGAGAGTCTCTGATGCAGCTAAATGTTTCAGAGAAATATGTTATTTTGATGATATATTTATTTGCAGGGAATTCCATTCCTTGTGACGATATTGAAAAAATCCACAATCTATTGAAAAACATCTACAGAAGCATGAGCAGTTCCGAAATTGACCTTTGCGAAAAGCTGAAAAGAAGGAATAATGCAAAAACAAGCATGCTTAACATTGGGAAAGGCCAAGGATCACGGAAGATGTGGATGCCTCTGTTCTAGTCCAATTTTTGGGAATCAAACGTCAGGTCCTTTCAACCCTGATTGTGGGTGGCTAAGAGCAAAAACCATTTTTCGAATTCTGTGCAGTAAAAGAAAAATATTATTAAACCAGTTGTCCGACTGGTAATGCAAAGCTTGTTTATCGACGTCATGTTTTTAAAGCTGAGAGCAACGCGCGCTTTTTCGATCAAACCCTACAAACGTCCAAAAGGACGATTGTAGGGTCCATTTTTCTCTCGCTTCTGCGCTTAATAGAGACATGTAAAGTACGGCAGGGATAACCTATATAATAGTATAAATACTGGATACGAACTCGCGGAATTTCCTAGCTCGCAACCTCACACGAATGAGGCCGAGAGTTCGTAAGTAAACAAGAAGTACAAACGGCCATGTTGGGAGTGGAAAATCAAACGGAAATCGACCAAGAGTCCTATGGCCCCTGAATGTCTTCCGATCTGGGAGATGAGTCATACCGTCATAGATATGGACAAAATATTGACAGGAGGAGCAAAGATAATCTGAACTAAACTTAAACTTAAACCTAACCTAACCTAACCTAACCTAACCTAACCTAAACATACCTAAAAATATAGAAAAACAAACAACATTTACTGAAAAACGTTTGAAACAAAAACCCTCATGGAGGCGCGAACCCCAACTCGCTATGCAGTAAGCACGAGTGCTAGCTCTGAGCCACCACGATCTGTTGATACTGAGAGGGGTATTTGTGGTTTATCTAGTGCTGCAGATGAGTCGCCTCCCAGATCGGAAGTTAGTTAGGGCCGATACCAAGAGTCCTAAAGATAGTGCGCCTGTTGGGGACTTTAATCCCGCTAGCTCAGTGGACTGTATATATATACTTCGATTCTTGCTTACTGACTGATCATTTATTTTCTCGTTTCTTTGACATTAACATTTTATTCTTCATAACGGTTCAATT